>JAJMJG010000006.1:0-464813 GCA_030563485.1 Yamadazyma lessepsii | reverse complement strand
GGCGCGGTGCTAATAACGCCGAGATCAGCAGTTCGATCCTGCTAGGGACCATTTATTTTTTTTTTGTTAATTTTTCTAAATTTTGCTGCAAAATTTTTTGCATAATTCTGGCATAATTCGTGCATAATTCTTGCAGATGGAAAAGAATTACAGTCATCAGAATAGATGTAAATATCAAAATATAATATTTTTTAAACCTCATGATTTGATAGTGCCCATTAGAATTGGAGGTAAAGACATTATAGATATATCTTAGTCTTCTGTGCGCAAGTTGGAAGAGGGAATAAAGTTAACTAAACCCACCATATTCCGCTGAGGTTGTAAGGATTCTGCTGTAATTGTATATAGTTGGAAAATTGCTGCCAAATTGATCTTATTACAGCAAGGGATTATACCTTTGCAAATGAAATTACCCAGCTTTAATTGGGAAAGGAGCTTGGCAAAGTAACAATAAGCTATTCTATCGAAGGCTTCAGTAAGATTGAATAGAATAATCAGTACCTCTTTAGCTTGAGGAATATTGTCTCCTCTTGTCATTACATGAATCTCGTATAAGTTGGCTATGATTTTTATTATTTTTTGCTCTTTTGTATATATCTATACTAGATTAGATATCTATACACCTGTAAAAATCATTTTGAGAGGAGATTCTACATGGAAAAAGCTCTTTGAGTAGGAAAACTATTTTGCGTTAGTAGATTGTGATAAACTAGTCAATTTTATTTTTTTTTTCAATACTAATCGGGATCTAATTACCTGAGCAAAACTTAATTTGATTTGAGCAGTCGCTGATGAGAGAGGAGGATCTTCTGGCTGGATTTTCAAAATTTAGTATTAGCACAGTCCATAAGAATGTTTTAAGGCTTGGAGGTAACTTTTTAAGGTAGTTTTTTTTAATTTTAAAAAAATTTTGAAGTTTTGTATCCTTTTGAGCAAATACCACGAAACATACAAACAAGAAACGGGCGTGTGGCGTAGTTGGTAGCGCGTTCCCTTAGCATGGGAAAGGTCTCCGGTTCGACTCCGGACTCGTCCATTCAATTATTTTTTTATTCTGCAAAATTTTTTCCTTTGTGATTCTTTAATAAAGCTATTGGGAAATCTTCATTCAAACTAAACACTAAGGTTCAATTTAGTGCAAGTCAAGGACACAGACCTATAGTAGTCGCAGTTCAAGTTGTACACCTCCCCACCCTCTATCTCACTACTCACACTAAAGTGCGAACTGGACGTGGAAATTTTTTCAACTACAATGAATTCACCTTTAGGTGTTACTATAGGTGCCAGATTAAGTGCTTATCTTAACACTACTGAAGACTATCATAAATATAGAAAGAGATTAAACAAGCAATTACAAAAGTTACGTCATGAATTAGATCTCACGGTTAAAGATACTAAGAATTATAAAACTAAAGAGAAAGTCACTAAGATCACTCCTGAAGATTACAATAAAGATTCTAGATTTGGGTTATTATTGTTATTGATAGCAGAAAGAGACTTATTATATAGTCTTGAGCTTAGAAGCTCCCTTGAAGTTAGTAATGAAGGAAGTGCTCTGTCATATAACACATTATTAGTTACTAAGTTGAAGAAATCAATCAATGGTGTTAAGAGGCTTTTAAGTGTAGTCAAGAACGAATCAGATGATTTCAAATTGCTTGAATTGTACATATATGCTGCTATAAATGAGGGGACCTTGGCTATACATAAAAGAAGATGGGAAAACTCATTGAATGCTTTCTCCAAAGTTAAATGTGGATTAGAATTTTTGAATGATAAAAGACCCGAAGATGAATCCTTCAATAAAGTTTTAATCAATGAATTAATTACTACAGTTGTTGATCCATCATTAAACTTATCTATTTCACAATTGGATTCAGGAATCAATGATTTAAAGACAGTTTCACGTAAACATTGTCATGACAATACCATTCCATATTTACAAAAGCTTATTGAAATCATTAGTAACCATGATGAAAGTTATGTTAGTGCAATTCCAGCATCCATAAACTTGATTGAGTCAGTAACTTGGAGAGACCATGAAGCTAACTTATATAATGACGAAATTAGCTTCAAGTTAATATCGTTAATTAAACCGGAAGTCAACGAGTATGATAATTTGGACCAATTTGATAAATTGATTACTGGGTGGACCGAAGTTTTAGAGTTACATCAACAAGATTTACAAAAGAATGAAGATGAAGATGATAACGAAAAGATTCAAGATCGTGCCATTTTATTGACATTTATCAATTATAACTTATTATTTACAAAGATCAGAAGAGATTTGATTTTAATTGAAGATTTAAGCAATGAATCTAAATCATCCAAAACTTCAAAGGTAAGAAAGTTGGTTATCAACAAAGATATAAGTAGGTTATATACCTCAATTATTGTAACTTTAGCAGAAATCAAAGAATTACCTGGGGTATACAACGATGAAGGATTAAGTGAATCATTAGAAACAATGATCCAATTCTATAATAGTAAGAAGTCCATAAGATTATCCAATTCCTTTTTACTTAATGAACAATTCCTTGAAAGTTTAAAAGTATTATCATCCATACAATTGTCTGAGAATCAATACCAAGTTGAAGATTTCCCATACTCCATAACCAGTAATAAAGAATTGCAAGAGTTCAAAGACGAATTAAGTAATTTATTATTAAGTAATCAAATCTTAGCACAATACTCTTATGAACTCGGGTCAAGTTTCAAATCATTTGTTCTTGAAAATGTCAATAAATATCCACAAGATTTGAATAGTATTATCAATTTGGGTAAAGATGCTAATATTCAACCAATCTTACCCAAACCAGTCTTGTTTGATATGGGATTTAATTATATTAACTATTCCAAGGCACCATCTTCAAAGGCAGGAACACCTGAACCAGGTTCTGAAGAAGAGAAGAAGAAGAGTGGATTTTTCGGAATTTTTGGACGTGGATAAGAGAAATATATATGATGTGAGTTGGTTTTAGCTTTTTATTTTTGTATTTTGACTCTTTTCTTTTTAATTTCTTCTTGTGTTTGTGTTCTTTAAGGTTTGTTCGTATATTCTACTTTTTCTTATCCTCGTATTGTCTCCTACCTAAATCTTAACTTATATAGTATAAATTCGCGGGCCATGTCAGCTACAACTTTACTAACATGTGTAGGTGGCCTTTATGCCTCCTTCCTAACATGGTCAATCCTTCAAGAAAAAATCTTCACAACCCCTTATGATGGTGAATACTTCAAATCCTCGTCAACAATCACATTTGTGCAATCATTGTTTGCTGTAGTAATCTCATTTGGTTATAGCTATATAAAAGATCATGTCAACCCTTTTGCAATATTTACTAAGAATGAAGGACCTGTATCTCGGAAATATTTACATCAGTTGGCAATAATTTCTATT
Source organism: Yamadazyma lessepsii (assembly GCA_030563485.1). Classification (NCBI taxonomy): domain Eukaryota; kingdom Fungi; phylum Ascomycota; class Pichiomycetes; order Serinales; family Debaryomycetaceae; genus Yamadazyma; species Yamadazyma lessepsii. The sequence goes on along the minus strand of JAJMJG010000006.1, from coordinate 461,413 downwards.
ACTTCCACAATTACAGGCCCTATCAGTACATATTCACTTAAACACGTCGGATATCTTGTTTATTTATTAAGTAAATCATGTAAGTTGATACCAATAATGGTTGTCCATGGGATACTTTATAGGACAAAATTCCCCATGTATAAAGTTATGGTGGCAGGTATGGTCACTTTGGGAGTTTTGGTGTTTACATTAGGTAATTCCAGTAAGAAATCATCTAATACCGATGGTAAAACATTATTGGGTGTAGGTCAATTATGTGTATCTATGCTATTAGATGGATTAACTAATAGTACTCAAGATCAATTGTTTAAATATCAAAGACTTCATCAAAATGAAATCAAAGTCAAAATCAATGGAATAATTCTCATGTGTGTTTTAAATTTCCTAATGGTGATTAACACGGTGGTTTATACCATTATATTCAATTATGACCACATTAATTATGTAATAGATTTCACTAGTAACCATCCAGAAGTCACAAGAGATATTTTAGTTTATGCACTTTTCGGATCAGTTGGTCAAATCTTCATATTTATACTTTTAGAAAAATTCGATTCCATTATCTTGACTACGGCTACCGTTACCAGGAAAATGTTGAGTATGGTGTGTAGTGTGATATTGTTTGGCCATTCTCTCAATGTGCAACAAGTCTTAGGAGTCTTGTTGGTATTCTCAGGTATTGGCTATGAAGCATTAGTCAAGTCTAGTTCTCCGTCAAAAGCTAAGCCACAATCGCAGCCTCAATCTATGGATGCTAAACATAAGAAAGATTAGTATATACAATAATACAAGTCGCATAGTCGCATTTTCTCATGTTGATTTCACAACCCACTTTGATAATGAGACAGTGTTTTCAATTCTCCGGGGTGATATGTTCTTACACGGGACTGTTGTTTCCCAAATTGTTTTGTAATATCACTTTAACCTGGGCAATTTATGCATTACTTGTTGAGGGATGTTACCATCAAATATCGTCCACAAAGCCAATGTTGGCGTGGTTGCTTGGCATAATTGGTGCTTTTCTTTATGGTTTAAGTGTTTTTTCATACTATAGAGTCGTTAAAGAAGGTGCTGGTTCTCCTTTAGATTTCCCCCAATTAAGGATTAATAATCTTGTAGCTTTGAATAATCGATCCAATTCTAACAAGGCTCGTATTACACAGCCAGAAGAGAATGAGACTTTATTACAATCACAGGGCCAAAATGAATCAGTTGGAGACATTGAGCCAGTAGAAGATGGTACAAATATAACAAATGATCAACCTGATGAACCTCCTACTGAATTTGTCAATTTCCATATATTAAAACCTGGTGTTAGCCCTTATAGATACTGTGTAAAATGTCAAGTTTGGAAACCTGATAGATGTCATCATTGTTCAAGTTGTAACAAATGTGTTTTAAGAATGGATCACCATTGTCCGTGGTACTCGTCATGCATTGGATATCATAATCAAAAGTTCTTTGTACAGAATTTAGCATATGTTAGCATATTTGCTGGTTATTGTTGTGCGGTTTCTTTAGGATTACTTTGGGGCTTTTTTATTGACCAAGAATACGAAAATGGTTACCTTTCATTGAATTTGGTGTTCTTATTTATCTTGGGTATAACATTTTTCATAACGGTTGGGATCTTTGCTGTTTTCCTGTCATGGTTAGTAATGAGAAATGTTACGACTATTGAATTCCAAGAAACTAAATGGACGGGGAAATCGTCGAAATTCCAATACGAATTTGATAATAATGGTTCTAAAAGAGATATAGGGAATATATTCAATATTGGTTATAAAAATAATTGGAAATCAATTATGGGACCAAATATTTGGTATTGGATACTACCTTTGAAGTTCACACAAAAGACTATCAACTCGAGAGTGAATGGGATCAATTATGAGATTAATGATGAAGTTTATGAGAAATGGTGTTATAATATAAAATTACAAGAGCAATTAAATAAACAGTTGGATGATTATAGGGAGAGTGTGAGGAGGGACAGGTTAATTGAGCGGGACTGAGCAAACTTGAGCTACTAATGGCATAGTGAATCAGTGAAGGCGAGTTAACCAAAGCTTTAAAGCAGTTAATGAAGAAGTTAATAAAGCATTTAATGATACTGTTATTTACCAACAGTATAAGTGACCATTGATACAGAGTATTGGAATATGTAGGTGTATATAGAAGTGCATATTGTATGGAATGTTCATTTATTAGTTCATCGATCTATATATGGACCCAATTATCGTCCTAAACTTACCTGGTGCACACAGCGCTCTCACTAATCCTTACTAACCCTACTATCCCCTAACCTCTCATTATCGCACTCACTCAAACAATCGAGCACGAGAGAAAATTTCCACAAAGATGTACGTTCAATTACCATTTGACGAATTAAAAGTAGACCCTACACAAAAGAAGCGTGTGGCCTATTTCTACGATGCAGACGTAGGGAACTATGCTTATGGTGCTGGCCACCCTATGAAACCTCATCGTATTAGAATGGCACACTCTTTGATTATGAATTATGGATTATACAAGAAGATGGAAATTTATAGAGCCAAACCTGCCACTAAACAAGAGATGGCACAGTTCCATACTGACGAATACATCGATTTCTTATCAAGAGTTACTCCTGATAACTTGGACTTATTCAATAAAGAACAAATCAAATTTAATGTTGGTGATGATTGTCCCGTGTTTGATGGATTATTTGAATATTGTGGAATTTCTGGTGGTGGTTCCATGGAAGGAGCTGCTAGATTGAATAGAGGTAAATGTGACATTGCTATTAACTATGCTGGTGGTTTACATCATGCCAAAAAGCTGGAAGCTTCAGGGTTCTGTTATTTGAATGATATTGTTTTGGGGATTATTGAGTTGTTAAGATATCATCCAAGGGTTTTGTATATTGATATTGATGTTCATCATGGTGATGGTGTTGAAGAAGCTTTTTATACTACTGATAGGGTGATGACTTGTTCATTCCATAAATACGGTGAGTTTTTCCCGGGAACTGGTGAATTAAGAGATATCGGTGTTGGTAAAGGTAAACATCATGCTGTAAACGTTCCATTAAGAGATGGAATTGATGATGCCAGTTTTAAGTCAATTTTTGAACCAATTATCGGTAAAGTTATGGAATGGTACCAACCAAGTGCAATTGTATTACAATGTGGAGGAGATTCATTGAGTGGTGATAAATTAGGATGTTTCAATCTATCAATGTCAGGACACGCTAATTGTGTTAATTATGTTAAATCTTTCAATGTTCCATTAATGGTATTAGGTGGAGGAGGTTATACAATGAGAAATGTTGCTAGAACCTGGGCTTTTGAAAGTGGATTATTAAATAATGTTGTATTACCAAGTGAATTACCATATAACGAATACTACGAATATTATGGGCCTGACTATAAGTTAGATGTTAGACCTTCAAATATGTATAATGCCAATACTCCTGAATTTTTGAATAAGATTTTAACAAATATCATAAGTAATTTAGAACACACAAAATTTGCCCCATCAATTCAAATGCATCAAGTACCAAATGATGCAGAAGACAATGGTGATGAATTAGAAGACACTAAAGAAGCAATTGATACAAAAGGTGGTTCTCAACAAGCAAGAGATGAGCAAATAGTCGGGGACAATGAGTTTTACGATATTGATGATGCTAAAAAGGAGAGAAATATCGGGGAGGAGACCAAGGTTGAAACGGAAGAAAAGAAGGATATTGAATTAACTGATGCAGAATTGAAGGAAATTGATGATTTAAATAGTCAGTAGTGTATTATACGGACCTAGAATATTAAGCACTCTCTTCAGGATTGACCCATAATTAATTGGACTTTTAGTTGAATTGGCGGTGTCCTAGCTCTAATGGTATATTATTTGGCATATATTTAACGTCTATGAAATGGAGAGTAAGTAATCAATTCAGGTTAAATCGTGTTGTCCCGAAATGCTACAAGGTCAGTCGCAGAACTAACCTAATTATGCGATGCCCATGACACCCATCCAAGAAGCCTTTACTACCGGCGGTTTATATATACGATTGTTTTTTATATTTCATATAATTTTATTCAAATGTATGGTAATATCACATATTAGTGATAATTGTCTCACCATTGGTAATTACATCATGTTGAAAGAAGACTTCAGTAAAGCTGAATTAAGCAGAAAGTTAGAATTTATATTGTGCATGATTTTATTTATGGTTGCAAATGCAGTTTCTATTATAATACCAATAATAGTTTTATTGATTTCTCCCCTTAGAAAATTTGATCTATTTCTTGCTATGTTTGGCTTTGGGGCACCGTATAGTAGGAGTATTCTAAGACGTATATTTGGTTTGATTCGATGGGATGGGGAAACACCTGGTGAAGACGATTTGATAAAATAGACTTAATGAAGAATATTCAATAAAGAATAATCAACTTGAGAAAAATAAATTTAAAAAGCCTTGATATTTGGATTTAATAAAGGAATTTAATAAAGAAGACTTAATAAAGAAGACGTAACATAAGAACAAATGAGTATGTTAGTGAAGAATAATGATCATTGGTAAAAAATAATTTAACGATTACAAAAAAAACCTAAAGCCCATAGGATGTAAGACTAAAATTCTAATAGATAAGATCAATAAAACTATTATCTAATATGTGCCGTCAAGTGACCTCTACCACGACTCTGCATCATTCTACGCCGCTCCACCTAATCTCTCCATCTCGCGAACTGGAACCCCAATGACTCAAGTGTTTAAAAGACTAATTCATTTGGAATCAGCTTCCATATTAACTGATAGAATAATACCCAAATATGTTCCAATTCAAAGACTTTACACGTTGGAATGGCCTGCACCTCCTAAGAACCTTTACATAACAAAAAAGCCCAGGGACCCTAAAGTTTTCAACGCTCTCATACAATTCATCAAGTTCTTACACAAGTCATACCCAGACATCAATGTCATGCTTAATAATCAAGTGATCAACGAATTGAAGCAATACGAGTTTAATACTAACGATAAAGAATTACTGGACTTGAAGATCTTTAATGGCGATATTGAGTCTATAAAACTCAAAACCGACTTACTCGTAAGTCTTGGAGGTGATGGTACGATTCTACATGCTGTGGCCCAATTTCTGAACCATAACGTTCCCCCCGTTTTAAGTTTCTCTATGGGGACTTTAGGGTTTTTATTACCTTTTGATTTTAACCAGTATGAATCAGTGTTTAAGCAGGTTATTAACAATGAGAGTAAAGTGTTGAACAGAAGCAGATTAGAATGTCATATGATACGGAATAGTGGTACTACGGCCAAATTTGAGGCCAATAAAATGACTCATGCTATGAATGAAGTTAGTTTACATCGTGGTAGTGAAGAGAATATGATATCATTGGATATCTTTGTTGATGATGAATTATTAACTACCACAACTGCTGATGGGATTTTGGTATCCACACCTACAGGTTCTACCGCGTATTCATTATCAAGTGGAGGACCCATTGTTCATCCCATGATTAAATCAACTTTAATTACCCCGATATGCCCGAGGTCTTTATCTTTTAGACCATTGTTGTTACCTTCTACCTCAGATATAATGATAAGATTATCACCCAAAAATAGAAATATTCTGATTAAATTGAGCATCGATGGGATTAAACAAAACGACTTCCAAACCGGTGATGAGATTTATATATCCAAGAAAGTGGATCTCGAGAATAATATTTGGTGTATAACCAGAGGAGAGAATGATTGGACAAAAGATATAAATGATTTGTTAGGATTCAACAAATCTTTTAAACAACGATTGATTGAGTAGAGTAATGAGGTAGTGTGATAACTAGTGTCAAATAATATTTTACGTGATTAGTACATTCTATGTAGGATCTTACATAATTTATCGCTTAATACAGTAGGGGGTGTACATTTATGAGGGTGTGACAACAACGGGGGGTGTAAATTTGATGAAAAAAAAATAAAAAAATAAAAGAAAAGCTATTGGGGGTGTAACAAGAATGGGGGGGTGTAAATTCATAAAAAATAGGTGCAATAGGGGTGCACAGCTGATAAAATCTAAAAAAAAGAAAAAAAAAGATTTACAAATTTAACGAGAAAAAAGTCAGTTTCGGTGGCCGCATCATTCCGGGATAACCATAGGGGGGAAACCTACACCGCAGTTAGAAACACATGCCAGCCTTATTATAGACTATATATAGACAAGTAAGTAACTAATACATACGATATATAATTAACTAAAAGTTTAAAATAATCCGATATCTTTTCGTGTTTGTTTCGTGCCCCTTTTAGTCACAAGTGTCAGCAAAAACTCTAACGTTTCGGCGCTAGTTTAAGTAGTCTTTGTTAGTTATATACAGGATTGAAAATTCTGGAACTAAAAAAAACAGCGTGAAATCACTTAAAGCCACTTTGAGCGCTTTGAGTGTTGAAGAAAATTGAGGAAAAAAAACCCACCAGTTGGCACCAAAAAACATTGATTGTGTACAAAAAGACTTTTACGTTATTGTATTATACTGTATCATATAAAGGTTAAAAATTTCACAGTTGAAACGTTTTTAAAAACCTACCAGAACATTCGATTTACGAGCAGGGTCACAAAATGAGTCTACCCGTACAAATTATTGGACAACCTCATAAAAATGGGACGTTGAATCCAATTCATGATGCCAACAACGCTGCAGCTAATAGTGGTAACTCCAATGCCACTACTACCAACAACGGGAATAGCAATAATCAAAATTCAGTAGCTTCAAATTTATTAAGTGAAACCACAAGTGCAACTTGGGTAGCAATTGGGTCATTAGCTGAGAGTTTAGGTGATTTAGAAAAGGCTTTGGCCTCATATGATGCTGCTTCAAGACATAGTCCTAACAATTCTGAAATCTTGATCAAATTAGCCAATATTTATAGGTCTAAGGATGTATTCTTTAAGGCTGCTGAATTATACGAACAAGCATTAAACTTCAACCCCGAGAATGGTGAAACTTGGGGCTTATTAGGTCATTGTTATTTGATGTTAGATGACTTACAAAGAGCTTATGCTGCCTACCAAAGAGCATTGTATTACTTGGATAATCCTAACGTACCAAAATTATGGCATGGTATTGGAATCTTATACGACAGATACGGCTCCTTAGAATATGCCGAAGAAGCATTCGTACGTGTTTTAGAATTAGATCCTAATTTTGACAAGTCTAATGAGATCTATTTCAGATTGGGGATCATTTATAAACATCAAGGAAAGTTGCAAAATGCCTTGGAATGTTTCCAATACATTTTATCTAATCCACCACATCCATTAACACAGCCAGATGTCTGGTTCCAAATTGGAAGCGTTTTAGAACAACAAAAAGATTTTAATGGTGCTAAAGATGCCTATGAAAGAGTCTTACAAGTCAACCCTCAACATGCCAAAGTTTTACAACAATTAGGATGTCTTTATTCACAGGCAGAGCCTGAGAATTCTTCAGGTAATGATGGATTTACTCAAGATTTGAATATTGCTTTGAAATACTTGACTCAATCACTAGAAGTTGATCAATCAGATGCACACTCCTGGTACTATCTTGGTAGAGTTCATATGATCAGAGGCGATTTCAATGCAGCTTACGAAGCTTTCCAACAAGCTGTTAATAGAGATTCAAGAAATCCAACATTCTGGTGTTCTATTGGTGTCCTTTATTACCAAATCAGTCAATATCGTGACGCTTTAGATGCTTATACAAGGGCTATAAGATTGAACCCATATATTAGTGAAGTGTGGTACGATTTAGGTACATTATATGAAACCTGTAATAATCAAATTAGTGATGCATTAGATGCATATAAACAGGCTGAAAGATTAGATCCTGGTAATCCTCACATAAAAGCTAGATTGGACCAATTAATCAAATATCAACAAGAAGGTAATACTCATCCACCACAACCTCCACCAGTTAGTCAACAACCAAGGTTACCACAAAATATGGTATTAGAAAGTACTCAAGAGCAACCCCAAATTCCACCTCCAGGCCAACAAATCCCAGGCCAACCTCCTCAGTTAGGTCAACCCCAACAACAAAGGCAACCACAACCACATCAAATCCCACCACCAGGTCAAATTGGAGGTCCTATGATTGGTAACTTGGGTCAATCTGGTTTGGTATTGCAACAACCAATTCAAGGTCAACCTCCCCAACTTAAACAATTATCACAATTACCTCAACCTGGTCAAGGTCCTCAACCTACTCAAGCTCCTCAATTGCCTCAGTTCAATCCAGGTCAACATCAACAACCTCCACAAGCACCCCAAGCTCCAGTATCCTCCCAAAGTACTCCAAAACCTCTCAAGCATGAATTGGATGATAAAGATTCTAAGAAACCTAAAAAGAAGAAGAAATCAAATAATTCTACTCCCAAGTTGGAGAAGAATACTTTAACACCAATTGCAGCTCCACCTACACATCCAACTAACAATTTGAATGATTTGATGAATGCTGCCAATGCGGTTGCCAAAGAAGAAAGTAATTCAGTACCACCAATCCAAGCAGCAGCTCCAGTACCACCACCACAAGTTGTCCAGCCTGAAACAGTTGCTCCACCAAAGGAAGTTCTGCAACCTGCACCTCCACAACCTGAACAACAACCAACTGCCCCTGCTGCTCCTGTAGTAACTCCATTAGCACCGGTAAGTGCACCAGCCGTTCCAACCCCTGCAGAAACCGAAACACCAGCGCCAGCGCCAGCACCAGTTCCAGTCCAAACCCAAACTCCAGCTGAAAGTCCTATACCAGCACCAGCACCAGAACAAGTACCAGAGCCAGCCAAAGCTGCTGAAGAACCTAAGGAAGCTAAAAATGAAGAATCAAAAACTGTAACACCAAAACCAGTGGAAGAAAAGGAAGAAGAAGAAGCTAAAGAAGAAAAAGAAGAAAAGGTAGAAGAAGACATTGAGCCACCAATGAGGAAGATCGAAGAGGATGAAGATTATGACGACGAGTAGACGTTTATATGTGTCAATAATGTACAATAAGAGTATTTGATATTTTACCTCGAACAGTAGACTTGTAGACTATCATATCTGTAACCTAAATCATAACGTATATAAATTTACAATGTCATAAAAGTTAATTTTGATAATTACCAGGAATATTCAAATTTACATTGGAAGGTGTTGTGGTAGAAGTAGGAGCAGTCGTAAGGGTTGTATAATTGTTAATCCTTAAATTATTCAAATCCTTAGACCGTTTATAACTCAAGTATAAATTAGTTAAATCCTTAGCTAGCACCACTAATACCATTCCTAGTAAATTGGAGGAAACCATTAGTTTATCAGAGTCTTGATTGATTTTCATTTTCAAAAATTTAAAGATTATTTCCCCTACTTTTGAAGACACGAAGGGCCATAAGACTGTGGTAAAACATCTGAAGGCTGGTGAACTATACATCAAAGTGCTTGAATAATCATTTTTAACACAAGCAATTGATTTATAGAAATATAAATATAATTGATATTTAGCAAGTTTCCATATTAAGCCATTTTTAAAGAGCCTTTTCACCAAGTTTCTCTTAGTTATAAGCCATTGAATCAAAGGAGACTGATTCTGATTATGGGAGGTGTTTTCATTATATAAAATCAACTTTAAATTGTTAACCTTATTATTTAAAATCTCTAAATTATCCAACAGTTCAGTTGATAACTTATTAGCTATTTCTCTTGGTTTAGTCTTCATTACAATATTGAAATGAAATTGGTTGATGGTTAGCCTATAAAGAAAATCATAGGCTATTCTTATAGGTATAAGTAAAGATATCATATTACTTATATCCCAGAAATCAATACCTTTGTAAATATTCAAGTATTTATAGAATTGTAAGGGATCACGTAACATTTTGGATAAGTTGTTAACTAAATTTTGGTAAAGCGATCTAATAAGGATATGGTCACCTAATGAGGAAATATAACCATTGATCATAAATTCTGTTAACCAGTTACTGAAATTTGAATGCTTGGAATTATCAAAAAGACATTGTATAAATGAAGACTGTCTCATACGATATAAAATGATGGGCAATACTGGGATTCTCGAGAATTTAAATGGATCAATTAAACCTTTAGATAAGGCGATTTCTAAATTGTCTATGGAATAATTTGATTTGAAAAGAATGGAGTTCAATATATTCTGATTTGCAGATTTGGACTTACTCAACAACTTCACTAATAGACTTTGGGGGAAAATACAATCCATCATTTTCAATCCGCAAGAAGTCAAACCAATATAACCCATAGAAACTACCCCCGTGATCGCCGAAGTAAAGCCAATAAATACAGTCGAATATTGGATAGATCTTGTTAATAACTTTTTAAACCCTGAAGTGATAGTAAGCAATGTAGATCTCTTCATACTGAAGATGATATCTGATTTACATTGAGGACATTTGGCGATAAGATAAACCAAATGTTGAGAGTTTTGAAATGTATAGTTATTTGAGTTAGTAATGTTATTAAACCATTCACTTAATTGTTGCCTTGACAATTCAACATTTATGGTTGTAGTACCACCAAGTTCGAAATCTTCTAAATTCAATATTCTGTCATTAAAACCAGTCCTATCTTGATTGTCTTGATTGTCTCGATTGATGGCATTCTCTGGGTCAAATGGGGTTTCTGGCGTATCCTGTTGGACAGTTTCATCACCCTGCTGTTGATTCTCCAGTTGGTTATCTTGTTGGTCGTTTCTTGCTTGCACAGAATTAATCTCCACACTATCTACGGCCTGTAACTTATCCATATTTAAACTATTGAACCAGTCTATTAAACACTTTCTGTGTGTCACAATTGAACATGTCATACAAGGATGGATTAGATCATGAGCATCTTTTAAATCTCCAAACGGTGGGACATCAGTCTTGCCACCAAGACAAAGGGAACAAACTTCTGACATATTGTTGGGATATCTTGTGATCGCAGAAATTTGAGACTGACCTAGACAGTTATATTTACATGATGCACGAGCGGTTACTGAACAGTACTATTTAGCGGGAATTAGCAGTGAGGAGAAAGAAAGGAGAAGACAGGTGATATTTGATGGAGATGAATAATCTGGGGTATTTTACAAGGTGTTCTACTCTAGGTGTTGTACAGATCCAAGTCTTAACTTAGTCGTGTCTTTCTTAACCACTCATATCCTAGAATATGGGGTATATGTTTAATGAAGTTTACAAACAAAACCATAAGCATAGCCATGAATACTTTCATAAATACGAACACAAACACAAAACACACCATATAGAATTACTAATGATTTACTAATAATCAAAAAATAACTAATCGCTTAAATCCGTTTATAGATAGGCGTTCGTACTGCGTTTGCCCCACTATCATAGTTACTCATATCAACGTATATTACCATATATAGAATACCGAAATACCTTAAACATTATTAGCTAAATCTAAACCAGTAGCGAAATGATATAACCTAGCATCAATGACACAACCCTCCTTTTTACAAACACCTTTCAAATCCTCCAATAAGTTGTCTAAAGGTAAAGTGAACGTTTCAATGAATTCACCATCTTCCAATTGTGGTTGAGGGTCTTGATTTTCAGGTTTTGTTAAATCAACATCAACATATGCTAATGCCATATTAGCATTAGTTAAACCTGGGTCGCTAAATAATTCCATATCATCTATTGACAGTCTGGCGAAGGTACCATGATAACCAGTTTCTTCGATTAATTCTCTGATGGCAGTTGATTCAATCAGTTCTTTTGGATCAATAAGACCTGCAGGTAATTCAATTACAACTTTACCAACTGGAGGTCTGAATTGTTTGGTTAAAACCACCTGGTTTGGCAAAGTTGGTTTCTTCAAGATTGCTAATATTGATACTGCATCAGTGTTAGTTGTTTCGGTACGAGTAGTTCTAACTGCCATTTCCCATACCCTAGGGGCTCCTGTAGGATCCAAGTAGTTAATTTTTCTGGTTTGAATCCATTTTCCTTGGACCAATGGCTCAATGGACTTAAGAGTTGCTTTGTATGGTGATGGCTTCATTCTCATTTTTCACTCGCAGTTGTCTTGCACCATTTACGCAGTCAACTTCTGAACATAGGGAAGAATGACTCAAGATCAAGAGTTAGAACAAATCAAATCAAAGATCCAAGATCACCTTATTTCATCAGGTAATTATGAAAAGATCAACCAGTCATTAAAACTTCAACTTTACGAATCAGGATGGTATGATAAAATATCCACCATGGCATTAAATGAACTACAAGCAAATTCCGATAATAATGATCCAGTTAATTTCAATCATTTGTTACAATTTGTTAAACCAAAGGCCGAGGAACTAGTACCCAATAAAGTCAAGGATGATATAATGGATAAGATTAAGGAGTACTTAGATGATGTAGTACAATAAAGCTGGTTGGCGACATAGATAAAAAGTGGATTGACGAGATAAGGGTAAAAGATATTTCAAAGGATATAATTCGATTTAGGTGTTGATAATATTGGGTTAGATGTTTACCGATATTTCTTAATTACTTTCCGGTTGAGGATTAGGATAAAATGGGGAAATAATGATGATCGACTTAATGCATATGCCTACTAAAGACTGAATCTGAATGTATAAGAATCCAATAGAACGAAAAAGAATATCTTAGAATAAAAATAAAACAAGCATATAATTTCATTGATAATATATCAATTAACAAACCATTTAATATTCTATATATTGTATATAGTAACGATTCCATATACGAGCATAATACAGTTCACTTGCTGTGAAATTTTTGTTAGGACAACATACCATGTAACATTTTCATATACGGAAAAGATAGAAAATCAAACCTTGAATAAAGGTGATACGAAACAAACACAAAACTGGTTCTCTTTGACCCAATTCATCTACTGTTAATCTCCATATAAAACCTCCTACGGTTGCAAAAAGTCGTGTCTCACACAACACATTTAATCCAATCACTGTAATTTTTTTAATGCTGATTCTCAAAAATTTTATTCTAAACAGAATATCCTCCAGTAAATTCACACCAACAAATGTTCAGTTTACTGAAGAGTCAAATCCTTAGCATCGGGAAGAGGCCTAGTATGGCAGTCGTTCCATCAATCACCAGTACATATTCCAATCAAAAAAGATTAATAACATCAAAAGATTTAACTCCAAAATCGATGCCAACCGATTTCCCATTAATGTCACAAAAGACCGCTAGTTCCCCAGTTGACTATGCATTAACATCATTAGATACTATTGCCAATTGGGCAAGAAAATCTTCATTTTGGCCTGTTACTTTCGGGTTAGCATGTTGTGCCGTAGAAATGATGCATGTATCTACTCCAAGATATGATCAAGATAGATTAGGGATTATTTTTAGAGCATCTCCAAGACAATCAGATATTATGATTGTTGCTGGTACCGTTACTAATAAAATGGCTCCAGCTTTAAGACAAGTTTATGATCAAATGCCAGAACCAAGATGGGTCATTAGTATGGGAAGTTGTGCAAATGGAGGTGGTTATTATCATTATTCTTATAGTGTTGTTAGAGGTTGTGATAGACTTATACCGGTTGATGTTTATGTTCCAGGATGTCCACCAACTGCTGAAGCATTAATGTATGGAGTTTTTCAATTACAAAAGAAGATGATGAAGACTACTATTACAAGATTATGGTATAGAAGTTAGGCATATTTATTAATACATATAAGGTGTAACTTTTTTATGCTCTCTTATTATCTCTTCAAATATCTCTATAACTTTACACTCAAGCTTGCTGTAATAAATTGCTGCCTTAGGACTCTAATTCTAGAACTACCCAAGTTGACTTTTACTATACTAACTAAATGCTGTCACTAAATGACGTGCATAAACCACTCTTCCGCAATACGACAATATATTCCCATCATCGTGTCGCAGTGTCGCATTTACCATGCGCTTTTCTTCTTAAAACTTTCACACTTCAATAATCCCTCACTTTTCCACTCCTGAGTTGCCCTTGTTAAACTATGCTCATTTTTCTACCAAACTTTTTTCGGTTTAAGGAGTGAGTGACTTTTCTTTTTTCTTTTTTTCCTGATCACAAACGAGTGAACATTTTTTCTTATAAATCAGCAGGTTCGCCCCCTTTTTTTTTTCTCTCTCGTTATCCTCGTTATCCCTTAAGATGGCAAGAACAAAACAAACTGCAAGAAAGTCAACTGGTGGTAAAGCCCCAAGAAAACAATTAGCTTCTAAAGCTGCTAGAAAATCAGCTCCAGTCAGTGGTGGTGTTAAAAAACCTCACAGATATAAGCCAGGTACTGTTGCTTTAAGAGAAATTAGAAGATTCCAAAAATCTACTGAATTATTGATTAGAAAATTACCATTCCAAAGGTTAGTTAGAGAAATCGCTCAAGATTTCAAATCTGATTTAAGATTCCAATCTTCTGCTATTGGTGCTTTACAAGAAGCTGTCGAAGCTTACTTGGTCTCTTTATTCGAAGATACTAACTTGTGTGCTATTCACGCCAAGAGAGTTACTATTCAAAAGAAAGATATCCAATTAGCTAGAAGATTAAGAGGTGAAAGATCTTAGATATTTTGTGTAGTATTGGTTTAAATGTATGGTTTAAATATATGGAAAAAGGTTTATTGTATACTCTATTCAGTTGTCTCTATTGAGTGTAGTGTCAACATTCTTGACTAATACACGCACGGGGCAGATCGTGATTAACTGCGGCTACTCGCTATTATACGTCGTATCATGCCGTCGCTCCGTACGCCATTCGCTCTACGCTAGAACCATTCACTAATATATCTCCTATACACTACATACTCGATCCTTTACCCTACTCTTTATCCAAATCAACAGACTTCATAGCTTTGTTTAATTCTTCATCTTCTTGTTTCATCATATAATACGGAACAAATTCGCCATTCTCTCCAACAGTACCACTAGGTGGTACTGGAACTCCATGGGGAACTCCTTGTGGTACTGGCACCCCTTGTGGAATTGGAACTTGACCCATATTTAAAGGCATACCCTGTGGTGGAACAATTGGCATTCCTGGTGAAACTGGAACTGCTACACCTTGTGGTGAAACATCTTGACGTGGTACTCCCGGTGGCGGAATACCAGGAACCGAAAGACTTTGTAAATGTTGTGTTAAGAGTTGTGGTGAGATATTTGGTGGAAGACCTTGCATTGGAGGATATCCTGCAGCAGCAGCTGCCATAGCGCTTGCAGGATCTAAGCCAATACTCAAAGCAGCGGCCGCTTGCATTTGTGCCGCTTGCACTTGATGATGTTGAAATTTCTTATTATTCAAACTGACTCTTCCCCAACCTAATCTGACCCTATTACCACCAATTATAAAACCTTGCATGGCAGCAATAGCATCTTCAGCTTCTTCACGTGTGGAGTACTTAACAAATCCACAATTTTTCCCAGGAGGAATCTTGATTTGTTGAATTATACCAAATGATTTAAATAATGTGAAGAGGGTCTGTTCAGTGACTTCTGATGATAATCCTCCAACAAATACAGTTGTATTATTAGGATCATTGAATGGTTGCCCTTGAAGAGGATGGTTTGCTAAAGAAGATACTTCTTCTCCTGTACTGCTACTATCAGATTTACCGTGTTCATGAGCAACAGGTGGCTCTGGTATAAAAGGAGGAATATTTTCCATATTTGGAGGTAAATTTTCATCCAAATGTAAACCAACATCATCCGGTAAAACTGGGAAAGGTGAATAAAACATTGGTGGTACATTACCGTAAAACTCCTCATTATAGAAGTTTTGTTTCATTTGATTTTGGTAAGGATTAACTGGTGACATTGGTAAGTTATTCATAAAGCTATTATTAGAATTTCTTGGTGTTGCTAAAGCAACTCTTAAAGGTCTACCACCAAACCAAACCCCATTCATTTCAACTAAAGCCCTTTGACGTTCTTGTTCGTCAGTAAACCTAACAAATCCAAAACATCGAGATTTTCCACTTACTGGATCGGTCATGACTCTAACGGTCTTAACCGATGTAGGGAACAGCTTTTGAAAGAAAGCCAATAAATGAGCTTCAGTAGTTGAAGCCGATAAATCACCAACAAACAAAGAAAATTCAGGACTTTGAATTATAGGTGCCAGTAATGTAGCACCACTGGCCCAATTCAATCTGAAATATTTCTTTTGATTATCAGGATTATTAGGGAATTGACGTTGGGATGGCATAGCTAAATCCGGCAATAATTGTCCGTTAAGGCTCAATGCTTGTTTAGCATCTTCAAAAGTTTCAAATTCAATAAAACAATAACCACTATGACTTAAGCCATTTAAATTAATATCTGGCTTAGAGAATTTTGGTCTAATAACTTTAACTTGAACTTTTTTATTAAGAATCTGCCACCAAAGATTTTCAATTGATGGTTCATCCAACCAAGGGTCTAAATCACCCATCCATAAAGTCCTTGGATTATTATTTTTGGAACTAGTAGTGGATCCGGTTTCCCCGGTAGAGCCAGAAGTTCCTTGATTAGTGGTATTACCTGAATTACTACCACCCTTAGAAGAATTGGATTGATTATCATCATCATCAGCAAATTTCCCACTTTGTTGCGTAGACAATGGAGGATTAGGAACAGCAAAACTTGCCAACATTTCTTGTTCCTGTTGATGTTGATGACTTGCAGTTGATGATGTAAGTGTAGGATTCATAATTGATTCTTTATTATCGTATGACATGTCTATTAAATGGCCCAAAAACGCAAAAACTCTTTATTAACCTGACCCTTTGAAATTTCACAATCAATTTCAATTAAACAAACAAACTAAAATGGAAAACTTATCTACGGTACAACTTACGTACTGATCTATGATACAATTATTGTACAATGTATACCAGTATACAATTTAACACCCCCAAATTGAATTTTACCTGTGTTGCCAGTGTTGTATAGTTTGAACCGCAATCACTGAATAGACAAATTGAAAATGCAAGGAAAGCTGAAGAAAACAAAAAATAATTGAATATTATAACTCAATCGGTTTTTTTTTTTAGTTTTTATTATTTTTTACACTGCTTTACAAATCGAAGCAATTCTGTCGTCTGGTATTATATGAAACCCTTTAATTAATTTCAAAAAACTTTTTCAGAGAGGCCGCGCCTATGATAATGATGTGAGAGAATAAGCTGGAGTCTAGACCCGGGGATGATGATTGGGAAGGTTCGGAAAACGGTTGAAGTATTTTGAGTTGAAATAATATCATAAGATTAGGGGTATATGGAATTGAAGGAATTCAATTGATTTGGGGGTTAAGGGTTTTTTTATTTGGATTGGTTACGTAATCTGTTATAAACGTTTTACGGAATTGTGTAGAATTTGCAAATTTTATGGATCATTAATGACTGTAAGGGAATTTCTTTTATGGCGTGTGTACGGGTGAAGTCAAATGAAGAACCAAGGAGTTATGACTGATGTTATTTTCAAGGGTTAATTGATTTTAGAGTATGGAGTTTGATGGGATTAAATGATATTCAGTTGTGTCAGTTGCATGTTAGTGGGGCAGAGAATTATCAGTTTAGATCAATGTGAGTCATTAAGAATTTTTGAACAATAGGGTGAATTTTTTAGGAGATAATATTTTAAGATTTACTTAAAGAAGAGTAATTGCTAAGAATGATTATAAACTTTGTTTGTTTTAAAAATAGGTGTAATAACTTACTCAATACTTATACGAGCATATAGAGAAGAGAACAAAGAAGGAAATATAAGAATAAAAAGGAATTATTAAGAATAAATTATAAGATTACGTAACCTATTAGCTAGAAATATTACTCAAATAAAACATTAAAAAACACTAAAAATACCTCTCCAACCTGTAAAGGAAAACTTACACACACCAAACCTTAAAAACCTTAACGTTAACCTCTTGAGTAACGAAAGCTGCAAAATGACGCGCGACACAGTTGCAATCGCGACTTGATTTCAAAAACATAAACAAAACTAACCGCATTTGTGATCTCAACCAACTATCCTTTCAATGAGTAGATTAGTCCTGGATTCTTCTAGCTCAACCAATGAAAAGATAAAAGCATATATACAGAATACCTCAGTGTTTGAAGAGTCAAAATTAAATCCCATCAATGAAGAAACCAAGGATGATTTTAACTTGGATTTAAAGGTGTATGATGATGCCAACGATAAAAAGGAAAATAAATATCATAAGAAATTGACTTATTTACCTAATGAGAACTTTAAGTATAATGAATCATTAGCAATGTCACCGAATTCAATTCCTAATACGTTTAAGAACAAATCACATCCCAATGCAAAGACTAAGGAATTATTTAGAAATAATGTCTTGAAGAATCAAGCTTTGAAGGAAGAAGGATTTGAGAAATTAGACCAGAGTAAAGGGGAAAATACTGAAAGAGTATCAGAAAACGATGTGTTAGCTTCATCTGACTCTTTAAAACCATCTTCAAGTAACCAATCAAAAGATCAATCCATAAAACCATCAATTAAAGAATCTCCACAACATAGTAAAGAAGAACCCGTGAAAACTTCTACATTAAAAGATTTCACTCCTGATTGGATGCCTTCAGAATTAAATGAAAAATGGGTGGATGAACCACAATCAAAGAATTTCGATATCTTGAATATTTCAAATTCCAATTCAATTATTCATAACTCAAACCATAATGCTAACCCTATAAAAACTCCTATTTGGAAGAAAGTTAAAAAAACATACGATGATGAGAATTTAAAACCTTTAAGGAATTTCTTTGAAGGAGAAAAGTCAGTATCCTCGACGTTTTCAACTCCTTATAATAGTAGAAGCAATCATGATCAAACACCCGAGTTAACTGAACAACAAGTAAATAAAATCAAAGATTTATTGATCCAAGATCAAGATAAGCCAGATGACTATTTAATAGAAATCCCTAACGTTTCTCCATTGAAATTGTTCGGTAATAATTATAACACTTTCACTAAGGGCAAATTAAATGAAATTATATCGAATTTAAAAGCTCCGAGCTTTAATTTGAATGTTGAAAAGGTTAATGGGCAAAGAGATTTTGAAAATGACTTCGAAGACGTTGAAAATGATTTTAAAGAAGTTGCAAATGGTATAAAAGAAACAGATATTAACGAGGGAACTAACGATTTCAATGACAAGAATGCTAACAACCAAGACTTGGTAATAAATTCCCCAAATGAAGAAATTAAAGCACCAAAACTTAAAACCAAAAAGTATGATAACGTGGAGGAAAAATTCAGAGCTAAAGCTAATAATATCTTTGATAATATTCAAAAGAGGGGAGCATTTTTACGTCAAGCATCAACTATGTCTGACTTAAATGGCACTAGAAGTAATTCAGGTACATTGCCTGGAAATTCTAATATAACACCTAATAGTAAAACATCCAACGGAACTAATAGTGGAAGTGCACTCGGTGGATTAGTTCCAAATGGTGGATTAATAAATAATACCAGTGTAACAACAAATAATACCGTGACTGCTACATCAACACCAAAAATTGATAAGGTTAATAATTTGGATAACATAAATGAATATTCATCGTTTTCTAGTGGATTTGAAAATACAACAAATTTTGAAAGAGCTAATCCACCACAGGAAGAGTCAGTTTTTACATTTACCGAGTCCAGTAATCAAAGTTTAGAGGATTCCATTTCTAAATTTAAAACAAATGAATATGATATAGATCAAGTTAATGACATCAATGAGGTGAATGAGCAAACTATTCATACTAATTATGATACCAACTTCACCTCTAATTATGGTGATATTTCCAATTTCGACAATACTCCTAATTATCATAATAACTTCAGAAATAGCAATTATGGGAGAAATTCAAATTATAAAGCATCTAATGAAAACCTTAGCAATGATGATTACGAATTCAGTGATGAAGAACCAAAATTATCATCTGGTAATTTAACTGACTTACAAGAACAGTTAAGTTCATATACCCATTCAGAAAGTGAGCCTTATCAATACCATAACCAATATCAATATAATACGAACCAGAACCAATTTCAACAATCTGTCCAATATAGACCAAAAGTAAAAGCCAACACTACTGATGACCTAGCATATAAAACACAGTTAGAAGCTAAAATCAAACATTTAGAATCAACTGTGGATAATTTTAAGATTTATCAAAAAAACATGGAGGCTCTTATAAATGAGAATAAAAATTTAAGAACAGAATTAAGTAAGAATAATTTAAATAATGACTTATTTTTTGAACTCAATCTGCCAATGAAGGCCATGAGTCTGCCACTGAACGAAGTAATCCTGCCTGAAGGAAAAAATGAATTCAAGATGAAAAGAATCAGTCAATTGAAATTAAATCATTCCCAAAAAGAACAGCAAATAAACCCTATTCCAATATTCAATCAAAAAGCCAGTCCAAGTCAAAGAGTACTCTCTAACAGAAAAATCAGTAGTCAGTATCCATTGAATAATCAACTTAATACTCAAACAAGTCAATCATTGAATAGAGGTATGTTGAAGCCAATGAATCTTCCAAACCAATATGGAAATATGATATTGGATGAAGTCAATCATAAATGGATAACAGAAGATAAAGAGAATTACAGTCTTGATATGATTGATGATTTAGTCGATGAAACCCATGGTGATACACCTGAAAAAGAAACCACAAAAAATGTATCATTCCAACTACCTACTCAGGTAAATTCCAGTCCATTTGATGCTACCAAATTAAGTCAAATTGATGAATTATCATTCAGTCAGCAGCAAAGGAAATTGGTATCTGTCATTACGGAAAGTTTGATTGATGTAAATTGGAATAAAGTTAATGATGTAGATCTTGCTAATAAAGGATTGTCCAATGTTAAGGATTTACATGAGTTTTTACCAAACGTCATCAAAATTAACTTGGCATATAATGAAATTAAATACTTAAATGGATTACCCGAAAGTTTATTAGATTTGAATTTATCCAATAATAATGTGGAGAATATGACATCATTTCAAGAGTTTATCAATTTACAAAAAGTAAATTTATCGGCTAACATGCTTGAAAATTGTGATAGTTTAAGATACAATATTCATTTAAGTAAGTTAAATTTATCTAATAATCAAATAACAAGCATTGATGGATTAAAGAATCTTGTGAATTTGATAGAATTGGATTTATCAGGTAATAACTTAAAAACCATCGATTTTAGTGATTTCAATTTTGAAAGTTTGCAGGTATTAAACTTGTCAGAGAATCAACTTGGCAGTGTCGAGAATATACAACAATTAAAAGATTTGAGGGTATTAAACTTGAATGAGAATCAATTGACAGAATTCAAATGTCAAGGTAAACATTTACATTTGAAGAAGCTTTTGATTAAGTTCAATAAATTGAATGAGTTTGACTTTAATGACTTCCCCTACTTACGAACCTTAAGAATTGATGGTAATAACTTCGATGATGTTAATGGAACTCCTAAATTTCTAGAAGAAGTGTCATGTAAATGTCAAACAGTTAGTATGTTGAATAAAGTGTTTAGTTTTGAAACCCTAAAGATTCTTGATTTATCAGGAAACTTGAATTTCAATAAACTTCAAGTGCCAACATTTCCTAATGTCAATAAATTAACATTATCGGCTGTCAACTTAACAGAGTATACCAACTTCAATGATGTATTTCCTAATTTGGTAGAGCTAAATTTGAATTTCAATAAGTTACACACATTGGATTTCTTGAATGATTTGAAGTATTTGAAGAAACTTTACCTTGTTAGTAATAATTTAGTAAAGATCGAAAACATCATCACCAGCTTGACTAAATCCAGACTTCATTTGAAAATTTTAGATTTACGTTTAAACCCAATCAACTTAGATTTCTATTCATACGTGTTTAATCCGCAAGAATTGGAGATTGATATGGGGAATTTTATACAATTGGAAACTTTAGATGATATTGAAAACTTTTCGATCCATTATGAGTCATTGAATCACAATAGTGACTGGGAAATCAGAGATGATGATTTCATAAAGAATTTGAAGAGTAGCAAGTTTAAGAAGAGGATTGATTATCAGACTTTGTTGATAAATTATTTCCCTGGTTTGAAGAAGTTAGATGGCTGTGTAATTGGGCACGAGAAGAGGTTAGAGTATGAGAGGTATTTAAAGATGAAGTAGGATAGGAAAGTATCTAGATATGTAAATTATGACCATAAATGTAGTATTGGTGAATTGATAACTGTGCCAGGGGTTTTATAGATGAATCAGTAACTCCTGGGGAATTTGTAAATAAAAGAGAAGCAAGCTCTTCTTAGTTCTATATATTCTTTCAATGACTAATGTATAGCATTGTAAATGGATTAATTATTTCCTTGCCTGTTTAAAGTCTTGTTCTTGAATAGTCGTTTTGAGCTCCATGACCCGTACACCGAAAATACACCCGTGCACCAAAATTTAATTTATTCAAATTTTGACATTCTATATCAATATGTAGAAAGTTAAATTTAAAAGTGTATACAAAGCCTTTTAATGCACTTTAACCACTGAAAAATTCAATAAAAACGGTTAAATGATTTACTATTGGTTCGCTCAAGATCATCAATCTCAGATAATTTTCAGGTAGATAAATCTAATTCCGCTTTATCAATTCCGCACCATGCTCTCTAAAAGAATAACGATTCAATGGCCACCAGAGCCTGAAAATGAAAACACTAGTACAATGGTAATATATTCTAAAGAAGGTCATTTCGTTGATATTAGAATTTTCCTTGAAAATTACCCAATTACTGATAAAAATGTCCCATTTGATAAAGTGTTTGAATGGGTTATGGTAGGTGATGAAATTGATATGGAATCAGATATCCCAAATACTTATAAATTACAATTCACTCATGAAATTGATTCAATGGCAATTTGGAAATCTATTAATACCGGGGAACCTTTAGATCAATGTGATAGTGACCCAGATGTGGGAACATTCTGGAAAACTGATCTGTTAGATAGGAAAGAGACAGGCAACATGTTAAATCCTATCACTGGCAAATATCAGGATTATGTTGAAATTTGGAGATCTTTAAGTGCTACTAAGCATACACCAACTAATGAAGTTAGAGAACTGGATCAAGATAATGATACAAATTTATTTGTGTTGAGGATTGAACTGGATACTTATCATGGTCAAATGATAAGATCAGGCAATTGGATCCAAGGTTTACTTTATGATAAGTCAGATCAACAAATGCCTTTACACGTGATCCGAGCTTTTTACAATGGATCTGAATGGGAATATTTAATCAAGTATACTAACTATGAATTCCCAGTTGAATTTAATGGTACTAAAAATGACACTATCACCGTCCAAGGATTAGTATGGCAATGTATAGAATAGACGTATGTTTCGCGCACTACTGAAATTTTTTCGTGAGATTATCGAAGATTTCAAATATCCTTTTAAAGATAGTGTTGTAAATTAGAATGTCCGGGGAAAGCTTGTATGTATATTTTAGAGGAAAATTTAGTGGTAACAAAGGATTTGTACAACCTTAAATAAGGCATTTGATGGGTTTGACATGGGAACATATTCGACAATTCCTTGACAAAGACTTGAGCATAGCAAGCACAAGTAATAAACAATTCACTATTTATAACTGTTAAAATCATATCAACAAGTTACTAACAAATAGATTATTTATTCTTGCTGTTGTTCTCAACGCAATCAACTTATTTGCCCAAGTTTTCTTTACTATCATGTATTCAGATCTAGAATGTGATTACATCAACCCTATTGAATTATGTAACAAATTAAACCCATGGTTCATTCCTGAAGCTGGATTACATGGATTCATAACTGTTTTATTCTTAGTTAACGGATATTGGTTCCCATTCTTACTTAATGCTCCATTATTAGCTTATAACGTTAACAAATTCTTAAACAAAAACCACTTATTAGATGCTACTGAAATCTTTAGAACTTTATCCAAACATAAGAAAGAAAGTTTTATTAAATTAGGATTTCATTTATTGATGTTTTTCTTCTACTTATATAGAATGATTATGGCTTTAGTTTCTGATGATGCTTAATCAATGTTCAGTTCATAGAGGGATTTTTAGCTCACGATTATCAACTTCGTAGTGGTGAGAACTCTTAGTAGATGTATTATCATGTCATTATCATTATATAATAATATAAATGTTATTTAAAAATCTTAAACCTCATTATTAATCTTCTCCAAAACCTTATTGATATCATGCAATTTATCATTCAACCCATTAACGTTGTAAACTTTAGTGAGTTCGTTTAATTGCCTATCAATATTCTTAATTAAATCATTCTCAAACGTCTTATTCAGCATATCCTTCCTTATACCTTCAATGCTCTTCGTGAGATTAATAAACTCATCATGTGAATGTTTTTTACTCTGAAAGATATCTCTTAAATTATTCAATTTATTACCTAAATTACTATGGCTATTCTTTAACTCGAAAATCTTTGCTCTCATTTCTTCTTTTTCCTTTTGTACTTGATTGATCTCATAATTCAAATCATCAATGCTACCATGTACATCACTTAAATGATTCAAATGATCTAGTAAATGAGTTTTAAAATCTTCTTGTATTAGTTTAGGCTTTATACTACTGTTCTGACTAGGTATAGGTTCAAAATGTTTGATTAAATGTTTTAATACATCTATTGTATTTAACTTGTACCTCTTATCGCGATTATCTGCTGTTACTAACCTGTCAATATCTACAGTCAATGGTTTTTGACTATGGCTAGAATTGGTCTTTGTCAACAGAACAGGTTCAGTATATGGTACAATGGTTCTAACTCTCTTTGTTTCTATTAATGGTGCTCCTATATGAGAGAAGGTATTATCTTGTTTTCTTGGTCTTCCTCTTGCCCGTTTTATTTTAGTTCGGATTTCTTTAACAACTTTTGGTCTTCCTCTTTTCTTAGGTAATTCAGGGGACTTTGGTGTTGATATACTTTCAGGTTCAATATTTCCTTCTTCAATCAGCTGGCCATCATCAAAAGCATCATCAAACCTTTCAGGCAGTTGTGACATTTTATCTAGTGGATCTTCTTGTGGGGTTTGTTCACGGGGTGTTTCTGAGCCTGAAATATCTTGTTCAGAAGCTGAAACATCATTTTCATTATAATTGACTTCTCCCATTGTGCTCCTCCTAAACCTTGGAAGATTCAAATCTTTTGGTTTAACTAACGCTGATTCTAACATTTTAAGTTTAGGTGATGATACCTGTTTTTCAATAACTAGAGGACTTACTTCAACATTTCGTAAGCTTTATGTTAGTAGGGTGATATAGAATTAAGTGAATCTGTTTTACATACTCTCCACCTCTTTTTCTTGTTTGTAACTTCTCTTGTCTATCCATTTCAGAACGCGAGGTTATATAGCGCGATGTTTATGTGGAGTTTTAGGGAGCAACGGTATTACATGGTTCTAATTAGAGCGCGTGGTGCGAGAATAGTACCACGGCTGGGTATGTGGCAGATACATGGACTTCATATAAAATTTGATACCACATAATGATACGGATGGTACTACGTGATGACAGATATCTATACAACATATTGATAGAAATTACATGTCACTACACAAAGCCAGAAATACTGTTTCTTATCACGACGTAATTCTAATGTTAAGAAATGCTTAGAAAAAAAAATTAGAGTACAAAATTTCAATAGAATTTTATATTAACTATTAATCTATTGTTGGGCAAAGTGTTCTAAGATGATGTTTCTTTCTTCAGAATCTTGACCCCAGTTCTTGACAACAACACAAGAGGCACCAACGACTTTTCTGGCGTTACCTTCTCTGTCTAATTGACATAAACCGGCCCATTCACCTAATTGTTTAGCATCAGAAACTTTGATTAATGGAATTTTTTGTTCTGGTTCATTACATAAAGCTTCAACTAATTTAACAATTGATTCTTCAGTAACGGATTCACATAAAACACATAATTGAGCTTCTCTTCTGGATAAAGCTTTTGAGGCTTCTCTTAAACCTCTAGCTAAACCATCGTGAACTAATGAGGTTCTTAAGACAACTTTTAAAGCATCTTCAATGGTGATTGAGGCTTCTTCTTCAACGGCAACTTCTTCGACAACTGGTTGTTCTTCAATATCAGACATTCTTAATAATTAACTTAGTATTAGACTTCTTCGACAGTTAACTGCTCAGTACTAAATTTGAAAAATTTATTTTAGTGCGATGTTATAGAGAATTTTTTTTCAGTTTCGCAGTCATTGTCACATGACTATAACACAAAATAGGGTTACAAACCTGATTACATAACATTTATGTACATATACATTTCTATAACACCAGAAAGGCTATCAAAGTTCTTACGGTACGACAGATATTATTAGGTAGAGTATTATTGTACACGTTCGTTTTGATACTCTTCGCTTAATAAATTGCTAACATTCACTTCAACGAAAGTAGTATCACCACCTCTTCATTATAACTTAACCTTTTTATTATAACTCCATCTCATCAGCTCCAAATGGTTGATTATGATCTTCATCACTTGATTCAATGGCTAAATCATTATCAGACTTTAAACCGGATGATGATGTCGCCTGTTGATGGAACCCATTACTATTAAAATCATCATCATCTTCAAAATCAACATCAAAGAAATCATCATCAGACCCAGTGACGGCTTGATAAATAGTCTTACATTCACTAACTATACCATCATAACTGATTTCAGAAGATGGCATATTAGTGAATATAATATCGTCACAATCCTGGCTAGTTCTTAAAGTTACGTTATTCTCATTTGAAGGGTTTATTATGTTTGAGAGATCATTTAAAACGTATGTCTTTTGAACAAATCCAAACTTGCAAAGAATTTCAAGCTTTTCCTTTGGAACAAAGGTTTGTAAAGATTTACCCAATTTAACAGAATTCACTACAACCAGTGTACCTGATTCATTGATTGCAAAATCATTATCATCTAAAACTTCATCTAAATCATTAGAAGATTCTCTTAAAATTGAAGTTTCCATTTTTTCAAAAGCTGCTTGCAAATCTTGTTTGGCCTTGGCTTGATCTTTTTCGAAAGACGTTAAATACCAAATTGATTGTCCAGATGGACAAACACCGGTACCTCCATTTTGAATTAAAGCCTGAATACTACTCTCATTATTACTTGGTAAAGAGTTTGGTGGGAAAACAACAATAGCTGAAGACTCTTGATCTGACATCCACTCTTTACAATCTTTCTTAACAACCACAACTAATCTTGCAATAGTTACCAATTTCAAAGATTCGGTGATTTCATTATAGGAAAACTGTAAGAATTTAGGAATTTGGGTTGGTGCTACAATTAATTTTTCATTGATCTTAACAGCACTTTTATCACTAAATTTACCAATCTTTGTATGAGGATCATAATCAGTCAATACAGTATTTAACTTATAGGTTGTACCTGCAACAGCAGCACTTCTACAGAACCCTTGAGAAATTTCCCCAGGACCTCCATATTTCAGTACTAATACTGGAAAATTACCATACACATTAAAACTTACTAAGAATCTTCTAATTCTTGCCAAGGCTTCCGGAGTTTTGGTAGTAGACTTAATACAAAGACCAAGAGAATAAATCAACTCATCAATTTGGGAAGTTTCTAAATTGAATTTCTGTTTTAAGAAATCACTAATACCGGTCTTAGCATTATCCGCTAAAACTTTCCTTTTATCTTCGTCGTTATTGTCCTGTAACACAAATTTCAAGAATTTCATTAAATATCTTTTAGTTAATAACGATAACGATTGATCTGTAAATATTTCTTCTTTAGAAGTAGCATTGGCAAACTTAGTTGAAAAACTATCATTTTCAAAAATATGAAAGTTACTTAAGCTCTGGAATTCCAAATATTTATATACTCGTGATTTGATTAATAAGCTTAACAAGTCACTTTGAGCAAACATGATTTTAGGAGTCAAGTCAATTCCATAATCTTTACTTTTGTATTTGCTAGTAGGATGTCCAATGTCACCAGAAACATAAACTTGAGCATCTTCAAAGTGCTGGATTCTTCCTCCGTTAACCTCCTGGCACCACAGTTTAATCTGTTCAATGGTTAAGGTTGAATTCAGGTCTCCATAACAAGTTTTATTATCAATATGTAAAACATCTACACCTTGCCACGATAAGGCGGCGGCAAGGATACTTTCTACGAGACCAGTACCCAAGATTAATACATCACATTCATCTACCAGTAAACTATGAATTTGGGGTTTTTCTAAACCCGCCAAAGGAGGAATTGCCTCGGGAGCATAAGAAACACTTGGGCTTCTTTCAGCAACTGACTTACGTCTTTCAGTTCGGTGAAAATTCGACATTGTGTGAGACTATACCGATATATTATGGCTCTCCTTGATTATATGAGCGTTAGTGATAGATTAAACGTTTGTGCGCATTTTCATGACAGGTGAAGATAGAAGTAGTAGCAACAAAGGTGGTGCATCTAATAGCACTGGAAATTCTAAGACAAAGAGTATGGTTAATAATCCTAATGAGAAAAAGGGTTCACTTTTATTAGCCTGGCAAGTTAGAAATAAACATTGCTTGGTAATTGGAAGTGGCGATGTAGCCTTAAGTAGGATAGAGCATTTAATTGTAGCACAGGCGAAGATTACCGTAATAACGGGAGAAGCGAAGGATCCAAGAATTGAAGAATTATACAAACAAGGATTAATTCATAAGTTGATTGAAAGGAATTATGAGCCAAAAGATCTACTTATGTATCATAAACAACTAACATTTAACTATGAGACTATAGAGGCTACTGATTTTACCCAGATCAATGAATACCTCCACAATAACCGATTTGAAATTGTTTGTTGTGCTATAGATGACCATGAATTATCAGCAAAGATTTATTACCAATGTAAATTAAATGGGATCAACGCCAATATAGCAGATAAGCCCGAATTATGTGACTTTTATTTTGGTAGTATGATAAATAAAGATAACCTCCAAATCATGATTTCTACTAATGGAAAGTCTCCAAGATTATCTAAAATAATAAAGGATATAATTAAGAAGAATATTGATGGTATAGATTTGAATAAAGCTATAGAGAATTTGAATCTTGTTAGGTTTACTTTACGTCAGAAACTTCCAGAAAATGATGTTCATACAATTGAAACGAGGATGGAATGGATAAAGAACGTTACTGATTTCTTTGAAATTAGAGAATGGAGTGAATTTGATGTAAATGATGAAAATGTCGGAGAAATTGTAGAGTTCTACCCTAAGTATCCTCCAAAGGATATAGATGACTTTAGAGAGTTATTGACCCCAAAAACTACATAGTATACCTATAATCACACACATAAATAACTGTATATATATTCTTAGATATGATTTATTGTTCTAATTAGGTAATTTATTCTCTATATCCTCATGAATAAATACCTTATCACCACCAGCTCCTTTATATTCAGCAGCAATATGTCCATTACCACGTAATTGATATTGATAACTCATTAATCCTTCTAATCCAACAGGACCTCTAGCATGAATCTTATTGGTACTTATACCAACTTCAGTACCAAATCCGTATCTAAACCCATCAGCAAATCTGGTAGAACAATTCCAATAAATACCGGCAGAATCAATTCCTTTCAAAAATGTTTCGGCATTTTCTTTTGATTCGGTCAAAATACAATCAGTGTGTTTGGAGGAATGTAAATTGATATGGGT
Organism: Yamadazyma lessepsii; assembly: GCA_030563485.1. NCBI lineage: Eukaryota > Fungi > Ascomycota > Pichiomycetes > Serinales > Debaryomycetaceae > Yamadazyma > Yamadazyma lessepsii. The sequence goes on along the minus strand of JAJMJG010000006.1, from coordinate 431,668 downwards.
GATAGCATCAGTTAATGAGTCTACAATTTTGACGGAAATATCAAATGATAAATATTCAATGTCAAAAGAACCTTCATCTGCATCAACAACATATTCATTACCTTTTAAGAGAGCTTTGATTTCTGGAGTAACATGTAATGTAACTTTATTGTCTCTTAAAGCCTCATAGATTTTATTTAATTTTTCAGCATCATTAGCAACGGATTTATGAATAAGTAATTGCTCTACTGCATTACAACCAGCAGGATAATTTGTTTTGGAATCAACTATAATTTTTATAGATTTTTCAATATCAGCAGATTCATCTACAAAGATAGAACAAATTCCATCAGCATGTCCCAAGACAGGAATTTTTGTGTTCTCTTTAACATTACGTACTAATTGATTAGAACCTCTTGGAATAACCAAATCAATATATTTATCCTGTGATAATAAATCTCCAACTTCCTCTCTACTTTCAATCAATTTTATAGCATCTTTTGGTACTTTGGTCTTATCATTTAATACCTTATTCACTATATCACTCATGATCTTGAAGGTTTGGTAAGATTCTTTACCACCCTTTAAGATAGCAGCGTTACCAGATTTTATGGCCAATGCAGTAATATTGGCAATAACTTCAGGTCTACTTTCAAAAATGATCAATAACACTCCAATTGGGGCGGTTATACGATATAAGTTTAAGCCATCATCTAACTTCTTTGCTAACGTACATTTTCCAACTGGATCAGGCAAACCAGCAACATCTAAAATACCTTGTAACATTCCATCGAATTTGCCACTGGAACTTAAATCTAATCTTTTGATCAAACTCGATGATAAGTTATTATTGATAGCATTATCCATGTCTATTTTATTGTATTTCAAAATCTCGTCTTTCTGAGCTTTTAAGCCATTATAGATCTCATTCAAGGCATCAGATCTTTCGTCATTAGACAAGGTCTTCAAAACAGAGAAGGCACTGTTGGCTTCTTTAGCTATTAGTTCTGCCATGACTCAGAGTAAATTCGCAGTAATTCGCAGTGTGAGATGGAAGTCTGGGCGGCTAATTCTAGGTCGCGACTCACGACAACGAATGTTTTGAGAATCATCAAAATTGATCTGCTGTGCCCTTACACTTGACATTAATTTAGTGAACAATTGGTAAAGACAGTTCAAGTTGAATTGACACTAAGTTTGATTTTCAATAAAAATTGGTGATCCATTCCAATATTAATATAGCATTCAAAGTTGTATACACTCAAATTGTGTTCAGTCAAGTAGTAAACGATACGTGAGCAGTAATAACAAAACACACCATGTATTCTGCCAATCAAGACAAATCTAATCCTTTTAGAGAGAGTAATTTAATTGATCTCGATACTTCTGGTCAAGGATCAAGTGAAAACCCTTATGATCATCTACCGTCAGGAAATGGGTATGATCCATTTCAAGATAAATTTGTAGTGGATGATAATGAGACGTTTCCCACTGGCAGTATAGAGAGTCGCGAGGGCTTGAGCACCTATAGAGAAGAACCTTATAGAGGAGAAAGAGAAAATCCTTTCAGAAATGAAAATGAAAGTAGCAGATCTCAAACACAAGATAGAAATGGTAATAATGCAGGATTCTTCTCGAGATTTAATAATGGGGACTATATGGAAATGGAGAATCCTTTCGATGATAATGAAGCCCCTGGAAGAAATGTTAATGATAAGGTAGAAAAATCAGATTTTGATATTAGAAGAATATTCAGAAACTTTAAATCTAAATTTTCTCGTAATTCATTCAAAGAAGATGATACACCTAATAAAGGACCAAGACAAATATATGTCATGGACCATAGTAAGAACTCATCATTCAGATACTATGGGAACTATATCTCCACAACTAAGTACAATTTTGCAACATTCATACCCAAGTTTCTTTTTGAACAATTCAGTAAATACGCTAACTTATTTTTCTTATTTACATCAATTATTCAACAAGTCCCTGGTGTATCTCCTACGAATAGATATACCACTATTGGGACTTTAATGGTGGTATTATTGGTATCAGCTATTAAAGAAATTTCGGAGGATGTTAAGAGAAATAGAGCTGATAATGAATTGAATAATACAAAAGTTCAAGTTCTAGATCCAGTATCTGGAGAATTTGTACATAAGAAATGGATAAAAGTTCAAGTCGGTGATATTGTAAAAGTGTTCAACGAAGAACCGTTTCCTGCTGATCTTTTACTTTTAAGTTCTTCTGAACCTGAAGGGTTATGTTACATTGAAACTGCCAATCTTGATGGTGAAACAAACTTGAAAATTAAACAATCTAAATCTGAAACTTCTTATTTAGTCAACCATAGGTTCTTGCTTAGTGATATGTCTCATACTGAGATTCTTTCAGAACTGCCAAATTCATCATTATACACTTATGAAGGGAACTTGAAGAATTTTGGTTCAACTGGTGATATTCCTATGACTCCCGAACAATTATTATTGAGAGGTGCCACATTAAGAAACACCCAATGGATTCACGGTGTGGTAGTATTCACCGGACACGAAACAAAATTAATGAGAAATGCCACCGCTACACCTATCAAACGTACTGATGTGGAAAGAATCATCAATATCCAAATCATCGTTTTATTTGGTGTTTTAATAACTTTAACTTTAATTTCTTCAATTGGAGATGTCATTAAAACCCAAGTTGCCAAAGATTCCTTGAGTTATTTATACCTTGATGGGACCAGTATTGTGAAACTATTCTTCAAAGATATTTTGACTTATTGGATTTTATTTTCCAATTTAGTACCAATTTCATTATTCGTAACTGTTGAAGTTATCAAGTATTATCAGGCATATATGATAGGTAGTGACTTAGACATGTACTACGAAGAATCAGACACTCCTACTGGAGTAAGAACATCATCATTAGTTGAAGAATTGGGTCAAATTGATTACATATTTAGTGATAAGACAGGTACATTAACAAGGAATATTATGGAGTTTAAAACTTGTTCCATTGGTGGTAAATGTTATATCGAGGATATCCCAGAAGATGGCCATGTTCAAATCATAGATGGTATTGAAATCGGGTATCATACATTTGACGATTTAAGAAATCATTTAAATGATACTTCGAGTCAACAGTCTGCCATAATTAATGAATTCTTAACTTTGTTGAGTGCATGCCACACTGTCATTCCTGAAGTTAATGAAAGCACTGGTAAAATTAAGTACCAAGCTGCATCACCCGATGAAGGTGCGTTAGTTGAAGGAGCTGCTATGTTAGGATATAAGTTCATCATTAGAAAACCAAAGAGTATAACCATTGAGAATACTCTTACAAAAATTCAACTGGAATATGAATTATTGAATATCTGTGAATTCAACTCAACTAGGAAAAGAATGTCTGCCATTTTCAGATGTCCTGATGGAGCTATAAGATTATTCTGTAAAGGAGCTGATAATGTTATTTTGGAAAGATTATCACAAGAAGAGCAACCATTTGTTAATTCTACATTGAGACACTTGGAAGAATTTGCTGCTGAAGGGTTAAGAACCTTATGTATCGCTTCTAGAATTGTTTCCGACGAAGAATATAACTCTTGGTCTCGTCAATATTATGAAGCATCAACTTCTTTAGATGATAGAGGTGGTAAGTTAGATCAAGTGGCCGAGTTAATTGAACAGGAGTTATTTTTGTTGGGTGCTACTGCCATTGAGGATAAATTGCAAGATGGTGTACCGGACACAATTCAAACTTTACAAACTGCTGGTATAAAAATTTGGGTCTTGACTGGTGATAGACAGGAGACTGCTATTAATATTGGTATGTCATGTAAGTTATTAAGTGAAGAAATGAATCTTTTGATTGTCAATGAAGATACTAAACATGACACCAGATTGAATTTACAAGAAAAGTTAGATGCTATATTGCAGCATCACGGTGACGAAGATTATAATGCATTAGACTCTTCTTTGGCGTTAATTATTGATGGTCATTCTTTGAAGTTTGCATTAGACGATGACTTAGAGGACATGTTCATAAACTTAGCTACTAGATGTAAAGCAGTCATCTGTTGTCGTGTCTCGCCATTACAAAAGGCACTTGTGGTTAAAATGGTCAAGAGAAAGAGAAAAGGAGCTTTATTATTAGCAGTTGGGGATGGTGCTAATGACGTATCCATGATTCAAGCTGCGCATGTAGGTGTCGGTATTAGTGGTATGGAAGGTATGCAAGCGGCTAGAAGTGCCGATATATCTATTGGGCAATTCAAATATTTGAGAAAATTATTATTAGTACATGGTTCGTGGTGTTATCAACGTATCTCCAATGCTATTTTATATTCTTTCTACAAGAATATGTGTTTGTACATGACCCAATTTTGGTATGTTTTTGCTAATTCTTTTTCTGGTCAATCTATTATCGAATCATGGACATTAACGTTTTATAATGTCTTTTTCACAGTGTTTCCCCCATTTATTTTAGGTATTTTTGATCAATTTGTTAGTGCTAGGTTATTAGACAGATACCCTCAATTATACCAACTAGGACAAAGTAGAAAATTTTTCAATGTTACGGTTTTCTGGGGTTGGATAGTCAACGGGTTCTTTCATTCTGGAGTTAATTTCCTTATAACTTTCTTTATTTATTATAATGGAAACCAATTATCCAATGGATTTATCGTCGATAACTGGTCGATGGGAACAGTCGTATTCACCACTGCTGTTTTAACAGCTTTAGGTAAGGCTGCTTTGGTTGTGACCATGTGGACTAAGCTTACATTAATAGCTATTCCTGGTTCATTCATCTTCTGGTTGGCTTTCTTCCCACCTTATTCTATCGTTGCACCAGCCATTAATGTCTCACAAGAATACCGTGGGGTTTTATCTGCTACTTATCCGGCTTTGACATTCTGGGCTACCGTGTTTAGCATAGCAACACTCTGTCTCTTAAGAGATTTTGCTTGGAAGTTTTATAAGAGAAGTTATAATCCAGAGTCATATCATCATGTACAAGAAATGCAAAAATATAATATTCAAGATTCTAGACCTAGAATGGAACACTTCCAAAAAGCTATCAGAAAGGTCAGACAAGTGCAAAGGATTAAGAAACAAAGAGGGTTTGCATTTTCTCAAGTTGATGATCAAAACCAAGAGAGGATTGTTAGGTTATATGATACAACCAGAAGAAGGGGAGAATTCGGAGAGTTGCAAGAGGGGGAGAGTTAAATTTAAGACCTGCTTGATACCGATCTGTCTCCTTATGTATTAATCTACTTAATCAGCTTTATTGTCGACTAAAAAACTTAAGAGTACGTAGTAGGTTGCAAAAATGTATAATAGTAACAAAGTGTCGCACATAGTATCGCACATAGTATCGCACTCTCTTCACCTCACAGCCTAACAGAAATCATCGCACTCAAAACTCTTCATCATGAGTGAAAAGGAATCTAAACCAAAAGATCAAAAGGAGGCTAAGGAAGCAAAAGATCCTAATGCCGCCAAAACCCCAGAAACCGAAAAAAAGCTTTCGAACAAAGAACTTAAAGAACTTAAGAAGAAAGAAAAAGCTGCTAAAAGAGCAGCACAAAAGGAAGCTAATGGAATAACTCCTGAACAACAACAGAAAATAGCTGAACAGAAGAAGGAGAAGAAACAACAGGCAACAAACTCAAATCTTAAGAAACAATTGAATCAAACAGTTATCAAGGATGACAGCAAGAAGAAAGTTCCTACGTTATTCAGTCATTTAGAGACTAGAGAACAAAGAAATGCGTCTTCACCATCTATTTCACATATTGTACATCCATCAATTTTATCATTGGCCCTCAAATTGGCAAGCTATAACGTAGTAGGGTCAATTCCAAGATTAAGAAGTATGTTAGAAGTATTCAAAATTATTATTAATGATTATAAAACCCCTGTTAATAACACATTACAAAGACATCTTACTGGACATTTATCACATCAAATCGAGTATTTAAAAAGTGCTAGACCACTTTCAGTTTCTATGGGAAACGCTATTAGGTGGTTGAAGCAAGAGATCAGTCATATATCTTTAGATATGACTGATGTTGACGCTAAAGAACTTTTATGCTCAAAAATTGATGATTTCATAAAGGAAAAGATCGATTTATCAGATAGAGTCATCATTGAGCATGCCTCTAAACATATAACCAATGGGTCAACTATCTTAACATTTGGTCATTCTCAAGTTTTGGAAGATTTATTCAAATATTGTGTCTTAGAACAAGGTAAACAATTTAATTTAGTCATTGTTGATTCTAGACCTTTATTTGAAGGTAAAACATTATTTAATAATTTAATCCAGACCGAAATAAGCCCAAATGTTATTGATGACGGTGCATCAGATGCCAGTTCACTTAGTGGTAGAGGTACAAGATCCAGACCTATTACCCAAGATTATATCAAAGTACATTACTTACTAATAAATTCATTGAGTTCTACAATCTTGGAAGATGTAGATTGTGTGTTTTTAGGAGCTCATGCCATGTTATCAAATGGTAGATTATATTCTCGTGTAGGTACCGGTTTAATTGCCATGATGTGTCATGCCAGAAATATCCCGGTATTGACATGTTGTGAATCAGTTAAGTTTAGTGACAAAGTTCAATTGGATTCTGTCACAACTAATGAATTAGCTGATCCTGAAGATTTAATACAAGATATCAGTACCAAGCCACCAAAGAAGAAAGCATTTGCCCTTGAACAATTTATGAAACAAATTGAATCAGAAAAGAAGGTGGAAGATAAAAACGTTAAAGGCAAAAAGAAGGAGGAAGTTGTTGATAATTCAGCTCCATTAAAAGGATGGAAAGATATTCCAAACTTGAATATTTTGAATATAATGTATGACTTAACACCACCGGAATATATCAAGAAGGTTATTACGGAGTTGGGAGCTTTACCGCCATCGTCAGTGCCGGTTATCTTGAGGGAATATAGAAGTTCTTAAGTAACTAACCTTTCTGAGTGAAGTGAAAAAGGTTAGATCTTCTCTCAGAAAAGTTAGTCACCTAATAAACTAAAGCACAATTGGAATAATATGTTGATAAACCTAAGATTATCTCATGATAAAATTTGCTGAACGGAGACTTAATCTCCTATTTGTATTGTGTTATAATAATTCAAGTACATATATTAATAGACACAAACCATAGTGCCATTTTCGCCACCACTCTTGCCACTTTTTTATACGCCACCTTCTTTCCTGATCCTTACCAGTAACCGCTCACCTTTATTTATCACTGCGAACTTTTTGCAACTTCTCAACTTTGCCACTAACACCATGGCAGAAGCAGAATTAGATTTAGTCAATAAAGTTGATCTTCGGATTGCTTTAACTAACACAGATTCTCAATTTGAAAATTCCCTTAAAGTTTATCTTTCTCCTGTTATTTTAAAATTGAGTAGTCCTCATGCTACTGTAAGACAAGCTGTGTTTAAGATCATACAAAATATAATTACCCGCTTAGGCCCTGCTCGAACCATAAAGTTACCTGCAGATGCCTTAATTGAACAAGTTCACACACCTAAAGTCCCTAGTGGTTCAGATCCTTCTAATGTCAGATTATATTCTTTATTATTCATATCTAAAGCTGTAGATAGAATGAATCTGGAAGAGAAACGACAATTTCTTCCTAAAGTGTTGAATGGTATAAGCACTTATCCCCAAAGTGTAGCTTCGAGACTATTTAATATATTCTGCAAGCTTATAGGTGAATGGAAGAGCCCAGAATTCGACTCAATGGAATATCATGAGTTAGTTAAGGATCTTGAAATACCTGAAAATGATAAACAATTCTTATGTAAGAAGATATCAAAATTTTTAATGTTAACAGCATCTGATTCTCCTACACCATTAGCAAGCTATGGGTTAAGTATCGAAGATGTAGCATTTTTCACAAAAGATGCTGGTGTTACTTATAAATTAGGACAAGAACTTACACTGGTCAAACATAAACTCTTAGAATTCTTGAAGGTAGGATTTGATAAGGAAGACCTTAGACTTCCTTTGTTAATAGCATCTTCTGACACAACGTCTAGTATTAGTGATAGCTCAGAGATTCTATACCGGAAATTAAATTTGAACTTAGAAGATCAATCATTCATAACAGAATTGATAGAATTATTTATAGGTGATAGTATAAAACAGGTACCACCTGTAACACCACAAATCCAAGAGAAAATTTTAAGTCAGTTAAATAAGAGTGTTATTGCCTGTAAGAATCCAAATATTTCCAAAATTACTGATTTGGGCCTCTCTTCCGATCTTCCTAGACTTAAACAAGCCACTGTACAGTTTGTCAAATGGATAAATGCTAATAATACAGATGCTAAGGCTATTAATGACTCACTAGTTAAGTTTAACACTCAAATGGCTGCTAAGTTGAAAGAAAGTATAATGAATGACGGATGGCCACACATGAATTTGAACAATGGTAAAGCTTACACGCAGAACATTAACCAATTTCTGCAACAATACGAGGCATTGTCAAACATCTTAAAAGCGACTCCAAGTCTTTTCTTGAATGATTTTGATTACATAGAATTCTTTTTTGAAGCTTTAGAAAAAGGACCCGTTGATTTAAGAACTTCAATTCAGGAAGGATTATCTAAACTATCTCCATTTCTCCCTAATTTATCTACTGAATGCAAGGAGAAATTGAAGGAAATTGCCTATAGATATTTGAATATGGATGAAACAGCCGAAGCACAAAATATTCACTCTTGTAGATTTGTAGCTTTGAAGTTCATCAACTGTTCATTTCCATTCAATGATAATAACGCTCGATATTTAAATATTATTGGTACTTCCAAGAATAACAGGCCTGAAACTATAGAGGAAGCAACTAAAGGATTACATCCCCATTGGTTTAATATCAATCAATCTTCTAACACTGTCGAGTTCAAGTCAACCCCAGAATTATTAGGACACGGCAATGAGGTAGAATTCCCTTTTTTTAATAGCTTGATTAATGTAATCAATGAAAAGTTCATAAACAAAGAAACCAAGTTATACGAATGCCTCAGCGTAGCTCTTAAGTTCTGTGTCCAGACTTTAGTAATGCATGCTATAAAAGGAAAGAAAACAGTAGTCATTACTGATGAAGAATGGGATGTGAGGTTGGATAAGGCTGTTGAGGTTGATAATAAAGTAAGGGAGTTATTAAGGGAGGAAATAACTAGAGTTTCTGAAAAGGATGTTGATATGGATAATAATTCCAATAATAACAATGACTCCTTCAAAGCTTTAATGTTAATAATTTTCGAATCATTTGAAAAATTTCAAGCATCAGATAAATTTAATAGTTTTGAAGTTACATTCCTCAGATTATTGTCACTTTCTTCTTCCAAAGTTGTCGGGAGTTTGAATGGTTTAGTCCCCAGGTTCTTAAAGGTTTTCAGTGATAGTTGGTTAACTGATTCGAGAATTCCAGATGTTGCAAAAATTGTAGGTATACTTACCAGCCATCCGATTAATGGGGATAAAACTGTAGTAGATCTAATCAAGTCTTTGACAAGTTCTACTTCCAAGAGTAATTTATTATTGTTAGGATATTTGTATTCCAGATTAAGCTATAGACAGAGAGTGGGAATTATTGATGAAGAAATGTTTAAATCATATCTTCTTAGCCTTTTAGAAAAGCTCAAAGAAACCAATGGCTATAGCACTTCACTTCTTTCTATCGGAGAGTTATCAATTTATGGACTTTTAGGACCAAAACTTTCCATAGCTCCAGAGAATTACATTAAAGACGTTCTTGAAATAATTAAACCTAAGATCAAGAAATTTGACGAACATTCCGTTTTAATGGCTTCATATCTCAGTTTAGCAGCTAGTGAAGAGGATAAAGTAGAGATCGAGCAATTGATATATGATACACATACTTCCAAACAAACTGAATTTCTTTTCACAAGCGGTGAAGCATTCCTGATTCTTTCAAGTGGATGGGAATCTAAAGTATTAAAAAGGACTATTGATATAGATAATGGGGAAATTAACCTACCTTCTACTGATAGGTTAGAGCTAGTCTTGAATAAAGTATTAACTTCATGTGCCACTACCAAGCCTTCCTTGAGGAGAGCGGGATGTATATGGTTATTGTCGTTGGTTGATTTCTGTAATACCTCGCCTATTATCAAATCCAATGCTTCCAAGATTCACTTGACCTTCATGAAATTTTTAGCAGACCGAGATGAGTTAGTGCAGGAGGCTGCTAGTAGAGGATTGAGTTTGATTTATGAATTAGGAGATGTTGAATTGAAGGATAGTTTGGTAAAGGGATTGCTCAAATCATTCACTGATACCAACTCTACTAGTGGATTAATAAGTGGAACAGTCGAGGAAGATACAGAACTTTTTGACAAAGATATCCTTAGGACTAATGATGGATCAGTCTCCACATACAGAGATGTCCTTAATTTAGCATCAGATGTAGGAGACCCTAGTTTAGTATATAAGTTTATGTCATTAGCTAAATCATCTGCTTTGTGGTCATCAAGAAAAGGTATGGCCTTCGGATTAGGTTCCATTTTATCTAAAACTAGTCTTGACGATATGTTAGCAAATAATAAAAGTTTATCACAAAGATTAATACCAAAGTTGTACAGATATAGATATGATCCGAGCACTTCAGTATCAAGTTCTATGAATGAAATATGGAATGTCTTGGTGGAAGATTCTGCTAAGACAATTAAGGAAAATTTCAAAAATATTTTACTGGAGCTTTTGAAAGGTATGGGAAACAAGGAATGGAGAGTAAGACAAGCGAGCACTACTGCTATGAGTGATTTGTTGAATGTTATTGAATTTAAGAATTTTGAAAGTAATTTGGAAGAAGTATGGAATATGAGTTTTAGAGTAATGGATGATATAAAGGAGAGTGTCAGAAAAGAAGCAAATAAGTTAACTAAGCAGTTAGCAAAGCTTTTGACTACTTCATCCAGTAAAGAAGATAGTAAGACCGAAGGATTGGACAGATTAATGCCATTCTTGTTGGGTAACAAAGGGATTTTAAGTGACGCCGAGGATATCAGAGGCTTTGCACTTGATACCATCTTGAAGTTAATCAAAAATGACAGCAAATCCATTAAAAAATTTATACCTTTATTATTAGATACTTTCATTGGTTTAATGTCAACACTAGAACCGGAAATTGTCAATTATCTTATATTGAATGCTGATAAATATAATATTAAAGGTAATGAAATCGATGCCAAAAGATTACAAAGTTTAGGGAATTCACCTATGATGGAAGCAGTAGATAAAATGATTGATATTTTGGATGATACCATAGTTGATGAAAGTATGAATAGAATTATAACTTCAATCAAAAAGTCAATTGGGTTACCATCCAAAGTATGTGGTAGCAGAGTATTAGTGAGTCTAGTCAACAAAAGATACGAATTGATTAAGCCATATGGAGACAAATTAATGAAATTGGCCATGAATCAAATCAAGGATAAGAATGATACTATATCCTCATCTTATTCTATATCCGTTGCATACTTAAGTAGGTTATCCAATTTAGATATAATTTTAAAATATGGAGAACAATTAAAGAAATTATATTTTGAAACCGAAGATGAGAGAGATAGGCTTATATCGTCAATTGCCAATGAAAACTTCGCTAAGTATTCACCTGAAAAATTCGAAAAAGTTTCCAGTTTTTTCTTACCAATATGTTTTATTGGAACTAACGATATAAATAAAGATGTAGCAAAGAATTTTGAAAAACAATGGATTGAAAACACTTCTGGAAGTAATGTTATCAAGCTATACTTGCCTGAAATCATCGAGTTAATGGATCAACATATTACATCATTAAACTTTCAAATTAGACAAATCTTGGCCAGAAGTATCGTCAAGATAACAAATGATATTAGTGATTTTACCAATATATCTGATAGTCTTGTCAGCAAGATGTTTGATATTTTAATCAGCAGCTGTAAAGGAAAATCCTGGACCGGTAAAGAATTAATTTTCGAAGCGTTGGTTAATTTCACTATTAAGCTTAGAGCTAAAGCACCCATAGACACAATTGATAAGATTGTATTAGTTGAAGGTAAAAGAAAGAATAAGGAGTACCAAAAACACTCAATCAAGATTATGGGTAAATATCTACATGAATTTCCAAATGAAGAAATGATATCCGTTTATGTGGATATTATGGACGAAATACTTAACGGGGAGTATGAAAGTGATGATGAGGATGCAATGGATGTGGATTCGTCAACGAGGTTAAGTAAAAGAGTCAACAATAATCAATTAGAAGAGAAGAAGTTAGAATATCTCAGTAACTTGTTTGACACTTTCACGAAGACGAACTTACACCCTGGATTGTTTAAATTGATGATAAACTCTATTATTAAGTTATTGAATGATGAAAACGAATTTGAAATCACTTGGCGTTCTAAAACCACAAGTAATGATTGTTTCACTAAGATGGTAACGGAATTAGAAGGTACAGAGTTTGAAGTCGAAAAATTATTCACAGTATGGGATAAACTTAGACAGGTGTGTTCCAATTTCAACAATATTGAGAATGTGAAGGTTAAATTTATTAGGAATTCAAAGTTGTTTATCAAGTACTTGGAGGATTTTCATTATAATGATAAGGTAAGTATTGTGAATAATTGTTTGGATAACTTTAATCAAGATTCGTCTACGATAAGGGCGGAGTTGAAGAAGGAGACATAGAATTGTTCTACAACTACGTTAAGAGTTAGTTGGTGTTTGCCTCAAAAAAAAAAAAACAATTAGAAGAGAGAGTATATATATAATAAGAAAACATAGTATATTTCACTAAATAAACTAATTACCACCTCTTAATCTTAAAACCAAGTGTAAAGTGGATTCCTTTTGGATATTGTAATCAGCTAAAGTTCTACCGTCTTCCAATTGCTTACCAGCGAAGATTAATCTTTGTTGATCTGGTGGAATACCTTCTTTATCTTGGATTTTAGATTTAACGTTATCAATAGTATCAGATGATTCGACTTCTAAAGTAATAGTCTTACCAGTTAAAGTCTTGACGAAGATTTGCATACCACCTCTCAATCTTAAAACCAAGTGTAAAGTGGATTCCTTTTGGATATTGTAATCAGCTAAAGTTCTACCGTCTTCCAATTGCTTACCAGCAAAGATTAATCTTTGTTGATCTGGTGGAATACCTTCTTTATCTTGAATTTTAGATTTAACATTATCGATAGTATCAGATGATTCGACTTCTAAGGTGATTGTTTTACCGGTTAAAGTTTTAACGAAGATTTGCATACCACCTCTTAATCTTAAGACTAAATGTAAGGTGGATTCTTTTTGAATGTTGTAATCAGCTAAAGTTCTACCATCTTCCAATTGCTTACCAGCGAAGATTAATCTTTGTTGATCTGGTGGAATACCTTCTTTATCTTGGATTTTAGATTTAACGTTATCAATAGTATCAGATGATTCGACTTCTAAAGTAATAGTCTTACCAGTTAAAGTCTTGACGAAGATTTGCATACCACCTCTCAATCTTAAAACCAAGTGTAAAGTGGATTCCTTTTGGATATTGTAATCAGCTAAAGTTCTACCGTCTTCCAATTGCTTACCAGCAAAGATTAATCTTTGTTGATCTGGTGGAATACCTTCTTTATCTTGAATTTTAGATTTAACATTATCGATAGTATCAGAAGATTCGACTTCTAAGGTAATGGTTTTACCAGTTAAAGTTTTAACGAAAATTTGCATTGTGTGTTATAAGTATTTAAAGTTTATAAATTAATAAGTAATTAATAACCCCTAAAATGTGGCAACTTTCCGGTTTAAATAGTTTTTGAGGGTGAGCACAAATACAGCATAAAAAGAAATTCATGGAAAAAGAAATTAAATGAGTGACTTAACTACGGTGTGTATAGAGGTCGGAATTTTCTAGATGCATAGGCTGGAGATACATTATGATAGCGGGTAAATAGGTAGTATAGCGTTATACCCCATAATGGGGGGATTCGATTGTTATAATCGGCGGTGTGTCGGATGATAAAGGGGTGAATGTATTTCCTAAAATTAATACAGTGCATATCGCAAAGAATGACGATAAGCCCAGATTGTCAGGGATTTTAGGGGAAACTGAGCGGGAATTAGACAGCTGATAACCTTGCGATTTTGTGTTTACATACAGCCATTTCTAGTAGGAAGACAATGTCGGTTGTATTCGTTTATAGATAATTTGTGAAACATGTCGTGAATTCATTTATTGTCGCAACTAATTTATCGTCGGAACTCATTGTCGGAACTTATTTATTGTCGAGAACGGATTCCATGTCGTAAAATCTGTGGTGAATATATTCCATGTCGTCAAAAATCTGCAAAAATATGTGGAAAAATATGTCGTGAAATATTTTTGGAAAGTTTATACCAATGTCGACCTAGCATTTCAGTAATTTCGTATAATTACCACAATCCATCACCTCCGAATGTCTTCCCCCGTATATTATCGCACCCCCGACTTACTCCTATTTCTTTACCTACGCATCCAACTATACAACCTTATTATTAATTGACAACCATACCATCCGATCTCTCACGGTAATGATCATCAGACTACGTTAATCTTCTTACACGTGAACCCCCAAATCTCTCCGTGGCTGACGCTAATAATTATTCAATTATTATCTCGACATTAGACCGGACCATTTATACCGGACGACATCTTAATAGTCACAAGAGAAATAAAATTTTTTAGAGCCTCAGATAAAATTTTTATCAGGCTTAGAATTATCAATAAACCTATCAACTTATCTAATAATACTTAACTAAAGTTAATATTAGCAAGATCCCAACAACTTTTTTTGTATTAGTACCGTTCGTGTCATATACCCCAACCCATCACTGAAACCACTGCGAAACCTTAGAGGAGATTCGTTTTAACGGTAGTGTGATATTAATTGAGTTATACTTATTTATTTATATTTTACTTTAATTGGATACTTAGAATATTAATGATGTATTAGAATCAATTTTAAGTTACCCACCAAGTTACTCCATTTAAATTCTTATTTAGAGAGAAATTTAAGTGTATTACCATTAGATTAAGTCCTTAGAGATTCCTTAATAATATAAAGTTAGCAATAAAATTTAATTTACGTGATAGATCTAAAATGTCAGCGGATAAACCAACCGAAAAGCCTAAACCGTCATTTAATTATGATTTGGAGTTGTTTAAATTATGTCAAAAGTTTATTAAGGAGAAGAACCATCATGGTTTAGCATTGATCGCTAGACAGAAAGGGTTGCCACCATTTTTAAGATATAAAATATGGCCAATTCTATTAAAATATCATCCTTATGTTATTAAACCTTCTATACAACCTGATAGTATTAGAGAGAAGTCCGAAACCCAAAAGGTGGAATTGAATGATGAGGAATTGTTGCATAAGATTGATAAAGATTTGAATAAATACTTGATTAGATTGAAGTATACAACTCAACAATTTGATTTGAATGATGATGAAAAGAAAGTGTTTGAAGTACTTAAGCATTGCATCCATAAATTCATTGCGAAATGGGGGAAGATTATAAAATACGATAGTGCATTAACTTGGATAGCTCTTGGATTAGCTGAATGGTATCCACCAATTCCTAATACCAATTGGGTATTAATTGGAAGAGATATTCCTGCCAAATGTACTGATACCAATGTTATAAAAAATGTATTTGATGATTATTCCAATTATATTGATAACTTGAACCTTAGTGATGAAGAGACTGATTCTCTTGATAATAGTACAGTTAGCCAATTAAGTGAAAATAGTGAAGGTAGTGATAAATTATTTGATCCTAGTGATATTGAAGATTCTAAAATGTCGTTCCATGAAGTATTTGAAAGATTAGTATTGGTATTATTACATTGTCCTAACAATAAATTGAAACAAGATAGAGACTTTAAGAAATTTGATATGACTAATGAAAAGTTTTATAATCTTCCAAAAAATGGAGGATCTATTGAAGAAAGAGTTACTTTTTTCATTTACCTTTTTAGGAAACTTTTACCGGAATTATCAAGCTATTTCAATGAAGAACAGATTTTGAACAAATTCGGATCCAATGATGATGAATGGTTGATTTGGTGGTTGAAGTATTGTGGATCTAAAGTTTGGTCTCGTTTAGATCGTGGTAAAATCTGGGATTTATTAATTGGATTCAAATTCAAATCTAAGGATAAGAATTATAATGCTACGTTACATTTGAACGAGAATTTATTAGCAAAGATTGGTAACGATAATTTCTGGTCCTTTTCGTCTAATATCAACGATTCTAATTCTTCAATGGACTTGAGTAGTTTATCATTAGATGATCCAGATATTCCATTTCCTAAAGTCAATCCCCATATTCAATTAATATTCATCACTTTGGCATTGTTAAAGTCAAAAGAGAATGTTTTGGTAGAGTTAGATCAACATGAAATAAGACAATACTTATCAAGATTACCAAGTAATTCATATAATTTATCCAATAAGTATCAAATATTCAAGCAGAAAATCGATAAGAAGAGAGAAGAACAAAGACAATTGAGTAATAAGAATTCAAGATCTTCTACCTTGAGTGATTTAAGTGATTTAAAGAGTTCACCAAATTCTCCTTCATCACATAATTCTACTTCAACTTCGTTTTCTACCTCACCAATTTCGGGGGCAGAGAATCAGATAATATCAAATGATAGTTTGAATAATCATTCGATTGATTTTATGGATAATATTATAAATGAGGCAGGGGAGTTATGGAGGAAGTGGTTATGGATGGAGAATGCGTAGGTGGGCGTATGTGCGGGCGTAGGTGGAAGTACGTTTGGGAGAAGGTGTGGGCGTAGGAGAAGTAGGTCCGTTGTGGAAAGATTAGTAAGTAGTACAAACAGGTACAAATAGAATTAGGTTATAGCTACCGTAAGGTTGCTTGACGTTAGATATACGATTAATGATACTTATTTATCTCTGCATTCTCTTTTGATTTCTTTCTATAGATTTGGGTGCTATAGAGGGTATAATAGGAGCAAGTCACGTGACAAGTTTTCAATTAAAATTAAAATAATAAAATGGTTAATTTTTTATTTAATTTTTATAAAATGGAATCAAGATCCTTATTGGATAATAATCAATATGAGTATTTTAGTTCATATTTAAATCATAAATCAGGAGGCAATTAGTCTACGATGAGATGTCCGGTGAGTACGGCGAGAATGCGGCGAGAGTGCGGCGAGGAAGGTCTTCCCCTGAGTTAATATATCCGTCCGAGGTGCTACAACGCGAGGTGGTCAATATAATACATTGAGCTATCATCTATATCAATCATCCACTACCACAAACCAATAAACCATTTTTACTAAAATACATTTCCACCAAATACATTAAAAAAAAAACAGTGTCAAACGAATATGTATCAGATTATACCCAAATACCTACAGAAACAAGGCGTTTTGACGTATAATGATACGATATATGAAACATAAGACGTGTTCCAACCGAACTATACAAAACCAATGCTACTTAAATTCAAACAATTCCTTTTAAATTATCAACCTCTTAATTTACATTGAACACTCTTCCCTTCCATCAAGTATTCCCCTACACTGTAGCATCCCCTAACTGATGTTTTAAAACAGAACGCGCGGTCGCGTTATAACAAAATTTTCATACACCAGGGGTAACTTGAGCTTTTGTAAACCTTCACCTTACCAAACACAGAGTAATAGGTAAATATGTTCAAACCCAAAAACCATCTAAGCGTTGCATCCTCTGTGTACTCGGAGGATACAATTCCATATAAAGGCAACAGCGAAGATATAATCGAAGAGAATGAAGAGATCGATGATACTCAAGACTTTGAACAACCACAAGTATCACCTGGAAATGGTATTGAAGATATCGAAGAACTTAGCAATCCAAGCTTCACTTCAATTAATAATAGCTTATTAAAGAATGGTAGTAATACCTCCTTTGGTATCCAATCTGTAGAATCATTCGAAGTATCCAAATCAAATAGTTATGATGAAGATCAAACCCCTAAATTACCAACGTCTGCGTATGCTGATGATTCTACCCCTGTGATAAGTTCCAAGTTTAGTAGTAGTCCACTTTTAAGTCCAAATTTAACACCCGATTTGAATCAACTCTTGCCACAAAGAAATTTAGATAACAAGTTCAAGAGACTTTCAACAACCTTACAATCATCGAATCTTAATGCTTCGGACGATTCTTATAAGTTTATGACTAAATTCAATAATAATGTCAGGTCTAGTCATGTAGAACAACCGAATAATCGAGTTAGTACTTATTATAATAAAATCCATAATCCCGTCAATAGTGATGATGAAGATAATACAGGAGGAGATTTAGTTAGAGAATCGTCATTAAATAAACTTGATAATGAATCACTAACAAGTTCATTAAGTAACCGTTCAAGTTTCATGAGTGAAGGTGATCATTCAAGGCAGCCAAGTCAAGATGCTTCATTGGGCTCATTTACATTCAATCTGACAACACCAACGAACTATTCAAGTATGAATAAAGTCCATCCTTTGAAAGTTATTAAGAATAAATCCATACCTATTGATCTAGATAGGGTTGAAAAGGGACTGGAGCCAGGGTTGGGCATTCAAGTTGATAATAGTGCCAGTGACAGTATGGACTCTAATGGTCTTGATAAACAAGTAAAAGGGCTTAATATCAGTTACGATGGCGATATGAATCATATCAACGATACAGTAGCTACGGAAACTGTAAATGCTCCATCTGATACTATCAATACTAGTGACTCTAGTAATATTGATAACGAACCAATATCTAAACGTGAAGATATTAATAAAATATCTGTCGATAATGATGATGATGATTTAGCCACGTTGTTTGTTAGAGCCTTACATCCATTTGATTTATCCACCCTTCAATCCGAAGCAGATGCATCCATTTGTTTGGAATTCGAAAAGGACGACTTGGCAGTAGTCCATACAATCGATGAAAGTGGATGGGGTGAAGTGACATTAATTGAAACCTTACAAAGAGGTTGGGTACCTATGAATTATTTTAAATTTGCCATAGATGGTCAGGATGAAGAAGATGAAGAAGATGATGAAGATGATGAATTAGATGATGGGAAGATTCCAAATAGTCAATTCTTAAAGTCTTTATTCCATGCATGTGGGAAGTTTCTTATTAATCCTTTATCACATAAAAACCGTAAAGGGAAGTTCACATTTTCTATAAGAGTAGTTAATTTGATACGTGATGGTGTAAGAGTGTTATTACAAGAAACAGATTGTTTATCTAGATCCAATGAGATTGTAACTAAAAGACCTATAGTTAGAAAAGCCAGAAAGACTCTTTTAGCTGATTGGTATAATCTTATGGTTAAAGCTAATGACTTTAAAGGGACGTCCAATTACAATAAGATTGAAATCTTAACATTAATGATTTATCAGGTGATCAGGAAAGCCATTGATTTCTTGAAATTATGGTCGATAGAGAGTAAACAAATCATCAAGAAAGAGAATGAAAGGAAATTGCAAAATGATATGAATACTTATCCATTATTAGATACCCCACCATTGGCTAAGCAAAGAGTTACGGAAATCAACGGAATTCTCTATTCTTATTTGGGATTAATTATTGGGAGATTGGATTTAATAGAGCACAATTCTGTTGGTTGTGATTTATTAGAAACCTTGACTCATCATGTCATTCTTTTATTAAGAGAATTGTTATTCATATCAAAGACCGGGTCTGATTTCTCTTCAGAAAAACCAGCAGATTTAGACAATTCCTTAGATAATCTTTTATCACTTGTTAGTGATTTAGTTACAGCTGTGAAGAGTTTGGTGGTTAGTACCCTAAATGAAACCGTGGAAGACCAACTGCATAAGTTATATAAACCTGAAAATGTCGATTATTATTATACAGTAGAAGGTGGAGAACTTATACAAATTTCGGCTAAAATGATCAAAGCTATTAATGTCACTGTATCATCTATAAGAAAGCTATTAGAAATCACTGGGAACTTCAAATTAAATGCCCAAAGGTCTTATCCAGATTACCTGAAAATGAGAGTAGAACCTGATACATTTATACGTCAATGTAGTATTGGAATAGCTAAATCTAATACTATTAAGAACCGTCAATTAAAGACGCTTCAACCTAAGAAGACACCAGTTAATCGTTATTCTATAATGAGGTCTGGTAAGACTGGTGATTTATCATTAAGTGCTAGTGGTGCTGGATTATTACATGATGTGCTACTTAATGACATTGATGAATCTTTCAGTAAAGATAAAGATTTTGAAAGGTTTACAAACACAGAGCCATTGAAAGATGACTTCAAGACAGAAAATGAATTATTAGTTGATGCTAAAGGTAATTTATTGGGTGCTTCTTTTAAAGGGTTGGTTTATACTTTAACCAATGAGAATTCACCACCAGAGTATTTCTTTGTATCAACGTTTTTCATTTGTTTTAGAAGTTTTGCCAATGGGAATGATTTGATTGAAGAATTGATTACAAGATTTGATATCAAACCTACAGGACCACCACCTAATATTAATGTTGAACTCAAGAAGAAGAATCGTAGAAGATTAATAGCAAAAATGTTCCAATTATGGTTAGAAAGTTATTGGGATATCGAATTGGATTATCATTTGTTACCAACGCTTATCAATTTCTTCAACGAAGGAGTGTCCCAATACTTACCATTAGACTCAATGAAACTCTTGGAAATAGCTGCTAGATTATCATCTAAACCATTAACGGAAAGAAGTCAAAAGCTTTCTAAAAAGACTAATAAACAGATAATATCAAGAAGTATTACTGTCAGTAGATTGAATAGGAAACAGCCAGATATGGGATTAAGTTCAAGGTATTCAATGGTTGATGGGTATGAATTAAGTAAGATTAATACGAACTCCTCAGCTTCAAGTTCAATCAAGTCAATGACTTTACCTTTACCTTTAGGTGTTGGAAACCAAACATCTTCAGCATCCTCTTTATTAACAAGGAATAACATTTCAACTATTGAGAAATTGAATTTAACCTATAGAGCCATTATAGGTAATGGGTGGTGTCCAAATAACTATATTAATGATAAACATTATATCCCACTAGAAATCACTGCCTTACTTCCTAACTGGTACAACATTTGTGATCAGAGTTGGGTGTTATCGAACTATAGACCCAATTTATTGGACTTCAATGGTTTAGAATTAGCTAAACAATTGACTATAATTGAATCTACAATCTTCTGTAATATTAAACCAAGTGAGTTATTGAATGAAAATTACACTACAAAGAAGGCCAATTTGAAATTGGCTCCGAATGTTAGACAATCGTTATTATTTACCAATTGCTTATCAGCATATGTAATTGAATCAGTTTTGCAACCAAAGATTAATATGAAATTAAGGTTAAATATCGTCAAGACTTGGTTGAAGATAGCCATTTCTTGTTTATACTTACGTAATTTCAATTCTTTAGCTGCTATCATCACTTCTTTACAATCACATTTGATCACCAGAATTGCTAAATTATGGGAGGGTTTATCTGATAAGTATAAAGAATTGTATGAATATTTATCGGGGATTATTCAACCTGATAAGAATTATACTGTATACAGATCAAAATTAAGGAATTTCCTTATATCCAATGAGTATAACATTCCTACCGTTCCTTACTTTCCTTTGTTCTTACAAGATTTGACATTTATAACTGAAGGTAATTCTAATTATAGGAAAGCTAATGATTTCTTGAATAAGAAATTGATTAATATTGATAAGTATTTAAAGATTACAAGGATTATAGCTGATATCGAAAGCTTACAAATTAGTTACCAAAGTAGTCATGATTCTGAGCCGGTTAGTGATTCAGTTGATCCTAATGATTATTCAATTATACCATTTGCTTCATTACAGGAATTGATATTATTAGAGTTATGGAAGGTATCACAATTGAATAAGAAGGAAGAGGATAGGGCATGGAAGTTGAGTTGTTTGTTGCAGCCTAGGGATGGAAATTGAGTTGTTTGTTACAGCCTGGATGGAAGTTGAGTATTCTATCTAGGATGTCTGTTATCTGTATATTGAGTATTTACAATAATTTCTTACCCTGGCAGTGTTTGATAAAATAATGTTTTGAAAGCTGAGAATGGGGAGTTATGAAGACTGTGGATGATTTTGAGATAATGTACCAGATGGATTATGATGTTAAGATGAGGTAATAGACAGTTTATGATGTTAAGATGATGTACCAGATGGTTTATGATGCTAAAATGAGGTACTAGAAAGTTTATGATGCTAAGATGAGGTACTAGACAGTTTATGATATTAAGATGATGTACTAGACAGTTTATGATAT
The DNA here is from genome assembly GCA_030563485.1 of Yamadazyma lessepsii. Lineage (NCBI taxonomy): Eukaryota > Fungi > Ascomycota > Pichiomycetes > Serinales > Debaryomycetaceae > Yamadazyma > Yamadazyma lessepsii. Next base: position 409,295 of record JAJMJG010000006.1, on the reverse strand, counting down.
TAAGATGATGTACTAGGTGGTTATGATATTAAGATGAGGTACTAGACAGTTTATGATATTAAGATGATGTACTAGGTGGTTTATGATGTTAAGATGAGGTACTAGATAGTTTATGATGTTAAGAAGATGTACTAGAAAGTTTATGATGTTAAGAAGATGTACTAGACAGTTTATGATGTTAAGATGATGTACTAGACAGTTTATGATGTTAAGATGAGGTACTAGACAGTTTATGATATTAAGATGATGTACTAGGTGGTTATGTCTACTAGTTAACACTGGTCAACACTGGCTAACACTAGACCCAGAAGTACACTACTATATATTCACAATGTATTTTATGTAATATAAAAATAATCTAAGCCGCACCGATAAGGTCTATGTACTGTATATAAACCCAAGATGATTCAATTAGTATAAGGTCCTTGATGATCTTCTACATCATCCCTATTTGTGTAACTAAAGTATTCCCCTATTAAAAATGACTCCCCAGTAACTAATCACCCCAATAAACAGACCCAACCACCACCCCCCCAACCAAATATAACCCCCCATAATCTTCGCCCTACAGAAGATGCTGCAAAAAGTCATTGAGTCATATCTGCGCGTAATCAAAGTCTCACTGAAAATTATTGGACCAAATTTTTCACTTTAATGTTACGTAGAAACTTACAATTAAGAGTACGAAATCTTGCTACCCTGGCTAACTTCAGTATCCCTGAAGAGTTCAGATCAAGATCACCTCCTTATGAAAAATTAATTTCCAAACTTGATCAAGTCAATAAAATACTTGATAAGCCTTTGACATTGGCTGAAAAAATCTTATACTCCCATTTGTGTGATCCTGAAGAGAGTTTAAGTGCAGCTAAAGGTGATTTAAGTAATATCAGAGGTCAGCAGTATTTGAAGTTAAACCCTGATAGAGTTGCTATGCAAGATGCATCGGCTCAAACTGCATTATTACAATTCATGACATGTGGAATGCCAAATACTGCAGTTCCTGGATCTATTCATTGTGATCATTTGATTGTTGGTAAAGAAGGTGCCAAGGATGATTTGATTAGTTCTATTGCCACTAACAAAGAAGTTTTTGATTTTTTACAAAGTTGTGGTGAAAAATATGGTATACAATTTTGGGGTCCAGGTTCAGGTATTATCCATCAAATTGTTTTAGAAAACTTTTCGGTTCCAGGATTAATGATGTTAGGAACTGATTCTCATACTCCTAACGCTGGTGGTTTAGGTGCTATCGCTATTGGAGTTGGTGGTGCTGATGCTGTTGATGCTTTGACCGGTACACCATGGGAATTAAAAGCACCAAAAATTATGGGGGTTAAATTAACTGGTCAAATGTCAGGTTGGACTTCTCCAAAGGATGTTATTACTAAATTAGCAGGGATTTTAACTGTTAGAGGTGGTACTGGTTATATAGTTGAATATTTCGGTGAAGGTGTTGAAACCTTATCATGTACTGGTATGGCTACCATATGTAATATGGGGGCAGAAATTGGTGCTACTACTTCCACTTTCCCATACCAAGAGGCCCACCGTCGTTATTTATATCAAACTAATAGAGGTCCAATTGCTGATTTAGCCACCATTGCTAATGATAAATATAATTTCTTAAAAGCTGATAAAGATGCTGAATATGATAAGATTATAGAAATTGATTTATCTACTTTAGAACCTCATATCAATGGTCCTTTCACTCCAGATTTATCAACGCCAATTTCTAAATTCGGTGAAACACAAAAGAAAGAAAACTGGCCTGAAACTGTAAGTGCTGGATTAATTGGGTCATGTACTAATTCATCATATCAAGATATGAGTAGAGCCGTTTCTATTATTTTACAAGCTGAAAAGGCCGGCTTAAAACCAAAGATTCCTTTCTTTGTTACACCAGGATCTGAACAAATCAGAGCCACCATTGAACGTGATGGATTAATTGATATTTTCGAAAATAACGGTGCTATTGTTTTAGCTAATGCTTGTGGTCCATGTATTGGACAATGGGATAGAACTGATGTATCTAAAGATTCTAAAGATACCAATGCTATTTTCACATCATTCAATAGAAACTTTAGAGCCAGAAATGATGGTAATAGAAACACTATGAACTTCTTAACTTCACCAGATGTTGTCACAGCTATGATTTATTCAGGTGATATGAACTTTAATCCATTAACTGATTCAATTGAACTTTCTAATGGAGAATCATTCAAATTCCAACCTCCTCAAGGTGATGAATTACCATCTGAAGGTTTCACTAAAGGTAGATCAGAATTTTACCCAGATCCAAATCCTCAACCAAAACCTGAAGTTAGTGTTGAAGTATCACCAGAGTCTGATAGATTACAAATCTTAGAACCATTCCAACCATGGTCTGGTGAAGAATTGTCCACCAATGTCGTCATTAAAGTTGAAGGTAAATGTACAACTGATCATATTTCAGCAGCTGGTGCTTGGTTAAAATATAAAGGACATTTAGAAAACATTTCTTATAACACATTAATTGGAGCTGTTAATAAAGAGACTGGTGAAGTCAATACTGCTTATGATTTCAATGGTGATAAGTACGGAATTCCTGAATTAATGATGAAATGGAAAGAAGAACAACGTCCATGGATAGTCGTTGCTGAACATAACTATGGTGAAGGTTCTGCTAGAGAACATGCTGCTTTATCACCAAGATTCTTAGGAGGTTCAATTATTTTAGTCAAGTCATTTGCTAGAATTCATGAAACTAACTTAAAGAAACAAGGTATGTTACCATTAACTTTTGCTGATGAAGCTGATTATGACAGAATCGATGCTTGTGATTTATTGACCACTATTGATTTACAAGATATGATTGCTAAAGATGGTAATAATGGTGGTACTTTAAGAATGAAGGTTACTAAGGTTGATGGAGAAAGCTTTGAAATTTTATGTAAACATACAATGTCAAAAGATCAAGTTGATTTTTTCAAAGCTGGTTCTGCTATTAATCATATTGGTAATTTAAAGAGGGCTGGTAAGTAGGACAGTTGACTGATATGTGGTGCACGGGTTTTAGAAGTTGTGCCAAAGTATATAATGTAAATTAGCATAATAGCATTTATGATTTATTTATTCGAGTTGTAGGAGGTGTGGGAGGTGTAGGGGTTGTTCGTAGGTATTACAAGGATTTAGTACGAGTTATTAGTGCAGCTAAGTACGAGTTATTAGTGCAGCTTAGTGCGAGTTATTAGTGCAGCTTAGTACGAGTTATTAGTGCGACTTAGTACGTTATTAGTGCGGCTTAGTGCGAGCTATTAGTGCGACTTAGTACGTTATTAGTGCGGCTTAGTGCAAGCTATTCGGCTTAGTACGACCTACTAGTACGACCTACTAGCACGACCTACTAGCACGACCTACTAGCACAACTCACTACTACACACACTACTACCCTCCCTACTACCTCACTACTACAAATTAACATTTTACGTATATCTAAATAAGACAAGTATTTATATAGAATTATCTGAATTAGGAAATTTATAGACCTAACTAATTAAAAATTCAATTAAGTTACCTAATTAGGAAATCTAATAGAAAACTAATAGGAAACCAATAGCCAATAGAAAACCCTACAATATCTCTAACCACATTTAAACTTTCAATTATGCATCAATTAAATCATGAGATTTATCTTTATCTTCTTCTTCTTCATCTTCATCATCTTCTTGTTCTCTTTCTCTTTCATAGAACTCAGCTAAAATCTTTGGATTAATTCTATTCAATAATTCTTTTGGATAAATTCTTAATAAAGACCAAGCTAAATCTAAGGATTCAAAAACACTTCTGTTTTCATAAGCACCTTGTGCAATGAAATTCTTTTCGAATTTTTCCAAGAATTCCAAGGATAATTTATCTTCAGTAGATAAAGCATCTTCACCAACAACAGCCTTCATAGAAGCAGCATCTCTACCAATAGCATATTTAGCATATAATTGATTGGAAACATCACCATGATCTTTTCTAGTCATACCTTCACCTATAGCAGATTTCATTAATCTGGATAATGATGGTAAAACATTAATTGGTGGATAAATACCTTTATTATTTAATTGTCTATCAATGAAAATTTGTCCTTCGGTAATATAACCAGTTAAATCAGGAATTGGATGAGTAATATCATCATTAGGCATGGATAAAATTGGAATTTGTGTAATAGAACCGTTTCTACCATCAACTCTACCGGCTCTTTCATAAATGGTTGATAAATCAGTATACATATAACCTGGGTAACCTCTTCTACCTGGAACTTCTTCTCTAGCAGCAGAAACTTCTCTTAAAGCATCAGCGTATGAAGACATATCAGTTAAAATGGTCAAGACGTGTCTTTCAGTTTGATAAGCTAAATATTCAGCAGTAGTTAAAGCCAATCTTGGAGTAATGATTCTTTCAATAGTTGGATCATTAGCTAAATTTAAGAATAAGGTAGTTCTTTCTAAAGAACCATTTTCTTCGAAATCTTGTTTGAAGAATCTGGAAGTTTCTAAATTGGCACCCATAGCTGCAAAAACAATCGAGAAATTATCTTCATGACCATCATGAACATCTTTGGTTGGTCTAACTAAACCAGCTTGTCTACAAATTTGAGCAGCAATTTCATTATGAGGTAAACCAGAAGCTGAAAAAATTGGAATCTTTTGACCTCTAGCAATAGAATTCATAGTATCAATGGCAGATATACCAGTAGAAATCATTTCTTCAGGATAGATACGAGCGAATGGATTAATTGGAGAACCATTAATATCAATATAATCTTCAGCGAAAATCTTTGGTCCTTTATCAATTGGTCTACCGGAACCATCAAAGATTCTACCCAACATATCTTCACTAACTGCTAATTTCATAGATTTACCAGTAAATTCAACTCTAGTCTTTTTAACATCAATTCCTGAAGTACCTTCGAAAACTTGAACAATAGCCTTAGAACCTCTAACTTCTAAAACTTGACCTGCTCTGACACTTCCATCAGGTAAAGTCAAATTGACAATTTCATTGTAACGTGGGAATTTAACATCGTCTAAGATAACTAAAGGACCATTGACTCCACCAACGGTATTATAGTTAACCCTTGGTTTAATGTTGAATCCCTCGGTTACAGCTTTTTTATTTAATTCATATAATTCTTGATCTGATAACATTGTAGGCCAATTAGGGAGAAGAATTGAAGATGTTAGGGGTGCTTCGAGATTGAGATTGAGATTGGTGAGCGTTGAGGTTGGATGGTTTGAGGATTACCCGGGTTGAGAATTACGCCTAGAGATAAGATGGGTATAAGCGAAGTGTGGCACGTGAGGTTTTTGATTTATTTGTAGGGGTGTTTTATTAGTACATGAGTGGGTGTAATTAGTGTATAGGGTAGATAAATAGTGCATTATTTGTGTATAAGTGTGGATAAATAGTGCATTATTTGTGTATAAGTGTGCATGAATAGTACATGAATAATACATAAGTAGTACATAAATATTGCATTAATAGTACATAATTAGTACATAAGAAGTACATAATTAATGTCTAAGTGTGCATAATTACTACATACTAGTACATTATTAATATATAAGTTTAATGTATATATATGCATAATTAGTACACAATTCAATGACATGTATTGATAATAAATCAAACTCCCGTATAAAACCTCATTAAACCATTAAAACCAAAACCTAATATAACCTACTGATAACATCCCAATCATCTAATTGTACTCTCGATTGTGCCATCATATTTAATGTCTCAGTAGTTAGCCTTGAATTCTTAAGTATCAAATTTAACTCATCAAACCTATTATTCCCATCAGTCATTAACTCATGAACATTCTTCATTATCAGTTTAAGATCTATATGTGTGTCTATATCATTTTTTGGCACCAATGACTGATTGGATGGTTCTCTTGATAACTTACCTGTGGTTATACTGAATGTACCATAGATGTCTTGATCTTTCACCACCTTAGAATCTTTGAATAAATTACTATAAAGTTTGATTAGCGGATTATTTTTCTTATCACTATCATTTGATTTGTCTGGTTTTCCTAGATTCAAATTCTTCAAACCTTTAACTTCGGAATCATGAATATATGATATAGTTGGTGAATCTTCCACTCCTACAGAATGAACTGATGATAAATAAAAACTGTCATCGGGGCTTTTCTTTTCAGATTGAATTGAATTTTGGATGGAAGTTTGGATAGTATTGACTTTATATTTCAAATATTCATCAAGTGAATAAACCTTTTCAATAATCTTTATAAAATTATAACTAGAGAAATCTTTCTCTTCACCGTTTATTCCATTTCTTAAGTGGTTCAATGTAGTTGAAAATGTATTGGACACCGCATCGTTATTAAAGTTCTTAGGCATTTGATCAATTGTATATGTGAAAAGGGTTTTGAAATTAACAAGGATTTTAACAATTATCAGTAAGAAGTTTAAATATTCTTTTGATGATAGCTTTGTGAATGGTTTATTAAGAATTTTATGTGGTACTATAACGACTTTTCTTCCTGATAGACTTGGGATCAATTGAGGTTTTCTAGGTTTAGAATCTAATGGAGGGTTTGGGAATTGTGGTGGTGGTGATTTTGCAGGCTGTGGTGACGATTTAGATGGTTGTGGTGAGGAATTAGGTGATAATGGAGGTGATTCTACTTTCCGGGAATTTGATGAAGTTCTAGGTGATGAAGATTTATTTTCAAAAGATTTATCAGTAGATGATTTTTGACCCATTCCTGAACTTGGCCCCGGTGACTTGGAAGGCGACTTTGATGGTGTTTTCGACGTCTTAGATCCCTTTGGTGATTGCACCAGATTAGAACTCTCTCTTCTAACCATACTAGCTCTTCGTAATTGACTATTTATAGTCTTAGACAGTAGAGGTAATTTGATCTCTGAACCTAATTTCACCACCCTTTCCACTTCATTAACCTCTATCTCATTGATTTCATCATTCTCTTCAACTTCAACATCAATCTTTCCACCATTTATCATAAAATCTTCTTTCTCTTGTATTAGGTTATAAAATTCCGAATCCGGTAAATATTGTTTCAATTCTTCCAAATAGGGTAATTTTATATCAGAAAATATCGATATCAAGTGCACTTGTAGCCTTATAAGGTTCTCTATGAATTGGTTCAATTGAAAGAGCTTATTATTATATTTGAAGAAATGCTGGATTCTGATAATTGGCTGGTTGTATAGAAGCAAAACCGATGTTTTCCCCAGTAGTTTCGAGATATAGCCATTTTTTGGCTTTTCATTGGTAAATATCACATCTTTAAGAATCTTGAAATTAGCATATTGGAATTGTATGGCTTGTTTTATCACTCTTATATTTCTCTCGTGTTTGATTTCGTAGATATCCATACTGACCTTCCTTATATCCTCCTGGTACTTTTCTATGGTTTTAGTATTCAATTCTTTCATTTTATGTTGTAGTTCGTGAGTTTCTTCTTCATTATTAAGCACCCTTTCATTTAGTCGTATCACCTTCTGTTGCAAAGCCTCTTTAGTTCTATCGATATTCTTGCACTTTATATGGGAATTGATAAGTTCTGATTTCAATAATTGCAAAGCTAAAGCCTTGATGACTTTTGAGGGTAATTCCTCTACTGAAGGTAGCTGATCAAGGGGTTGGCCCTGTTTTATGTCAGTGGTTATGTCAAAAATTTGATTAATTAATTGGCGATTTCCTTTATTGATGGTGTCATTCTCATTACATGAATTTTTCACAAGTTCTAATTTATCATTAATACAATTCTGACATAGAAGGTCATGGGGATTTTCTTTCTTTAGGCATAAAGGACATCGTAAACTCATGACCCCATAAGTGAGTGCGATAGTGAAATAGTTAGTGCGATAGTGATAGCCAGTGCGAGAAATTTGATAACCAGTGCGAAACTACGATAACCAGCGCTGCAGTACGCTAATGAGTTCAATAAAGAGACAATATCGATCGTTTTTGACCATTGAATTAGTTAAGATAAGCAAACATATGAAAAGAGAATATTTCCAAAAATAAAGAGATTTTATTATATTAATACTATAACATACGATAGTTAAAATCATTTATTAAATATACTGGTGTACTGAACTAAATTAGTGTACTAAAATAAACTGGTGCACTGAACTTCTAATAATCACCTACCACCTCTTAATTCTCGTATCTTATGTAGCTTCTTCCTCTCTACAACATCTCTAATCATTAAACTTATCACAACCTCTAAATCATCACTCGTAATATCTAAACTAATAAAACCACATTTCCAATTATTCGCCAACTCCTTCCCATTCTCTATTAATTTTGGTGATGCCAAACTACTCCTGGAATGGGTGCAAATGATCCAAATCGGTGGTGGACTATCCGGATCTGAAGGATCTGAAGGGTTGGGTAATAATTCTGTGTAAAATTTCCTACTTATAGGCTTGGAAGCTTGTTCAGGGTCTCTCGTTGAGAATATCGTCTTCAACGCATCTTTTATAGAATAAATGTCAGCCTCTTTACCATCATTCCACCTCTTTTTAAATGTATAAAATTCTTTCCAGGCATCCTCAAGACATGCTTTTATCTTAGCCAAAGTAAATAAACTATCAGATGGGACTTCAGTAGGCAGAGTGCTTGGTTTTAGAATCTCATCATAAGATGGTGGGTTATTTGATGGGACGGCACTATAAACAAAAAAATATCCATCGATGGCCCCATTTAATTCTCCCGCTCCACTGGCCACTAGTAATGGCATTGTCAGCACATCACGTCTGGGTTCGTTTGCCAAGTTCTTTAAAATACTCTTATCTAGTTCCATATACAATGATGATTCTAGAAATGGGACCACATCTGATTTAAATGCTGGAGTATCTATAAATTCAACAAGAATCGGAGTTATGTGGGGTTCAGTTTTCTTATTGATTTCATCTTTATAACTGAAGCTTCGATAATAATCGTTTTTAGAATGGATAATTAATTCAGTGCCACCTCCGTCACTGGCACTTCTACCCCTTCTAGACGATGTTGATGCTTTGTTTGATGCTTTCTTCAATAACTCACTAAAGATGATTTTATTCTCGGGAGTGTTATATTGGGGGAATGCATGGGGAAGAAACGTATTAAACTGAGGGTTTAAGATCTTTAAATTTGTTTCTGATTCTGGTTGAAAGGTTAATAAACTGGAGTTGATTCGTATGGTAGGGTAATACGTATCAGTATAAACACCTTGGACTAATTTTGAAATTAATGAAGTTTTTCCGGTTTTAACATCACCTAGGACTGCTATTCTTATAGGAGATGATTTATTTGATGGGACATCGACTCTAAAGGTGTCGGTATTTATTGGGTTATTTCGTACAAATGAAGCCATAGATTGTGGAGAAATGAGGATAAAGTTTGAGAATGACGGGCAGTTGGTGGTGCGACAGTTAGTGTGAAGAGCAGTGGTACGATTCCTCCCAAAAATTTCATGTGTCTTTCCCTCTTAATTCCCAAAAATTCGTAGTGCCATTAAATGAGATTTCTTCATAAAAAAATATAAAATTGCCTTTGAATTCTTAATGAAATCAATTCGTAGTTATGAAGATGTAGATTCACTATAGTACATTTCGCATCCTCTTTTTTACCAGAATGTACCACGAATACAAGTCTAAATTCTCACTATTCTGGACACAAACTCGCGCTATTTTTGGTAGCACTATTTTTGGTAGCACTATTTTTGGTAGCACTATTTTTAGTACCAACTTGTGGTAGAATTTCTGGCAATTCGCATGGCCAGTTCGCCTATCAGTTCCATCATATTTTGTTCAGAATCGAATCAAATTTACACTTCAGTCTGTTCAAGAAATATTTGGTGAATTACCTTAGTAACAAACTTTCAGAATTGGTTTCTTAATTTCGCAACTAAAGACCACCAAGTATAATTTTTATTGGATCACTAGACTATGTAATACAACTGTAATACAACATTAAAGCACCTCTTGCCTATGTCCTGTTATCTCTAGCCCTTGTTTTTTCAGAGGTATTATTTTGCAAGATTTATGAAAACCTTTCTCTAGAGTTCTTAAATAATTAAAGGTAAAATTGTATAGATGTTCTGGAACTGTATTGGCTCCATTCTAATTTATACCGTCATGCACAACCTAAAAGAATCATTTCCATTTAAAAATCCACTGATACAAATACTCAATCAGGTCAATTATGTTCTTTAAGTATATTATTAATTAATTATTGAATTTGGCTGTAAGGGTTTGTGGACACAAATACACTGGTCTTTATAATGTCGACCGAAAAACTGATTATCGCTCTATCGCTAGAACGAACATCGTGGTAGATACTGTTGTCGTAGTCCGAACAAAGAGTTACAATGCATAAGTAAAATTTGTTTCAGACTATGATATTCTTAACATTAAATAAACGACTTTCTTATAAATATCAACGACATTATTTGATATTCATGTGTAAGGTGTTGAACCTTTCATATATTCATAACTAAACCAAACTAAGTAATTTTATTTGCACCAATTAGATAACATCGATACCTTGTTATCCAATAGTTTGCGTGGTCCTTATAAGTTTCTTTGCCTAAATTCCTAAACCTCACAAGTAGCCACTCCTAATTCCAGATCCCCCTGTCCATAATATAAAAACCATTTCCCCTTGAATTGAACTATCCCTTCTGTAAAAACAACTTGATCAACCTGTCCATTAACTTCATTGGCATTTTCAGGAATTAAAAATGGCTTATCCATCCTGGCCAATGGCGATGATAAATCATCATAATCAATCAACATTTGCGAAATACTATAAGTGTTCCTAGGATATTGTCCCCCATTTGTGGCAGAGTTATAGAACAAAATATAATGATTCTTATCCTTATCTGAAGGATCTTTATATTCGATTTTGATTGGTGCAGGGCCCGGTTCAATCAATCTATTCTGCCAATTGAATTGTCCATCAGCGAACTTAATATCATTTAAATTATCGGATTTAATCGACCAATTCTTTAAATCATCAGATTCCGCTAAATAGAATGAAGAGTCCCCCCAAATCATATAAAATTTCCCATCTTTGTGTCTGGTGGTGAAAATTACTCCGCTTTTCAGCCAAACCTTATCTGGGAGGATGAATGGTGGATATTTCTTCCAATTGAACAAATCTTCACTGACAGCCACACATAATCTTGCTTTATCTAAATCATAAGCAGTGTATGTCAAAATGAACAACTTTGACACAGGATCTCTAACAATTCTGGGATCTTCACAGCCTCCTCCCTTTTCCCAAGATTCTGTGGGAGATACAATTGGCTTGTGATATCTAGTAAAATTATATCCATCTTCAGACCATGCCAAACCAACTGAACTTACTTTGGCTTCGTTTTGTGCCCGATATAATAAATATACCTTATCATCTATGACCATAGCTGTAGCATTATAGAGATAAGCACTCTCGAATTCATTTTCAGGATTAGGGGTTAAAATTGGATTATTTTCATATTTAGTAAAATGTGGACCAATTGGGAAACTGGTAGGAGGTTTATAGTTTTTATCACCATCAATTGAGTGGTTATCAATTTTTGGTAACATCATAGCGGTATATAAGTATTGCTGCGGGTACCTGATACTGTAAGTGCGTGATACGGTGGGCGGGCATAAATATTGCGTAGGGGGACCTACAAGTAACACCAGTAAATGTTCCAGAACGCGACACCCGCAGCAAAAATAAGGTTGCGACATGCTCATTCAAATATCCTTTGCCATAGTGAACCAGATACGAATTTTCAGTAGGAGGGTTAACTGGAACAACACAAGAGTTCATTGGCATTGGCAAGTTTAAAATATTTTAAATAAATAAACGGTCGTGTATTATGGGACAATTATTATCACATCCTATAGAGGAGAAGAGTTTAGATACTAGGAGTTTCAAACACCTCACGTATTGTGTTGGGTCAATGCAGGGGTATCGTATGACAATGGAAGATGAATATAATGTTAAAATCAATGAAACCGAAGATCTCGCAATCTTTGGGGTATTTGATGGTCATGGTGGCCGAGAGGTGGCTGAAATTGTTTGTGATCAGTTAATTGATACGTTATTTGACAGGTTAAATAAATTGATTAAAGATGACACCAAAGTATTGAAAGATTATATGACATGTATCAAAGATTCATTCTTTGAAATTGATAGGAATTTACAAGATAATCATCAACTGACCCATTGTGGTACTACTGCCATTGTTTCCATTATAATTGAGAACAAATATATCATTATGGCCAATACTGGAGATTCAAGAGGGATAATGTCCTTAAATGGTGGAGCATGTAAAACATTATCCTTTGATCACAAACCTTCTAATATGGGGGAACGGGTTAGAATTGAAAATTCTGGTGGATTTGTGGTCCATGGTAGAATTAATGAAATATTAGCATTATCCAGAGCATTTGGAGATTTTAAGTTTAAAATTCCTTTCATAGGTCTTGAACAAAATAATAATAAGTTCCTTACTGAAAACAAACGATATTTTAAGAATAATTTGGTACATTTACCACCAGAATTGTTACAAGTCAGTAGTGAACCAGATTTGTTGATCTATGACCTTAAGATGTTGAAAGTACCAGAATTTGTAGTGATAGCATGTGATGGAATATGGGATTGTTATAGGAATGATCAATTGATAAAAGTTATACGAGATAAGTTGGTTTTAGATTGGAGTTTACAGCATATCATTGAGTATATATTGAATGATTGTATAGCGATGGCATCAAACATAACTGGAATTGGGTTTGATAATATGACATTGATCATAATTGCTATTCATAATGATAAAGATATGGATGAATGGTATAAGGATATGAAGAGGAGGGTATTGAAGGAGAAAGGATTGGAGTGAGTCAAGGAATAATCGGATGCTATAGTTCTGGTGGTACCATACCGCGAGTTCCTGAACGAGATTACACTATTGTACGCGCACTTTAGCGATTGTTCTACTCCGACGCAAAGTTAGTGACTTTCCACTACCACTCACCGCCCTAGTTAAGCGACACTGCCCTAATTTAGCGACACTACCTGAAAAATGAAACAACCAAAACAATGAACGACCTTTTGATGAAATTTGAAAAAAAACCTCAATTAGCTTAAAATTATCCATACAAATACCATAGATAATACACTAGAACTAATCAATGTATAGCATAGTAATAATAAAACCCTTAAATCCTAACCCCATTGTTCCCATTCTCACCCCATTCTCACCCTTAGTACCGGCCTTAAGCCTCAAGTACGCATCTGATGCGCTAGAAAAACAGGCGATTAAAAAGTGTTCCTTCTTTGCATAGTCCCACTATTTCCCCAGCATACTTAGCATAAACTCATTACCTAGTCATATCACGTTTTCCTTTATATAACACCGTCCACTCATAATAACACGCACTTACCCATTAGAGATTGTACATAGGCTATATATAAACAACTCAATATGTCAACAATCACATACGAGGACCCGATAATTTCAATTGCTAATGACCCAGAATTGAACAAGGTCAAGGCCAAGACCAATAAGATCGTTGAGATTATCCAAGGGTTTTCTTTAGTGGAAAGAAAAGTATCAAAACTTTGTCAATTAAGTCTAACCATCCTTCAGACCTTAGAGAAGATAGAATTGAATTTGAAAAATTGGGCTTTCTTGTCATTGGATATCAATTCCAATAATCATTTCCAACAAGGAGAAACATCCAATTTAAAACAATTTAACAATAGTATATCTTTGAAAGTATTGGTGGATTGTAAGGATATCAACAAGAAATTATTGAAAATTTCCATAGACTTGGATTACATAACAAAGGCTTCCAAGACATTAACACCATTGGAATACGTTCTGGATAGTGGGACTTTATTAACATCTTTAACATTAAGAAACATTAAATTGAAATATGAACTAACTGATAAAGTTACAGTAGCATATCTGAAAGCGAAGTTAATCACCATAGGTACTGAATTAGAGACGATGTTAGGTACTGATGCTGATGTTCAAACTATTTCTACTTATAAGACATTTGTAGCAAATTTATTACAACAGCTTAATCTGGCAGTAGAAGAAGAGGATAATACTGAAAAGACTGAATGTTTAGCAGTAATCAATGATGTAGAGAAGATGTTTGATGCATTTAAATTAGAGAGAGTTCAACGTGAAGAAGAACAGAAGGCTGAAGAGAGAGCTGAGAAAGAAGCTCAGAAATTATTACAAGCACAAAGAGATATTGAAATTCAAAGAGAAGCTATTCAAAGAGAGGCTGCTCAAAGAGAAGCTCAAAGAGAAGCACAAACTGAAACTGCTCAACATTCAGATGAAAAACTTATACAAACACCTGAACCATTTGTTAATATCCATAACAATATGAATAACTTGCCAAATAAATCATTACATCCTTCATTAAAACATTTTGATGATGATGAATTCTCTGACTCAGATATGAGTTCAAGTATGTTTGGATCTAGTTATAATTCCCCATTAGTTCATTCCATCACTAAACATACACCTAAACACACGCCTAAACCATTAGAAAGTTTCTTAGGATCTTCTGAACTTCATAAAACAACCCTTTCAGAAGAAATGCCATATTTATTATCAGCATTTGACGCAGCTAAAGTCGTAGAGGAAGACATCATGAATTATACTGGACCAAAACCAAAAAGCCCACCTAAATCTAAAAGTCCAACTAAGAGACAATCGCCATTATCACAATCTGAACCTCACGTGGTTCATTATCCTAATAGTCATGTTCCTGACACTCCATTAACATCCCAAAGCACAATCTTGAATGATTATAAACCATCGCCTTATTCATTATACGCCAATAACTCATTATTATCAAGATTAGGTATAAGGCCACAAGTGATTACTACTGAAGTACCAAAAGAATTTGCTATTAACACTAGTAGTAATATTGCTACGCCGCCTAAACTCAAACCTATAGAGAATAATAAACAAACTGAAAAAGAGAATTTACCTTTAACTCAAAGGAATTTACATAATCATACACTTTCAAGTTTAAGTGTTAATAATGAGTTTAATGATCACGTGGAATAGGTTAGGGTTGGATGATAAATTGTTAATAGATTTAATATTATTATAATATATATTCGTATAACTTTGATTACTTAAGTGATGTAGTTTCTGCTTACTTAATTATGATTAAATTTTATTCTATAAATTGACTTAATATATTGAAATCACTGATCCATTTATTTACCCAACTCTTTCTTAGCCGCAACTTTTGTTTGCGGCTTCAGATATTTATATAATTCCTTAACAAAACTCTCCCCCCAATAAGCTGACGTAAACTTAGAAATATAATCAAATTGTTTCTTAAAATTGAATGCCCTTTTTTCTGGTGGTAATGTCAAACTTTCATGGATTGCTGCACTTAACTCCTCGGTATTCCATGGATTAATGATAATTGCTCCATTTAAAGATTGAGCCGCACCTGCAAATTCTGATAAGATCAATACCCCATTCTTATCTTGCTGACAAGCTATGTACTCGTAACTGACCAAATTCATACCATCTCTAGTTGAGCTGACCAAACAGACATCAGAAATTCTATATAAACTAATCAATTCGTCAAAAGAAATCGATTTGTGCATGAAATGGATAGGTACAAATTCAACAGTACCAAACTTCCCATTAATCCTACCGACTAATTCATTAACAGTTGCTCTTAAACTTTGATATTCTTCAACATCTCCTCTTGAAGGAACTGCTACTTGTACTAAAACCACTTTACCAATCCATTCAGGGTGTTCATCTAAAAAGATTTCAAATGCATGAAGTTTCTGTGGTACACCTTTAATATAATCCAACCTATCAACTCCAACAATGACTTTACAATCACCAAATTTAGATTTTAATTGTTCAATTCTATCCACGACGTTGTCTTTTTTCAATCCTTGTATGAATTTATCGACATCAATCCCAATAGGGAAAGCTCCAATACCAATGGTTCTACCTTGATATTCAATCCCATTAGGCAATGTCGATACATTGCTGACGATTCTCGATACCGAACTTAAAAAATGTCTGGCATAATCATAGGTATGAAATCCAATTAAATCACAACTTAATACTCCTTCTAAGATTTCTTTTCTTACTGGTAAGATTCTGTAAATCTCTGATGATGGGAAAGGAGTGTGGAGGAAAAACCCAATTCTGACATTTTTCTTGGAATTACCTAATTCTTCTCTGAGCATTTGTGGTAATAACATTAAATGATAATCATGAACCCATACCATATCATCATCCTCTACTTGGTTGGCAATGGTTTGAGCAAATAAACGATTGGCTTCGATATAAGCAGCCCAAGCATTCTCATCGAAATTCATTTCCCCGGGATGATAATGGAACAATGGCCATAAAATACTATTAGAAAATCCATTGTAATGTAAATCAGCTATAGCATCACTAAGATAAATAGCCGTACATTTGAATTTATTCATAAGATCCTGATTAACTTGGTCTTGTTCATGACTAGGGATCTCTAATCCTGGCCATCCTAGCCATTGAAATTCAGTGGTCTTCTTTAATCCTTGTAAAGCAGTCACTAATCCTCCTGATGACATACTATAATCATAATCACCTTTTGGTGATCTTTTAATAGTAACAGGTAATCTATTAGATACTACCAATACTTTACCACTAACCATTGTTGTATAACTAAGTAAATAAACTTTTCAATTCAAACTTAATGTCTATATATAAACACAACGGAATTCGGAGAGCAATATTTGAAAGTTGCAATTAAGGCGTAAAGATGATTGCCTTAATTAATAGGGTTCTGTTCTAGAAAAATTCTACGTTGCGCAACGCTCCCCTAGGTCTAGGCACTGCTTGATCAGGCAATCGAGTTCGCACCACCAGACATGTGTTGGTACTGACAGTTGCGCGGACTTGGACTGGAGGTATAATTCGGATTTCAGGTAGATTGCTTGGGGACAATTGGTTGAATAGTTAGGAGAGAATGTTTAGAATGTAGATTTAAATTTATTGATAATTTATCAAAAGAACATTTTGACAATCTTCTATGGTTTGCGGGTAAGGGTTCATGTCAATTTGAGATATTGGAGACATTTATGTGATTTTTGATTCACTTGCATTATTTTTAATCACACGCATTATACACGCATTACCTCTCGCATCAAGATCCTTAACATGCGTTAAAGGTACATTATTCCACCACCAGTTCGCACTACCCTAGGTCCCCACCAAGGCGCTACACTTGTCCCCCACCAGCTCGCACTTCTCTTACTATCAAAGCCCACACGCGAAAATTCCAATTACCAACATGTACACACCTTATGGAAATGTACAGGCCAATACGGCTAGTACAAATAATCAATACCAAGACCCGTCGTACTATAACAACCCATCGAACTTACAACACCCGCAACCCCAACATCCTAATTTACAACAACAACAAAATAACTTCCAGCCAAATTTCCAACAACCTGGCCAACAGGGTCAACCAAATCAACCAAATCAATTCTATAATAATTTCTTCCAAGACCCTACTACTTCTATGGCAGCACAATTTGCCAAGAGCAGTTTCGGTCAAGGGAACGAGTACATCCAACAAAACTTTGGTTCATTTATCCCAGCCACTTCAAATTTGAACTATTACTTCCAAATAAGTAATGGCTACGTCGTCAAGAAGTTAGGGTTGATTTTATTCCCTTACAGGCACTCCAACTGGAATAGATTGGCTAATCAGCAATCTTCTGGTAATCAAGTAGCTACATCGGTCTATGCCCCACCAATTCAAGATATTAACGCCCCAGACTTGTATATTCCATTTATGTCCTATGTGACATATATTTTATTGTGGGCGGTGTTTCAGGGTTTAAAAGGTGACTTCCATCCTCAATTGTTTGGTTACTTATCATCTAAAGCTTTTGCATGCTTACTTTTCGATATATGCTTATTAAGAGTCGGACTTTATGTTTTCAATTGTACCAGCAATGGATTATTTTGGGACTCTGTTAGTTTCTGTGGTTACAAATACGTACCTATTATTGTTTTATTGGTATTTAAGCATTTATTTAGCAGTGGATGGTTATTCTATGGGTTTATGTTGTTAGTTATTGCTAATTTCGGGTTATTTTTAATGAGATCTTTAAGATATTTAGTATTACCTAACACTGGTAGTATGGCAGGAGCAACTAATAGTTTAACACCTAATCAAAGAAGAGAGAGGATTATGAGTTTAGCTATTTATTCAATTGGAATTCAAGGTTTGATCATTTTATTTATGAATTGGTGAATTTTATATTGATAAGTTAGGTTAAATAGAAGAGGTTTTATATTTATATTATCATTTATATTTTTGATATAAGAAATGAGATGAATTTTACTCTTTATTTTCATTTACTCTCACGGTACTCCCCTATTATATCCCCCCATTAAATCTTCCCCCATCGTCTCCCATCAAACCTCCCCCATCGTCTCTCAAACACTCTCATTATTCCCCCATTAAATTCTCATTATTCCCCCATCCCATCCCATATATACAAAACTCGCGCGCCTAAAAAACTACGCGTCTCAATGCCTTCTAAACCATTTAAAGGTTCTACCTCTGCAAGATATATCAAGAATTCCAATGATTATCGACCTAAAAAAGAGAAGATAGAAGTAGACCCTTACATTGCAAACAACCCCATGTTAAATGACGCCATTTCAAAACGTGAATTGGTAGAAAGAATCGACCATTTGGATTCAATTATGGGGTTTGACAGAATAGAACATGGAGAGATGGATGGTACAAAACCAAAGAAAGGTTGGTTAGTTAATATGCATTCCACAACTATCCCTAGTGACGAATATTTAGCAGGATATTCAGGTGTTGACTATTACTTTTTAGATGAAGAAGGTGGGTCTTTTAAAGTTACTACTCAATTCGATCCATATTTCTTTATATCTACCACACCTGGGTTCGAATCGGAAGTAGAAGAAACCTTAAAGAAGTTCTTGGAAACTTGCAGTGTTAAGAGTATCAGTAGAGCTGTTAAAGAAGATTTATCATTACCTAATCATCTAGTAGGGTTAAAGAAAACATTGCTTAAATTGACGTTCCATAATATCACAGATCTTCTTAATGCTAGACGGTTATTGACTCCTGTTATAAAGGATAATCAAATGAAGAAAGATTCACGTGATGTGTATCAATTAATGAATTTTAATAATGGAATTAGTTATGGAGAGAAGAAGAATGACAATACAAACCCTTTAACATACTTAGAAGATATACGAGAATATGATGTGCCATATCATGTTAGGGTCAGTATAGATAAAGACCTTAGGGTTGGTAAATGGTACGATGTCTACGTTAAACATTCAATAGTGTCATTTGAAGAAGATAAAGAGAAGATAGCCTTTGCAGATCCGGTAGTATTAGCATTTGATATTGAAACCACAAAAGCACCACTTAAGTTCCCAGATTCGAAAATTGATCAAATTATGATGATATCGTATATGATAGATGGGGAAGGGTTTTTAATCACGAATAGGGAAATTATTAGCGAAGATATTGAAGATTTCGAATATACTCCCAAACCGGAATACCCTGGGGTTTTCACGATCTTTAATGAAGTTGATGAAAAAGCATTGTTATTGAGATTCTATGAACATATAAGAGATTGTAGACCAACAGTCATAGCCACGTTTAACGGGGATTTCTTCGATTGGCCGTTTGTGGAAGATAGATCAAGATTCCATGACTTGGATATGTTTGAAGAGATTGGATTTGCTAAAGACAACGAAGGAGAATATAAATCGAAATATTGTGTACATATGGATTGTTATAGGTGGGTTAAAAGAGACTCATATTTACCACAAGGATCACAAGGTTTAAAGGCAGTTACTACCGTGAAATTAGGCTACAATCCCACTGAATTAGATCCAGAATTAATGACTCCGTATGCTTATGAAAGACCCCAATACTTATCGGAATATTCCGTTTCTGATGCTGTTGCAACATATTACCTTTATTACAAGTATGTTCATCCGTTTGTGTTCTCGCTTTGTACGATTTTACCATTGAACCCTGATGAAGTGTTAAGGAAAGGGACTGGGACGTTATGTGAGATGTTATTAATGGTCCAGGCCTATCAGAAGAATATTTTGTTGCCTAATAAGTACACAGACCCAATAGAAAGGTTCTATAATGGACATTTATTGGAATCAGAGACGTATGTTGGAGGACATGTGGAAAGTTTAGAAGCTGGAGTGTTTAGGAGTGATTTACCGTGTGACTTCAAAGTTGATACTACTGCTATTGATGAGCTTATAGATGATTTACCTGAAGCTATTAAGTTCTGTATAGAGGTTGAAAACAATAAGAAGATGGCTGATATAGAGAATTATGAAGAGATCATGGAACAGGTGAAATCACAACTTATAAAGATAAAAAACAACCCAGTAAGGAAGGAATTACCATCAATTTATCATGTGGATGTTGCATCTATGTATCCGAACATTATGACATCCAATAGGCTTCAGCCAGATTCAATGAAGAGTGAACAAGATTGTGCTGCTTGTGATTTTAATAGACCTGGTAAGAACTGTGATAGAAGATTACCTTGGTCATGGAGAGGTGAGTTCTATCCAGC
Organism: Yamadazyma lessepsii; assembly: GCA_030563485.1. Lineage (NCBI taxonomy): Eukaryota > Fungi > Ascomycota > Pichiomycetes > Serinales > Debaryomycetaceae > Yamadazyma > Yamadazyma lessepsii. Next base: position 388,628 of record JAJMJG010000006.1, on the reverse strand, counting down.
AGAAATGAACGAATATAGTATGATCAAGAGGACGTTACAGAATGAGACATTTCCTAATACTAAACCATGGTTACCACCACGGAATTTCGATGACTTATCCTATAACGAACAAGCCAATATGATCAAGAAGAGATTGAGTGATTACTCAAAGAAGGTGTATCATAAAGTTAAACAAACAGAAGTCATTAATAGAGAATCCATTGTGTGTCAAAGAGAGAATCCTTTCTATGTCAATACTGTCAGAGACTTCAGAGACCGTAGATATGAATTCAAAGGGTTGGCGAAAGTATGGAAAGGTAAAGTCAGTAATATCAAAGAAACTTCGGCTAAAGATGAAGCTAAGAAAATGGTGGTGTTATATGATTCACTTCAATTGGCCCATAAGGTTATTTTGAACTCGTTTTATGGGTATGTGATGAGGAAAGGTTCAAGATGGTATTCCTTAGAAATGGCAGGTATCACATGTCTTACAGGAGCCACCATTATTCAAATGGCCAGGAAATTGGTCGAAAGGTTAGGTAGACCTTTAGAATTAGATACTGATGGTATTTGGTGTATTTTACCTAAATCGTTCCCTGAAAACTTCACTTTAAAGTGTAAAGACGGTAAGAAGGTGTTATTAGAATATCCATGTTCCATGTTGAATTATATAGTCCATCAGAAGTTCACCAATCACCAATACCAAGATCTTGTTGATGCTGATATGTTTAAGTATAAGACCAGGTCTGAGAATTCGATCTTCTTTGAAGTCGATGGGCCTTATAGAGCTATGATTCTCCCAACGTCTAAGGAAGAAGGTAAAGGTATCAAGAAGAGATATGCAGTGTTTAATTTCGATGGAACATTGGCAGAATTGAAAGGGTTTGAATTGAAACGTAGAGGTGAATTACAACTTATTAAGAACTTCCAATCTGACATATTCAAATTGTTCCTTGAAGGTGAAACTTTAGAAGGATGTTATAAAGCAGTTGCCAGTATTGCAAACAACTGGATAGATGTGTTAGACACAAAAGGAGGAATGTTGGAAGATGAAGATTTGATCGAACTTATTTGTGAGAATAGAAGTATGTCCAAAGCACTTAATGAGTACGGGGATCAAAAGAGTACATCCATAACCACCGCAAGAAGATTAGGAGAATTCTTAGGTGAAGAAATGGTTAAAGATGCTGGGTTAGCAACTAAATATATCATTAGTTCTAAGCCAATTGGTAGTCCAGTCACTGAGAGGGCTATACCAGTATCGATCTTTTCATCAGATAAGAAAGAGTACTTCTTAAAGAAATGGTTGAAAGACCCTTCGTTGAATAACTTTGATCCCAGAAGTGTTATAGATTGGGATTATTACTATGAAAGGTTAGCATCTGTAGTACAAAAGATTATTTCAATCCCAGCAGCTTTACAAGGTGTTAAGAATCCTGTGCCACGAGTAGCACATCCTGATTGGTTACAAAAGAGAATTATCAGGAACGAAGATAAGAAGCAACAGAGTTCGATATCGACGTTCTTCAAGGCAGCTGAAGGTACACAAAAGAAGATTAAAGATATTGAAGATTTTGGGAATTTAACCTCAGATATCAATAAGTCAATGATTGGTAAAGTTGCATCTAGAAAGAGGAAATTAATGAAGAATAAATTCATAGAATCAGAGCAAAATGATGAAAGAATTATGGCTATACTTAATAAGCCATGTCCTAGTATGTTAGATGATTATCAAGGGTTCCTTGAATATCAAAAGGCCAAGTGGATTATACAAGAGAAGGCCAGAGATAGAAGGAAGAAATTGTTCGGACAAAACTCCGAGACTTCTAATAGATCATCAGTAGGGAACTTGATACGTAGACAAGCAGAAATCGTCGCAGGGTCTAATTGGGAGATTTTGGAATATAAAGAAGATATCAATAAACCAGGAGATTTGAAGGTTTTCATAATAGCTAGTGGCAAAGTTCATCTGTTGACTTTTCATATACCTAAGAAGATATATGGGAGCTTTAAGACTGATATAAACGTTAGTAAGAAGAACTATGAAATCGAACAGTCTAATTGTATATTACCCAATGGCCATGATAGTCAATATGTCTATAAGTTTACAATGTCAGAACAAACCTACAATAACGAGATGAATAAAGTTGACAGTCTTCTTCAATCATCAAACTTATTGGGACTTTATGAGACTAAAGTTAAACCTATAGAAAGAGCCATTATTGATTTGGGGACAAGTGTTAAATTCGATGATACTAGAGTTGGTGCTTTAGGTAAAGCTATGAAAAATGGGTTCCTTAGTAAGGATTTAATCCAAGTTAATAACGATAATTACCTTAAAAGATTTGATATGGATATCTTATACTTGGTCCACCTTACAACTAACAGTTATGAGTTCTTTACCATCTTTAAATCCTGGGATAATCAACCTTTGATGTTTGTATTGAAACCTTCAGCTAATGCCCAAGAGCTTCCTGGTAATATGGATAAGATCTATAGAGAATTGTTCCTTAATAAAGAAGACAAATTAGGTAAGGTTTATGATATAATCAAGTACCAAAATGACATGAATTTTGATATAACTTATTATAATGATAATGCTAAACTATTCAAGAAATTGGATAAGACATTAAACAAAATCAATGAATCTAAAAGTAATAAAGCCTTATTGGCTATACAATCATCATATACTGAAAGACTTATAAGTGTATTGACATCAACCCAAGGGTTCCCTATAGTCAAAATGAATGTGAATTCGTTATCGTTACCAGCAGTAGGATGGCATAACTTGATATCTAAACGTATAATTAATCATTATTTCGTATTAGGCTCATGGATAAAGAAACTTATATCGTTGAGTAAGTATGGGAACATTCCTTTGTGTAACCTTCAAACTGAAAATATGGATTATATGATTGATATTATCTATGCCAGGCGTTTAGTGAACAATAATGTGGCATTATGGTGGTCAGATACCCCATTAGCGGACCATGGAGGTTTTGAGATGGATAAGGTGCCTGATTATGAGAATTTGACGTTTCCTATAATCAACAATCCTGAGATTTATGAAACAGCCAGTTTGGAAATCGATCTAGGAACTCTAACAATCAATACCATCTTGACTAGTTCCATACTTAATGAAGCTGAAGGTGCTGATTTGGTGGATGAAGGTAATGTTTTAATGGAGGATTCTTTCGGTACTACGCAATTGAATATCCTCAGAAATATGGTTAAAGATTGGTGGGATGATGCTCTTAATAATGATACTAATGCTGATTCAATAATGAACCATCTAGTTGCATGGATCCAAAGGAATAATTCAAAACTTTATGACTTTGCTTTACATTATCATATCCATAACCTCACCACAAAAGCCTTGTACCAATTGATAGGACAGTTCAAAAGAATGAATGCTAATGTGATCTTTGCCAATAGAAACAAAATCTTCATATCTACAAGCAAAGTGTCAGTGGAGAACTCCTATGCTTTCGGACAATATCTCGTCAAATCCATCAGGTCTAAACCTTTATTCAGTTTCCTTGAGATGAATATCATCAAATATTGGGATATCTTAATATGGATGGATCAATATAATTATGGGGGTAGATATTGTAAGACTATCACCAATGATGAAATCCAACATTTGAGTGTGTTTAATCATTGGCAAATGACTAACTTCTTACCGGTTATCTATAGGACTGAATTTGAAGATTGGTTGATAATTTTCTTGGATTCCTTGACTAAATTCAAACAAGATACCGTGACAGGTCCAACTCAAGGTGGTACACCAAGAGTTACACAAATAGCACATATTCTTAAGGGTCAAATGCTTCATGATTCTAATAACCATGAAGATGATTCATCAATGGAAACTCCGGAAATCAACGGAATCACGGAAATATTCCGCAAGCCTTTATTGAAGAGAATTAATCAATTATATCGTAAACAAATTGAATCAATAATTAATCCTGATTTGAAACAAGAATATGATTTCCCCAAATTACCTGGTTCTTATCTTGTAATGAAAAACCCCACCTTACAATTGGTAAAATTCTTATGTGGGGTTTTAAGTTTATCCGCAAAGAGATCTATTGAAATCAGAGTCTTAAGACAAGAACTATTGACCATATTTGATATAAGAGAATTTAGTAATGAAGCTATATTTCAAAATCCAAGCACTTCATTAATGATCCCTTCAGTAATATGTGACTATTGTAGTTATATTAGAGACATTGATGTTTGTAAGGATGAAGAACAACATATATGGAATTGTAGTAATTGTAAGAGACTGTACAATAGAGTTGCAATTGAAGAGGAATTAGTGGCACAATTCAATAGGGTGTTGACGAGGTTCTTAATGCAAGATTTGAGGTGTACAAAGTGTGGACAGGTTAAGGGAGATAATATGAGTGAATATTGTAAATGTTCAGGAAAATGGATTGAGAGTATTAGTTATCATGATTTAGAGAAGAGGGTAGATGTGTTTACGAATGTGGGGGAGATGTTCAATTTGAAGTTGTTGGTGGGGGTTATTGAAGAGGTGGTATGATTTAGTACTGTTTTTTAGGTAAGTAAGTAAGTTAAAGATATATGCTTTAGATAGGTTTATAATTACATAGAATATTTATATATGAATTGCATTATTTTTATTATTAAGAGTGTTTCCCCAAGTTTTGCGCCAGTGTGTCCCCCAGTTTTCCCCCATCAAGTGTCCCCCATGAAGCGTCCCCAGTATTTTCCCCATCGAGCATCGCCATAAATTATTTAATAAGTAATACCTCCCAGCCAAATGCATGTTATCATTTCAAAAGCAAATTTGACCAGAGTGATGTAAACTCTTATATGCTCCGTTATAGCATTTATGGAGTATTTACAAGACTACTAGCGGTCCAGTTATCAAGTTAGAGAATCAAGACTTTTGAATTTCCCATTTCTCTTTGGTGTTTCCAAACCAGCTCTTTGGCGCCAGCTTAAGAGAAGATTAAAGTGAAGAAAAGACAAAGATGTCTAAGAGGTCTAAGAGGTCTAAGAGTGGACTAAGAGGACTAAGAGTAGTCTAAGAGGAGCAGACTAGGAGCAGACCTATAGCAGACTAGAAGAAGAAGTCCCTTCAAATGCCTCCCCTCGAACTCAATCAAATACTTAACACCTCTTTAATATACAAAACAGTAATAAATAACGACATGCATACTCCCACATTCATAACACCCTGGCTATTCCATCTCCTACAACCAAACACAAATACACGCGCGTTATCATCGTGAAGACACTATACCTAAATCAGATATCCCAACATCACACCCTAAGAACTCCATGGACCCATCATCCCTAAGATCATTGAAATCATCAATTATTCACAGAAATCAACAGTTCGATCTTCTAAATGCCTTCATATCCACAAATACACAAACCTGTACGCCAGTGCTAATGGTGCATGGTTATAAATCATGTGGAAAGTCATTGACAGTAATAGAATACCTTAAAGCACTCAATGTCAAATATTCAATAGTACGAGCTGATACTTCATTAACCACAAAAATATTCCTCCAAAATTGTCTCAGAGCTATCAGAAATGATAGTAAAATCGATCAGAAGGTAGAATTCTATGATAAAGGAACCGTGGCCAGGTTAACACAAACAGGAGAGAATTTCTTTAACTTTCAATATAATCTTCAACAATTTATCACACAAACCAATTATAAAGACCAGCATTTCCTTATTTTAGACCGAGTGGATCAATTTGGTGAAGATGCCATCCAATTGGTGAGTTCCTTTACAAGAATGCGTGATTGGACTAATATCAGTAACATTCACATTATATTCATATCCAACTTAGAAACACCGTTTGAAATCGTGACAACTTCAGTTCCTCATATTCATTTCCAGCCTTATACTGAACAGGAGGTTATAGACATTTTCCAGGCCAATCAATTCTGTCATTTTGGTGAACCAGAACTTGATGAAAGCACTCTCGGTAAACAGTTTTGGGATTCTTTCACCCAAGTAATCGTGGATCTGTTTTTCGAATACACAGGGCCTAATATGTCGATGTTAATTGATTTGTGTGCTAATAAATGGCCTCAATTCATTGATACTATTGTAACAGGTGATTATACACCAAAGCAATTCTTGAAGGTATACAGAGATAACAAGAATATCTTTCAAGATGATAATGTTTTACTGAATTCCATAGTTAAGAATTATAGTACATCACAAATCGAAGAATATGGATCGGCTTTAGATTTAGCTGAAATGACAAATCTAACTAAATTCATTCTAATTGCCTCATACTTAGCATCATATATTGACCCCAAGAATGATATTCATTATTTCTCGCCAATTAAGTATTCAAAAGTCACGGGGATTAAAAGGTTTCAAAAGAAGGATGAGTTAACTAAAAAGGATATGGATAATAAATTATTCCAAGCTAACTTCTTCGATTTAGAGAGGTTGTATGCCATTTTAGTCGTGATATATCGTAATGAGTCTAAGTCATTTGATGACGACGATAAGTGTTTAACAGAAGCAGACATTGCTGAAAAGGAAAGAGAGATCTCTACGTTTTCTTTGGCTGGGAATATTGATTTACATTCACAATTGACTGTACTACTTTCAAGAGGGTTCTTGTTCCGTCAAATGACTCGTGATATTCTTCAACCTAGGACTAGATGGAGGTGTAGTTTAGAATGGGATACGGTCAAGGTTATAGCTAAGGATGTTGAATTTCCATTAGAGGATTATTTTTAGCAAGTTTTGTGGGTTTTGTGGGTACTTTCAAAGCCAAACAACCCCTTTCATCATGTACATTATATCATATTCATTAATTATCTTCATATACATATACTACAATCACCTCCACCAACTTCAAGACCTTACAGGGTCTCATTAAAATCAACTTGACTTATATGAACAAACTCTCCACCAATTTTCCTTACATAAACTTGATTTTCAAAATAGTTATCCTTCCAATAAGACATTTCATATTCTGAATAAGGACCATGAATTTCATCCAGATCTTGCCATTTATAATGATAAATTTTATCGCCATATTCTTCTGTGTTTTCTTCTGTGTTCTCTTCTGTGTTCTCTTCTGTGTTCTCTTCTGTGTTCTCTTCTGTGTTCTCTTCTGTGTTCTCTTCTGTGTTCTCTTCTGTGTTCTCTTCTGTGTCATCCTCTCCTAATTTCCTCTTAACCCCCCTCTGTTCAATCTCTCCATCCCTCCTCCAATCTTCGCCAGTCTCTCTCTTATATACTCTCATCAACTCTTCTCTAACTAAATCATATACATCCACCCCTTTCTGGATCATTAATTTATCACAGACTTCTGTTATTTCAATCACTAACCGTTTTCTAGTACTATCATCTCCTTCAATAACTTTCTTCCTTTTCTTCAGCCGCTTGGGTGCAAAACGTCCTAATGCTTCCATTGGTGTTTCATCAGGTTCTAGAACACTAATCAACATATTCAAAAGTGTACTGGTACTCTCTGTAGATCTGAACTTTTCATTTATTGCCTTTTGTCTCTTTGTTTCTGCTACTTTAGCTCTCTCTATTTGTTGTTTATTCACATTTTGCAACCATTCTTCATCATTATCTTCTTCTTCTTTGTTTCGTATGAAATTACCATCTTCATCGAAAAATCCTTCTTCTTCCTCTTTTCTAAGGTCAAAAGATTCAATTTGTGGCGCTGTTTGGTCTGATATCTCTGATTCATCGGGGAGGTTTAAATCAGTTGGATCATCATCAATTCCTATGTCTCTTTCAAATTGTGCCATATCCAATTTCTTTATCTTATCCTTAGATGTTTTATTTGACTCTGATTGTGGTTTTGAAACTTCTGGTTGTATTTGCGGTTGGTCTGGCTCATCATCACTTGCAAACATATCAGAGTCATTATCATCGTTTTGCTGATTTTGTGGTTCTTTTTGTGGTTCTTCTACGCTATTTTCTAACATATCAGTTTCACCATCTTCTTCACTGGATTCAGAATATTCATCTCGTATTTCCCTCTTAAGTTTTCTCTTTAATTTCCTGGAATTCCCCGGTACATCTTGTATAAACTCATCCTCCATAGTCGCACCAATTCTCATTCTCATTATTGTCATCAAAGGGAACGGTTCACAAACCCCAAATCATTAGTAACAAAATGATTTTCATAAGTTCTTTGAATGTTCCAATTGGTTATACGCCACCATCATTTCCCCTGCTATTCTGGCCATTGGGGAAAACATCCTCCCAGTACTCAACTGCCTTACTTTATTATTCTTATGACGTATGGCGATTCACAACCTTATGGTTCTTAATCATGTTCCTGGCATTTTATTCCGTGGCGGCACTAATTGCTACCAGTAATTATTTAATGAGTAGTAGAAGGACGAAAATTGAATTCAAGAGTTTCATATCTACATTATTATTTATAATAGGGAGTTACTTAGTGACGGGGTGTTTTATAGGGTTTGTTAGTGGGTCGGTAGTAGGATTGATAATACTGGCTATATACAAGGCAGGGTCGATGACTATGAGTACGTGGATTCCATTTATATGGTCATTGGTTGGGATATTATATGATGTTTGTTCTAGTTATCTGTTTAGTAAGATGACCTTGTGATTTGCCTTGTAGGTGAGAGTCCTTATAAGTGAGAGTCCTTATAAGTGAGAGTCCTTATAAGTGAGAGTCCTTATAAGTGAGAGTCCTTATAAGTGAGAGTCCTTATAAGTGAGAGTCCTTATAAGTGAGAGTCCTTATAAGTGAGACATTGGTTAAGTCAGAAGGTAATAGAATCATCAATGGCTGAGAATGAACTGCAAAGAAAGAATAAGAAATAGCATAGTGAAAGTATATAAGATAAATGGGTTAATGGGGATAATGGGGATTAATTAATTATAGACAGGTAATAGTAATTTTAAGAATCTTAAATCTCTAGGTATAACAAGCTTAGAAGCATCTTAATGAGTACAAAACCATTTGAACCTTACCAAAAGGGTACAAAAAGACTTAAAAGGTGTGAAAGGGTACAAAAAGACTTAAAATGTGTAAAAGAATACAAACAAAGTACAAAACGTGTAAAAGAATACAAAAAAAGTACAAAACGTGTAAAAGAATACAAACCACTGTATATATACTTATACTCGCATCAAATCTCACCCGCATTATGTTCGATTACCTCCAATTCCCTAAACTCATAAAACGTTACGAATCTACACCCACTCAACAATTGCAATCCCAATGTCTAGACCTTATCAATAAATATAAAGTGTGTAAACCAGATTACCCGTTTGATACGTCTTATACTGATGATTTTCATGAATTAGAAGCTCCTATAATAGAGAGCCTACTGAATAAATTTGAGTTATCGAAGGTCCTAGAAGCTATCCCTAAATATTATATATGTATGGAATTTTCCAGATTAAGTTCGTTACTTCATAAAATACTTCAATCCCATAATTATGTTGAGATCTTATGTCATTTATATATTAGTAATGTGTATGAAATATGGTTCTGTGAAGAGGCGGCTTTGAATAAATATATGACAAGTAATTATAAGAGAATACAATTATTCAAGAGCAAACAAAGCCCGGATTTACTTATAGTGGTGGATATATTAACATATTTCAATAATTTTAAGAATTTCGGAGAGTTCAAGACGTCGTTAAATGAAGAGGTTTTCAATCGTTATGGGTTTGGTGATGAGTATTTAAACATCTCAGCCATTGATCAATTACTTAACAAACCATTTAATGAAATCAATTGTAATGTTCCTAATCATCTTCAAGGTTTAGTTAATGATTGTAAGAATTTTCAAATCAACTTTAATGATCATAAATATTTAAGCTTTACTGATATTGATTATCTATTACCTAGTGCTACTAATACCACATTTGAAGAGTATTTTATATTGATAATAAAGTTTAAATTCTTCCTAAATATCATTAAAATCACATCCAAAATATCAGGTGATCAATTGAAATCTTTAATTAGTGATGATAATATTGATAAGTATATTCTATTAATAAGTTCATTAGACTTGAATACCATAGGTATAGGATATAATCTCAATGAGGATTATTTTTACAATAGTGGGAAATCTAGGGTAGTTACTAATGATGTGGTGAAGGTGAATGAAATGTTGGAACTGGATAGGTTAGCTTTGATAATTAAGAATGCTTTGATTAATAAGTTGATGTGATTTTGGTTTTAGTAGATAGTAATTGGTTATTTGGTGAGGAATATTTGAGTACTTATACTTATGAATTCTTATACTTATGAATGATTATCCTTAAGAGTACTTATCCTTATGAATACTATGAATACTATGAATACTATGAGTACCATGAGTACCATGAGTACTATGAATGCTTATACTTATGAAAACTATGAATACTTATCCCTACGAATACTATGGATACTATGAATACTATGAATACTAGGAGTACTTAAAAATAATATTTAAAAATAAGAATATCCATTTATCAAACCTATATCATTAATTCCTACCTACCTAATTACCCCCCTCAATCAACCAACTAATCAATTTCAATATATCTAACCTTCCCTTAACTGGATTAAACTTTAAATCTCCCAAATCTAAATTAACTTCCTCATTCAATAACATATGAATAAGATAACATGAGATCATTACCAAATAAACTCCGCAATCATCGAAATTCGTTTGTTGTTCAATCTTAACTTGCACAAGGTCAACCTTGTTTGATACCAATCCAATTTTCTCCAATTTTGCAATTAATCCCATATAAACATCATTAGTTTCACCTATCATACTATCATACAAGTAGAACTTATTATCTAAAAGATTTAATACTCCCAATGCCCAATGATCACCTTCTTCGGTCTCATTAATAGGAAAAAAGATGAATTTCAGTTGTTTGAAATCCTTGGGTTCAATGATATTGAAGTCAGTGTATGTTATTAATTGCACTACGGAAGGAGCTAATAATTTTATTGACTTTTTGATAATGTCATTTTGATTTAAATAATTAATGTTCAAAAATTCATAAATTATAGTTATAATATTATCATTGATCCATTCCCCCGGTAGTATTTGTGTCAAGTCCGTTGAATATAAAGAAACTGATTCATATTGAAGCAATTTGGTTTCTTGTTTGTGTACATGTTTTGAGTAGATTTTCTTAATTTCTGTAGTGATTTTATAAGGATTCTCATCAGAAGTATTTTCTAATGATTGTTGTAATTTTCTTTGACTCATACGAACTTTCCTTTGTTGTCGTTCTATCTTCTTTGATTTCTTTACTTTCTCCAGATGTTGAGAAGGCAGAGATATCTCTGATTTTTCGGGGATTTGATGAGTATGAGTGCCATTGGCATTGATGATTTCATATACTGGTAATTTATCTATACCCGTAGTTAATTGTTTTGGTTTTGGAACTTTTATATGAGGATCATTAACGAAACCTTTATACTCATTGTATCTTATGGCCATTGAACGCGAGGTTAAGCGAATGTGAGGGTTTGGAAATGGTGCGTGGTAAATACTACGAGGCCCTTCGCACTTCGCAGTAATCTCTATGAAGATATTCCAAAGATTCTTCAGATCAAGACCTAAACCGGTCATTCCTTATAAAGTAGGTCAACCAACATTCGAAACCAGGTCTCATATAATAACAAAACCAGGTGACCTAACCCCGGGTATCAGTGCATTTGAATATTATGAACGTAGACTAAAATTAATCAAACAATTACCTAAACACTCTATAAGTATCTTGGTAGGTAATGTGGTCCAATATGCATCAGGCAGTGTTTTTCATGAATTCCAACAAGATAATAATCTTTTTTATATGACAGGATGGTTAGAACCGAATTCTATTGCCATTTTAGAGAAAGTTGATGATAAAGGTGATGAAGAAGATTTAGTATTCCATATGTTAGTACCTGAGAAGAATCCTCAAGTAGAGATATGGGAAGGGGAAAGGTCAGGATTACAAGGATGTTATGAATTTTTCAACCCTGATCAGGTTGGTGATATTAAGAATTATCGTGATTATCTAATCAAGTTAATTAAACGTAATAAGTTCATTTATATAGATAAGAAGAATAATTCGAAAGGAGTCAATTTTGAAAATTTCTTTCAATTTCATAATGATGATAACATTTCAACGTTATTAAAGAATTATGGTACCAATAAAACCATTCAACCGTTAAATCCGTTGATAACTAAATTAAGAGAGATTAAGTCCCTTAGTGAGATCAATGTTATGAAGAAAGCCCTGCAAATTTCTAGCAGAGTTATCAATAAAGCTATTGCACAAACAGGAAGTGAAAACCCAATACAATCAGAAAAATCATTAGCCGCTTACCTTCAATATGAATTCATTAAAAGTGGATGTGATAAACAAGCTTATATACCAGTGGTAGCCAGTGGTGAGAATTCACTCATTATCCATTATACGAGAAATGACGATTTATTATATAAAGATGAACTTGTTTTTATTGATGCAGGTGGTAAATTAGGAGGATATTGTTCGGATATTTCCAGAACTTGGCCAAATTCTAATACATTTTCTGAACCACAAAAGGATATTTATGAAGTAGTACTCAATGTTAATAAAGCATGTATTGAACAATGTTACAGTAAAAACCAAATGTCAATCAATGATTTACATGAATTCAGTGTAAGTAAACTTTATCAGAACCTTAAGAATTTACCAGGGTTTCAACATGTATCAAAGCATGAAATAGCAAGACATTTATATCCTCATTATATAGGCCATCATCTTGGATTAGATTTACATGATATTCCAAGCACATCTAAATTCAAATCCTTAAAACCAGGGAATGTAATAACTATTGAACCAGGACTTTATATTCCTAAAACTGATCAATGGCCAAAACATTATCAAGGTATTGGTGTTAGAGTTGAAGATGATGTAGTAGTAGGAGAGTCTGAAAAAGATATAATTAATTTAACTAGTGGGTGTGTTAAAGAGGTTAATGATATAGAGAGTTTGATTAGTAATGGGAAATGTACAACTCCTGGGATTTATAATGAGTTAATAGATTTAGATTTTGATTGATGGTTATAGTGATTAGTTGAGTATTTAACAGTGTGTAAAAGGGTAAATTATCTAATAGAGAGAGGTGAATACAAGGGTAAACGACTACCTAATAGAGAGATGTGAATACAAGGGTGAACGAGTATTTAATAGAGATAAGTGAATACAAGGGTAAACGACTACCTAATAGAGATAAGTGATACAAGAGTAAATGACTATATAAAAGAGTCAACTAAATTCCAGGTTAAAACTACCACAGTATAGCATTTCCTTCAATATTATATATTCTATTTACATTTAAAATATTCTAAGAACTTAAAGACCTGACTAAAATATCCTAAGAACTTAATGACCTAACTAAAATATCCTAAGAACTTAATGACTTAACTAAAATATCCTTAACTGGAGTTAATTTATTAAAAACCTTCATTCCAAAACCTCTAATCATTACTATAGGTGTTGAATCAGTTGCAAAGATTTTATGTAACTTATCACAAGCTCCAAGTATAGCATGATTAAAAGGCCATGCTTTCAGAACATAAGGCTCTAATACTAAAGTTGATCCAATATCTAATCCTCTATCAACACCTTTTTCAATTGCTTCGATTAATGCTGAGACATCACCTTGTCCCATATTAAGACCTTGTCCTGCTAAAGGATGGATAGTATGGGCTGCATCACCAACCAATGCTACACGAGGTCCAACATAAGTATCAGCATGAGACATTTTTAATGGAAACATCGCTCTTGATCCTGGTAAAATCGTGGCAACTTCTGGTAAATCAGTATCAATATTTAATGAGAAGAATCCACTAGCTTTATTTTGTTGGGCAATACGTTTTTCCTGTTCTTCAAGACTCCATTCAATATCTTTAATTACTGATTGGTCATTAGGGTCAGCTTCTAATTTTTTATATATATAATTTAATTCAACTTCTTCTAATCTCAAAGCAGCATTTATTAAAGTAGGCATTAAAGATTCATCAGTTTTGATTAAGATCTTTGATAACCAACTTTTAGTAGACCACACAAATGTAGCATTATTATCAGTTAATGGTAATATAGCTAATGGCCCGGTAGAAAGGAACCTTTGATATCCTAAACTATTGAAATCTTCATTGGTTAATTTTAAAGTACCTACAATACCAAAACTATTATATTGCCAACCTCTTGATTGAATTTCCGAATATTTACGTACGGGGGAATTATAACCATCAGCACCAATTAAAAGTCTTGCTTGTATAGTATCACCATTTTCTAATTGGATAATAGGCCAATCGAGGTTTTTATTTGGTCCTTTTACTTCAGAGGATTCTCTAACCTCAGAAGATTCTTTCAATTCGGAGGGCTCTTTCAATTCAGTACCTGTTATACTAGCAACCTTTGTATTCTCTAAAATCTCAGCATCAACACCCTCTTCCTTTAACTCATCTAATCGTAATAATAAAGACTTTTGAATATTAATAATTTCACACATTGCCGCCATAGGATTATAATTAATCGCTTCATTGGTGAACTGGATTTTAGCTTGAGGATCTTGAGAATCAACTACATATAATCCATCATAAAACTTAACCCTCTCATGATCAATATGATTCCAACTGCCGATTTTTTGCATAAATTCAACTGATTTTGATGTCAATGATATAATACGATTAGTGTATTCAGGTTGATTGAATTCTTTGATTGGCGATATTTTTGACCCTTCAATTAACGTACATTGTAAATGATTAGTCTTGGGACTGTTCTTAAGTGCTGTAAGGATTGATAATCCGGCAGGACCTCCTCCAACTATTACCACGTCTCTTAATGAATGTACAAACCGTTTAGCTAGCATGGTGCGATTTTTCGCACCGTCGTTTATGATTCTATATGGTACTCTATGATTTTACTACAGTTGGTTAAGACGTTTATTTACAAGTATTTAAGTTAGATTACATACGTATCTATTTTTGTTTACAGGGAATTTTCAGTTCATGATATAATTGGGCCATTTACTCATTATTTCTTGAGATAGTTATATCATCAACTCTTTGGTTCAATGGTTGGCTCACTTACCCACACTCAATAATAAATTAGAATCACTATTGTTTCCACTTGGTAAATATGATACATTATTAGAATTACTTAATAAAGTAGCAATTTCTTTAGATGCTTCTAATCTTCTAATCATTAATAAACCATCACCTGATTTGGCTAATGCTTTTGATACAGTCTCTGCGGATTCTGCTTCTCCTTCAGCTCTAATAATACTAGCCTTCTTTTCTTGTTCAGCCTTTTCGACTAAATATTTAGCTCTTTCTGCATCTTGTTGAGCAATTTGTTTTTGTTCAACAGCTTTAGTGAATTCTTTTCCAAATGTCATATGAGTAATTGAAACATCTTCTAATTTGATATTAAATTCTTCAGCTCTTTTACTTAATTCTTGTCTAATTCTAGCACTGACAACTTCTCTTTGAGTAATTAATTCAGCAGCATCAAATTGTGCAACAATACTTTTCAATATTTCATTACCAATGGCTGGTAATACTCTTTCGTCATAATCTAACCCTAACGATTGATAGATCTTTGGTAAATTCATAACTTCGGGTCTGTGTAATACTCTTAAAGTCAAAGAAACATTTTGTAAATCTTTTGATCCAGTAGTTGTGGCAATAACTTTTGGTCTGGTTCTAACATCATAAATAACTGCCTTTTGTAACCATGGAATGAGAAAATGGGTACCTTCACCAACAACCCCTTGTTGAACCCCTTTTAATCTATCGAATATAACGGCTCTTTTACCCCCTTCAACATCATATAAAGCAGATTGTCCTAAGGTGACAGTGACCCCTAATGGAATGGCAATTTTAGATATGAAATCTCCTAATCTAGCAGACATGACTGATAATTTTAAATGACAATTTTTTTGAGATTTTTGCCTCTTTGTCGCGCGCTTACCATAATTCTACACTCGGTCTCAACTAGTTAATATTCATTAATTAATATACAAACTATAAATCATTGATGGGGCTAATGCAAATATTTTTTTTTCAGTTATGATATCTTATCTATGTATATATATGAGTGGTATGTTAAGTATCAATGAAATATACCAAAGTCCAAGCAGCTCCAGCAGCAATTGAACCAACAATAATCATCTGTATACCTTCAGATGCTTTCTTCATGGTACTGCAATCTTCTAAAGAAACCATGGTTTTAACATAACCAAAGATAAATAAAGTAACTAACATCACAATTACTGAGATTAATAATCCAGTTTTAACGACACTTGTAAAAAAATATGGTACTAAAGGTACAAATCCACCAATAAAATATGAGGTACCAATAGTTAAAGCTGAAGTGAATTCTCTTCCTTCACTTGGTTCTTCTAAACCTTTACCGAATTTTATAACAAAATCGATTAACTCTCTTGGTTTAGAATCTAAATCTTTTATGACACTTACAATGGTATTTTCACTTAATCCTAAATCATATAAAACATCAATTGCTTCTTGATTAATTAATTCTGGTTTTCTAAAAAAATTAAGTTTTTCACGTTTGACTTCATTTTGATAATATTCCAGTTCCAGCTTAGCAGCTAAATAACCACCTAATCCCATTGAAATGGCTCCACTGACTAATTCAGCCATACCACCAGTTATAACTAATTTGGAATCTCCTAAGGATGATAATCCTGCAGTTAATGCAAATGGTACAGTTAATCCATCACTTAATCCAATAATTATATCACTCATTACTCTGGGGTCAAATTTACTGAAAATTCCATCATTATCGTTATCTTCGTCATCATTAATTTCACTTTTATTACTTATGCTAATTCTTAATTCTTCTTCATTGATTTCTTGTCCTCTATCAATTGATCCATAATCATTAGTTAATAAGGGGTCATTTTCTTGACTATTATTGGTTTTTAATAAGTTAACTATTTGATTCTTTAATGTTACAAGCATGTTATTTTATATGAATTCCCCTGTTACACTATTGAAGATTTGTAATTAAAATTTTCAATTTATTTCTTGCTTGGAAAATGAGGTTTGTGGATATAAGCTTTAAAAAAGAGATGCGGTAATACACAGGATCGGTCCGCGAAGGGTTGATTACAATTGTACGCACAATGATTGGTCACAATTCAAATGGCTTATACTTCATCAATACCGTGTATTTCAACGTGTATTCGATCTAGACGTTGGTTATAGAGGCTAATAATACTATGAACTGGTTATTTTGAGCTTTCTTGGGGTTTTTGTTGCATATTGATCTCGTTTAAGTTGATGATTAATGAGATATGCTAATTCTAGATTTTGCAGCCATTTATAACCACTAAAAAATTTTGTCATCATATAGCTTAATAATCTGATTTTCTGATTTTATAAGGTTTCTATAAGTGGCTCATTTAATATATGAGACATTTATTTAAACTTTTTTTTAATTTATGTTTTGTTATTAATTATCTCCCGAACCATCTGTGATTTTCACGATGTTTTTGTCTTTAGACGGATCCATTAAATTTTAATTATAACAATAAAAAAAAAATAGAAAATAAGATAACAATAGAACTTACTTGAATATATTACTCTTCCGACTACTTAGATTTGAATTTATTAAACTGCTTATATAATATTCATGATATAATATTAAAAACCTTCTATAATGATCTTTAACGAGGTTTGATAATATCTCCACAATACCGCTTACATAATTTGGACAATTAGCGTCTTACACCAAGACTATATACAGTTTTTCAGGTGAAAAACATTCTTGATTAGGGTATTTTATTATTCTTTGATTTTTGTATTATTACAGTTTTAATGAGTTTTTCTATAAAGAAAGTGATATTAAGCTATTTACGATATCAGTTTCATATCAATTCAAATTAAAAATTTTAGAGTATCTGGTGCTGGATGTGTTATTATTTAGTCTCGCTTCGGTGAAGTGACTTATATTAAATAGTTTTAGTTAATATTGAAAAAAAAAAGAATGCGCACTCCCGGAATCGAACCGGGGGCCCAACGATGGCAACGTTGGATTTTACCACTAAACCAAGTGCGCCTTTCTTGACACTACCTTCGTTAGTTGCTCTTATACGATGCAGAGCAAAGGTTTTTTTTTGCCATTTCTTCGGCAATTCGTCAGTTTTCTTCCTAAAAACTAGCCTATAGTGTTTGAGTTTTAGTTCTCTCACAACTGAGGTATTATAGATGTAATTTAATCGTAAAATGGACGATTAGTATCAAAAAAAAAGAATTTGTATATAAAATTTGGCTTCAAATTTATCTCTCCGAGTTTAAAATCAAACATAAAAAATAACATATGATTTAACAAAGAAAATAACTTCAATGCATTATATTTCTTCTTTTAATTTCATCAAGATACCATCCCATCAGTGTACTTCCTCATCACAGTACCAGTTAAATCGTTCCCTCACAAGTTCTCACTCATCGCGAGATCTACAATGAGGTTACCTTTAAAATATATCCCATATAGGGTAATACTTCCTCAAATTAAACCTGTGCACATACGAAGATACAATCATAATAAACCAGATATAGAGAATGGGTCTCAAGAAAAACTTCCAAACCATCAAACAGAAGTTAAAAGAGATCAGTTAGGGATATTTTCTATACTTGGTGATATTACAGAGTTAGAAACCAAACAAGACAATAATGAAGTAAAAGAACACAAAGAGATCCAAGAAGATCAAGAACTAAAAGAAGAAGATCCAAAATCACAAACAACTCATTTTAATGAAGAAGAGCAAGATTTAAATCAATTACTTGAAACCATTAATTTGAATGATACTGAAGATGATTATAAATTGTTTGAATCACAAGAAATTAAATCAGAACAAGATATAATAAACCAAGAAAGACTATTATTTGGAGATATTTTAAAATCATACCAACAAGATGATATAACCAGGAAGACTTATGAACCGAATATTTATAACAGTTTAAGGCGAGTAACATTGAATAACTTCGAGTTAGAAAAAGAACTTAATGATAAGCTTATAGTGGCTTTAAAGCCAACATTGGTCTATTTCAATACTTTCCAAACCAAAAGTCAATTAATAGATGGAGTTAATGATTTCTTGAATTCCATAGAGTTCGATAAAATAAGCCTGTTCAACTTTAAGACATTAGAACAATATGAACCAATTATCGAGTTAGTATCTCAACATTATGATACCAATTCCCCTGAAAAACCATTACTTAATAGTTTGACTGTTCCTTTATTATTTAATGAATTCCTCAAAGTCTCCAATACTAAATTTAACGATGGTCAGTTAACTATGACATTATTCAATTTCCTCAAGCAAGACCTTAACTATTACTTAGTAGCATGTAATCAGGAAACTTATAATGAAATCCTCAAAACTGTATGGGTATATAATGGAAAATCCTCCATTAGTCAAATACATCAAATCTTTACAGAAATGCTAAACAATGGATTTCTAGGTAATTTATTAACATTTAATATCATTAAGAAAATTATCGTTGATTATTATCATTTAAAAATGGGAGACTTTAAATACTTTAATACTAGTTTACCAATTTGGAATTATGATGATGATAGAAAGATAAATGAATTATCATCCAGATTACTGGAATTGTTATATAGAGTTAAACGTCAATATAGATAGAACCCTTATACTGTACATAATATATATATTACACTTTGTATGCCTTTGTTTTCTTCCTTCTTTAGGGTTCTAGGCTTTTCCGAAACCTATTCAGGCTTTTCCGAAACCTATTCAGGCTTTTCCGAAACCTATTCAGGCTTTTCTACTCTATAAAGGCCTTCATATTCATTCAAACACCTTACATGTAAATCATCAAACTCTTTAACCTTTGGATGACTTAAATCCCATCCTAATTCTCTACTTAAATATACTGCCATATTGTCACAATCTCCTAAGAAACTAACATCAAAATTACATCTTGGAATTGGATCTCTATTAATTAAAACTTGGGGTACAAACCCAGGAACTCTTTCTACTATATCACCAACTGGCGCAACTTGTAGTGATGTACCAATACTAACAAGTAAATCACATTCCAATAAATCTTGACGAATTAAATCATGAAACCTCCTTGGTAAATCTTCACCGAAAAACGTTATATCAGGTTTTAAAACTCCAAAACTTTCTTGATAATATTGATCTTCACGTTCAAGTTTTGCTCTTTTCTTTTTACATTTGGGACAAAAACTTGGAACTTTAGCTTCAATATCTCCTCGTATAACATCACCATCGACTTTGAATCCACAAGTTACGCAAGAAGCAGTTGCAAAAGAACCATGACATTGAACGATTTTATCAGGACTAATACCAGCATTAGCTTCAACATTATCAATGTTTTGTGTATAGTTTCTTAACAACTTATTCTTAGATTCTAATAGTTTTATGAAAGAATGTAATGGTGTAAAGACATTTTTAGGTGGTAAGATTTTATTAGCAATGGAATAAAAGATTTTTGGATCAGTATGAAATAATTCTAAATCAAACACTTCTTGTGGATCACTAAGTCCTAATTCCGTTAATTGTGAATATAACCCTTTAGAACTTCTAAAATCAGGGATACCAAGACTAGTAGAAATCCCTGCCCCAGTAATTATTAATATTTTATTACATGATTTGAATTTTTCAAGTACATGATCCACAGAATAAAAGTCTTGAAGTTTACTTCTGGTCTTGAGTACTTTTCTAAAGATGATCTGAAGGTAATCTAAAAGATTATATATGTCGGAAGTATCGATCTCAGGGTTCACAGGGTACCCGAGGGACTCAATTATATGAATAATATCAGGGATGGAAGCATTTTGGGGTAAATAATGTTTAACAAATTCACTTATACCGAATCGTTTAAGATTGTATCTAACTTCATATGTTTGCTCGCGTTTACTATAGACGGTTTCTCCTTTACCTAGATGATCTTCAAGAAGAATCAATTCATCAGTACCATCAGTATCTTCACTATCATCAGTATTTTCAATGTTAACAATATCTTCATCTTCTTCATATACTTCAAGGTTATTAGGTAATCCTATTTGATGTTTTTGATTAGATTCTTTATTCTCATTATCATTATCACCATCACCATCACTATTATCATTATTATCACTATTATCATTACTATCACTTGTATGATCACTTGTATGATCACTTCTATGATCACTTCTATTAATTATATTTCCAAGCCTATCACTTCTTATATCTTCCCTATCACTTCTTATATCTTCCCTATCACTTCTTATATCTCCCCTTTCACCTCTTATATCTCCCGTTTTAATAACACTTCCCCCATTTAATCGCTTATTACCATTAACATGATAAGTATCCCCTAATTCATTATCATCAAATTTCCTCTTAGATAAATTCTCCTTACTAGAAGATTCATTATTAGAACTAACCACATCATCATCACTATCAATCAACCATATTTCATTGCCATTCATAATGAGTACAATGTGGTACTTTAACAGTTCGCAGTAACGCAGTAGCGCAAATTAAGTGTGCGTGTTGCGTGTAGGGCGATGCTGTACGATGTATTACGTGGCTTACTACGTCAAAAAAACTTTTAGTATATTAACCTATAAATCATTCATTAAAACATTTTCCAATAAATCCCTGCCCCAAATCATCTCATCCCATAAAGCAGTCCTAATTAATATCATTGCCCGTTTCCTCTCACAACCATCCTGTATATTAAAAGTGAATAAATTTTCGACAAATCCTCGATCTATAACTTTTCATCCGCTCGTTTAGAAAATCAATTTCAACCAAGTCAACGCTTATAGTAAAGACATGTTACAAGGAGTTGAATTCATCAAAACACCCAAACAGGGGCCAATTGCCCCAGTTAAAGAAGTTGGCGGTGGTGTTAAAACCACTGATAGTCCAACTATTCATAACGCTTCATTACCTGCTGATGGTCCTGGTAATAAGCATTTCAGTAACTTATTATTGGCTTTCTTTTTATTAGGAATTCCTTATTATATCACTAGTAAAATCGGTTTAGGTTTCAAGACTTTTATTTTATTATTCTTAATTTTAGGTTTACCAATCTTAATGGCTTTCTGGACTGTTGTTTCAAGTTATAGTCCAAGACTTAATGATAAAGTTAAATTCCCAGGTAAACCAGTTGGTGATTATTTAGAATTCCACACTGATGAATTAGTTGCGAAATACATTAAATCTAACAATGGTCAAGGTAAGAAAATTCCAATGGAAACTTTCCATGAATTATACTTTGATGGTAAAGTTAGTTTCAAAGGTGATTGTCTTGATATTATGGAATATAGACATGATTGGTGTGATTTCTCATTCACTTTATCCCTTTACAGATTTTTCCTTTTAGGTTTTATTCCAGAAGTTATTATGCATTCTAAATCCCAAGATGAAGAACAAGTCAGAGATCATTATGATAGAGGTGATGATTTCTACACTTGGTTCTTAGGTCCAAGAATGATTTATACTTCAGGTGTTATCAGTGATGCTACTAAAGAAGAAACTTTAGAAGAATTACAAGATAATAAATTAAAGATTGTTGCTGAAAAGATCGACTTGAAACCAAATGAAGAAGTTCTTGATTTAGGTTGTGGTTGGGGTGCTTGGGCTACTTATGCTTCTTCTCAATATGATGCAAGAGTTACTGGTATTACTTTAGGTAAAAATCAAACCAAATGGGGTACTCAATTATTATCTGATTATGGTGTTACTTCTGATCAAAGTAAAATTGTTTGTTGTGACTATCGTGATGCACCAAAATCTTCTAAAGAAAATGGTAAGTATGATAAAATCACTTGTTTAGAAATGGCTGAACACGTTGGTGTTAGAAGATTCTCTACTTTCATTCAACAAGTTTATGATTCTTTAGAAGATGATGGTCTTTTCTTCCTTCAATATGCTGGTTTAAGAAAATATTGGCAATATGAAGATTTCATCTGGGGTTTATTCATGAACAAATATATTTTCCCAGGTGCTGATGCTTCTACCCCTGTTAGTTTTGTTGTTTCCACTTTAGAAAGTGTTGGTTTTGAAGTTGTTTCTTTAGATAACATCGGTGTTCATTATTCTGCTACTTTATGGAGATGGTATAGAAATTGGATTGGTAACAAAACTAAAGTCTTGGATAAATACGGTATTAGATGGTTTAGAATTTGGGAATACTTCTTAGCTAGTTCTGTTATCACTTCAAGACAAGGTGGTGCTTCTTGTTATCAATTTGTTTTAAGAAAAAATTTAAATAGTTACCATAGAATCAACTATACTTCTAAACAACATGGTTTATTGGGACCAGTTAAAGAAGGTACTAAATGGGCTCATTAACTTTATAGAAAATAGTCCATTGAATAAAAATTTTTAAACAATATTTAGTGCGGGTGTAACTGATTATGCATGACTCTGATGACTCTCTTAAATGACTCAAACATTACTTCACCAGGAGATATAAGTAGAATTGCATAGTTATCGGAGTTTAAACTTCGTGCGATATTTTAAGAAATCTCCGAGGTGATTATTGTCGGTCGTTCGGATGAGACCGACAATTTGACTCTGAAATGTACTTCAGAGTCACTCATGTTTTGCTGCGATTTCGGATACGAGGTTTTATCCCACATTTCACTATGATAAAAACTTCCCTTGGGCCATGGATCGCTATCTATATGACTCTTGTTACATCACACCATTAACCTTTCAACTTCTTTATCTTATGGTTCTATCAGATAATGGTCAGGATCCAAATCCACTTAACTATGGGGTCATAATTTGATAAGATGTAAAAATCTAATCTATAACCAATTGACTGATAAAAAAAAATCTGACTCTCTTATCCCGTTAACTTTTCACAAGGGCCGTTTTAAAAGTCGCTGCGAAAAATGGATTAGAGGGACATAGAGTCAAATTGATTACCCCAGGAAAAATCAACTATAAATTAAAATTGCTTTCCTGATTTTTCATCTAAGGTTTTTTTTTTATAATTGACTTATAATAAGAATTAAAAGATGTCATCACCATTTCCAAAGACTATTGATAAGATTAAAGGAGTTGAAATATTAGCCCCAATTCCTGATAATGCTAAGCACATTTTCAATGCTGAAGCTTTAGGGTTATTAGCTACTTTACATCGTAATTTCAATGGTAGAAGAAAGGAATTATTAGCTAATAGAAAGATTCAACAACAAAAAAGAGATTCTGGTGAATTACCTGACTTTTTACCTGAAACTGAAAACATCAGAAATGACCCAACTTGGACTGGTCCACCTTTAGCTAAAGGTTTAGAAGATAGAAGAGTTGAAATTACTGGTCCAACTGACCGTAAAATGGTTATTAATGCTTTAAATTCAGGTGTTGCCACTTATATGGCTGATTTTGAAGATAGTTTAACCCCAGCTTGGTCTAACTTAGTTGATGGTCAAGTTAACTTGTATGACGCTGTCAGAAGAAACTTAAGTTTCAAACAAGGATCTAAACTGTATCAATTAAACTTGGATAAAGGTAGACACATTCCAACTTTAATTGTTAGACCAAGAGGATGGCATTTATTTGAAAAACACGTCTTAGTTGATGGTGAACCAGTAAGTGGTGCTATTTTCGATTTTTCACTTTATTTCTACAACAATGCATTTGAAAGTGTTAAACAAGGATTCGGTCCATATTTCTACTTACCAAAAATGGAACACCATTTAGAAGCTAAATTATGGAATGATATCTTTTCATTTTCCCAAGATTATATCGGTATGAGAAGAGGTACTATTAGAGGATCAGTTTTAATTGAAACCTTACCAGCTGCTTTCCAAATGGATGAAATTATTTACCAATTAAGACAACACATTGGTGGATTAAATTGTGGTAGATGGGATTATATTTTCAGTTATATTAAATCCTTAAGAAATCACCCTGAATTTATCTTACCTGATAGATCACAAGTTACTATGGCTGCACCATTTATGTCATCATATGTTAAATTATTAGTTAACACCTGTCATAAGAGACAAGTCCATGCTTTAGGTGGTATGGCCGCACAAATTCCAATTAAGGATGATGAAGCTAGAAACAGAGCCGCATTAGAAAATGTTGCAAAAGATAAATTAAGAGAAGTTTCAGTTGGTTGTGATTCTTGTTGGGTTGCTCATCCAGCATTAGTACCAGTTGTATTAAAGGTTTTCAATGAACATATGAAAGGACCAAATCAAATCAATGTTCCACCAAAGATTCCTTATACTCCAGTCACTGCCAGAGATTTATTAAGTCCATTTGTTCCAGATGCTAAGATCACTGAAAAGGGTATCAGAACTAACATTATCATTGGTTTATCATATATTGAAGCTTGGTTAAGAAACATTGGATGTGTTCCAATTAACTATTTAATGGAAGATGCTGCCACTGCTGAAGTTTCCAGAACTCAATTATGGCAATGGGTCACTCATGGTGCTAAAACTGATGAAGGTAAATTAATTACTAAAGAATATGTTGCAAAATTATTAGATGAAGAATATACTAAATTAGCAAAGGGTAAAGCTGGTAATAAATTTAAACAAGCTTTAGATTACTTTAAACCAGAAAGTTTAGGTGAAAAATATTCAGATTTTGTAACTACTTTAATCTATGATGATGTAACTACTATTGGCAGAGCCACTAGTGCTGAAAAATTATAAGCTGGTGTTTATAGTTTGATTATAGGTATGAATTGTTATTTATTTTATTTTATTTTTTTTTACTCTTTTTGTTTCTGACTCTTTATATTTTAATACTGAATATTTATCAGAACATTGTCAAAGTGTCTCGGGTATTCTTAAATTGTGATTTTTACACTTTCATTATTGAGATGAAATAGTACCGAACGCGAGAACCCGACATTTAAATCCCTAAGTTACAAACCATTACAATTATTCACATGTATAGAAGAAATGAAAGCCGAGTTACATGCAGATTCAAATATCAACAATTATTTAGATACTCAAAGCATCTATCCTTAATCAAACCAATCTAAAATTATTAGTTCTTATCAAGGACACGTCCTCATTAAACGCCAACATTTCCTTGGATACGGAATTTTTCTCTTGCAACGTCAGCTATTCTCAGCCTGGAACAAAACTTGGAGGGCGACTTGGAGGTCGCCCTCACGTCGCCAATCTTCGAGCCGAGATCCCTGCGAATTTACCTGCGAACTTACCTGTAAATTTACGTGAGTGAAATCATTTCTGTGATTGTAACCATGAATAATAGACAACTTAGATTAATAGGTTTATCAGTTATTGCCTTAATATTAATCTTTACATTATATAGATCCTCAGGATCCCATACAGACTTCAATTCAACTGCAAATAAAATAATAGACTCCAACAATAACGCTAAAATCGATGAAGCTATTAATCAGCAAATTGGTAAATTAAACTCCAATAATAATGAAGAACAAACCAAAGATGATGGTCTCAAATTACTTGATTCAGAATTAGATACAGATTCTGCTGATGTTGATTTAGACGGGTTCGATCCTGTCAAAGAATTAATTCAAATAAAGTCCGTTTCGCCAATGGTTATATTTTCTAAGACATTTTGTCCATATTCTAAACGTCTTAAGAACCTTTTGAAAGACAATTATGATGTAACTCCAACTTATGCTATAGTGGAGTTAGATAAACATAAACATGGTAAGAAATTACAAGAATATTTAGGTCAAATCAGTGGTAGAAATACAGTACCAAATGTTTTAATAGGTGATAGTAATCAAAGTAAAGGTGGATGTGATGATTTCCTTAACTTACACGAATCTGGTAAATTAGAAGGATTATTGAATGAATGGGGAGCTAAAAAGTTATCAGTAAAGAGGATTGAAGCTCCTTCTAATATGTAATTTATTCTTGTACATTCTTTTAATATATATTTAGATTTGGAGCATACTTAGACTTTTAGGACTTTTTTAAAGGACTTCTAGAGTGAGTTTTTAAGGAACCTTTTGTGAAGATATTGAAACTTTTAAATTATAATCATTTACAAACATTTACAGTTGATCGATATATTATACTATACTATACTATTAAAATTTAGAAAATTGTTTGGATTTACTGACAGAAGCAGCAATTCTGACAACGTTAAATCTAACAGTCTTGGAGATTGGTCTACATTGACCAACAACAACAGTATCACCTTCTTGGACTCTGAAAGCTGGAGAAACGTGAGCAGCTAAGTTTTTGTGTCTCTTTTCGTATCTGTTATATTTTGGAATATAATGTAAGTAATCTCTTCTAATAATGATGGTTCTATGCATTTTAGTTGAAACAACAGTACCGGTTAAGATTTTACCTCTGATGGAAACATCACCGACGAAAGGACATTTTTTGTCAATGTAAGTACCTTCAATGGCGGCTTTTGGGGTTTTGAAACCTAAACCAACATCTTTATACCATCTTTTGGTTCTTCTGTTGGCTTTAGCCTTTGGGTTAGTGAAAATATGTGGTTGCTAGAATTGTTAGTATATTGTATTAGAAAGTCTATATTATTGAAATATTATCTGTTTTGAAAGGGGAAACTTGGATATAGTTCTTTATTATGTCATTCATTAAGATGTGATAGTTTTGGATAATAATTTGAATTTAAATTGAAATTTTTCACTCATTAATGGTTTTATAGATTCATTCATTTGATACATTATAATTTCATTTTAACTCGATAAACAATAAAAGGAATAGATAATAATTTCATATAATCATAGTGGAAGATATAGTACAAACCTTTTGGAAAGCTCTTTCAGATTGAACAGTTAATTCAGTTGCCATATTATGAATACTTTGATGAAAAGAAAAATTTTTTTTTCACTCTCTTTTTTCTAATGAGAGAATCGCAGGAGACAAATGTCGCCATAGTTAAAACAGATTAATGTATGAGAAACCTCAGTGAAGTATTGCGACATTGATTTCAACTGGAGGTGAGAAACGGTCGTGTGAATGAAAATCTCATAGATTCAGAATTGAGCAGTCACCTAATCAGGTGACTAATATTGCGGGCATTATTGTTGGAGTAAACAAATATTAGATCTGACTATGCTCGTTGTTTCCTGGGGGACCTTCCTAATTAAGTAATCTAGATGATTCAAACTTCGCAAAAATACACAGTACCACAAAGGCAGAGAGTAATCAAGGGCCACACGCCAAGTTAAACCAACTCCTACAGTATATACACCGAGAAAGCAGGTCTTTAAGACGTATATATAATAAGTTGAATCAAGGTGTAAATAGGGTGTTTATATTCAAGTTTATATATCAAGTATAATCATAAATAAGGGGCTCATTCGTTTTATAGGTAATTAAAGGAGGATGGCATTTCGAAGGGTTTCATCACATCCTGATCAGTCATTAGACTCTACTTATCTTAATTCCACAAGAACAGTATCATCATCATCGTCTATGATAAGTACACCAAGTAATAGAAAGATTAATAATGTCAATACTAGTAACACCAACACTACCAATACTACCAATACTAATAATGCTAATAATATTAATGGAAATACTGGCAAACTAAGAACTTCCACCAATTTAATTACTAAAAGTACCAAGAATAAAAAATCAAATGTTAATCTAGTAAAGAATAAATTACTTAATTTACAGAAATCACTGAAGATATATACAAAGAAAGATGAAATATTACCATTAAGTAAGAATTTTATAAGGAAACCAATTAATATGAATTCATATGACTATTCGGTATTTACTAATTGTTCAATAAATGAATCAGAATTACCTCCATGTATTAAGGAAAGTCAGATCAAAGCATGGGAAAGTGCTGAGAAGATAACTACCAATTTAATTTTTGATAATGATAGTGATTTAACTGATGAAGAGGACAATTCCATACTTGATGACGAAACAGCCTCAAATGAAGAATTGAAACCGAAATATGATCTTGATTTTATAAAATCGATACCAGGATATACTAAAGAAGAATTAGATATCATTTTGGATAGACTTAAAATTTATCAAACGTCAAATAAATTTGGATTTAAAAGTTTTGAAAATGAAGAGAAAAAGATTCTTTATAATCACAGACAAGAACTTCAAAAAAAACAGGAGAATTATTTTAATCAATATCAATCACTCTCAGCTAAACGGAAGATACAAATAACACAAAAGAAGACACTTTTCAATAAAATATTTGGATATTTGAATTTATTGAATCAAGAATACATAACGAATAATACATCATATAGTTCATTAGACAATATAATGAATACATCAAAATCATATCAAGAAGATAAGGATGAGATCAATCAAATACTTAACCAAGATAGACATTTTCAAGTAAATTTAGATGATATTAAAGCAGCTAGACAAAATAGGATTAACGAAATTTGTGATAGTGAAGATTTTGATTATGATAAGTTCCAAAAATTGATTAGTTTGAAATTGAGTGAATTAATGGATGGTGAAGAAGATGATATGACTGAAGAGACAGATATAAAAGACCATGAAGAATTGGTTAATTTTACATTGAATTATTTACGTAAGAGTATTAAGGTTAATGAAGAAGAGGATATTTGAGGAATGTAGGATATTTAGAAGGTTAGGGTAATGTAATATATGTAACTTGGAAATTATTTGAATGAGGAATGGCGAAAGTTTAGACTATTTAGACTTGTGAGAGTTTTGAATCTTCCGTAAGATTCTTATTACTTTGTATGAGTTTATTAACTTGTATAAGTTTATTAACTTGTATAAATTTATTAACTTGTATAAGTTTATTAACTTGCATGAGTTTATTAACTTGTATAAATTTATTAACTTGTATAAGTTTATTAACTTGCATAAGTTTTGAAAGTATGAGCTTAGGCACTCTTTCATTTAACACACATTAACTTGTATAAATTTAAACACTCTTTCATTTCTCCGAATTAATTACATATAGAGACAATTCTTAAAAAATGTTCATTCTTCAAATGACACCTACAACAATTAAAAGGCTTGCATATATGTAGTCCATAATGCCTAAAATCAAGAGTATTGTAAAGTACACACACTCATCTCTACCACAATTTAGTACCGACCGGATATACGCTTACTGAGAACTGTGGTTCCAGAATTCAAGCCGCACGGCTAATGTCATCCCTAATTGCCATAATTGTCAGCTTCTTGGTTAAATATTTTTAGTATAAATAGCAGAAAATCACTATAGTTAAGAAAATCATTAAAACTACTCACTGCTAATTATTAATTCAATTTATCTAAATACAGATAATTATAACATAGTTCTAATACATAATTACTAATACGGTATTACGGCGAGTCCGCGCAGTTAATGATTAAACCTATAAAAGCAATAAATAGATTATCAATTATACAACGACAATTATCAAACATGGCCCCAGTTACCATCAGCAAGAAATACGATTACTTAGTAATTGGTGGAGGATCAGGTGGTGTTGCTAGTGCCAGAAGAGCTGCTAGTTATGGAAAGAAAGTTTTACTTATTGAATCCAAATTTGAAAAATTAGGTGGGACTTGTGTTAATGTTGGATGTGTTCCAAAAAAACTTATGTGGCATGCAGCTGATTTAGCTCATAAGAAACATCATTTATCAAAATACGGATTATCCAAGAACTCTTTAGAAGAAGATGAAGTCAAATATGGTGATTTCAATTGGCCGTATATCAAAGAAAAAAGGGATGCTTATATTAAGAGATTGAATGGTATTTATGGTAGAAACTTAACCAATGAAGGAGTTGAATATTTATACGGGTTTGCTAAATTCATCAATAGTGATGGAGATGTTGAAGTTAGCTTAACTGCTGATCAAAAACTTGAATTCTTAGAAACTTCCGAAACTGATTTCAAAAAGGATGAAAAATTAATCTTCCAAGCTGATAATGTATTAATTGCAACTGGTGGTGCACCAATTATTCCACCAGATGTTGAAGGATCTGAATTAGGTATTAGCTCTGATGGATTTTTCGAATTGAATTACCAACCAAAATCAGTTGCTATTGTTGGTGCTGGATACATTGGTGTTGAATTATCAGGTGTTTTCCAAAGTTTAGGTACTGAAACTCATTTAATTATTAGAGGTGAGACTGTATTAAGATCTTTCGATGAATCTATTCAAGAAACCGTCACTAATTATTATACTGATAAATTAGGAGTTAATATTGTAAAATCTTCAGGAAATGTTAGTAAGATTGAAAAATTAGCTAATGGTTTAAAAAGAGTTTATACCGGTAATGGATCAACTTTTGATGTTGAAGAAGTTATTTGGACTATTGGTAGAAATGGAGAAATTGAAATTGGTTTAGATAAAGTCGGAGTTGAAGTCGATTCTAAGGGTAAGATTGTTGTTGATGAATATCAAAATACCACCAATCCAAAGATCTTCTCTCTTGGTGATGTTATTGGTAAAGTTGAATTAACTCCTGTTGCAATTGCTGCTGGTCGTAGATTATCTAACAGATTGTTCTCTGGTCAAGCCAAATTTGCTAATGATAAATTAGACTATAACAATGTCCCATCTGTTATCTTTTCACACCCAGAAGCCGGTTCAATTGGTTTAAGTGAAAAAGAGGCACTTGAAAAGTATGGTAAAGATGATATTAAAGTATACAAATCAAGATTCATTTCCTTATATAATGCTATGTTAGATTTAGATGAATTAAAATCACCAACATTCTATAAACTTATTGTTCAAGGAGAGAATGAAAAAGTTATTGGTCTTCATATTACTGGTGAATCAAGTGCTGAAATTTTACAAGGTTTTGGTGTAGCTATCAAGATGGGAGCCACTAAACAAGATTTTGATAATTGTGTTGCAATTCATCCAACTTCTGCTGAAGAAATTGTAACTTTGAAATAATATAGATTTGATAATATACATTGATTATTTATTTTGATGGAGTTTTTATTTATTTTGATTGAGTTTTGATGTTTTTTGTATTTGAGCTTTTTTGTATTGGAGCTTTTTTGTATTGAAGCTTTTTTGTATTTGAGCTTTTTTGTATTGAAGCTTCTAAGTATCAAGTATAAAACCCAAGACAGCTGCTTAAAATCAATTCTCTTTGAAAAGAAATATACTTATAAACTTATCAGTTCAAATAATTTGTAAAAATCTTCAAAACTCTAAGCTTTTTAATTATATTAAGTACGGTGAATTGGATTAAATGAAAGACGTCCAACTTGAATATAATTATATAGTAAACTTTAATAAAATAAATTCCGACTCTTGAATATAATACAAATCTAATATTATTTTATATACCATGTGCTTTAAAATAAATACCTTCAAAATGGCCACCACGAGCTTTAAAATGAATACCTTCAAAATGGACACCCCAAGCTTCGACTTCAGCATAGAAAGGACCTCCCCAAGCTTCAATTCCAAGCTATATGAACACATCCAAGCTTCAATCCCATCTATAAATTCCAAACCTCTCTCCAAACCTCATTCCAAGCTCCAAAATGAAAGCTAAAAATGAATTTAATAAATACCCTAATAATCCCCACCTCACCTCATCACATCTCCAACATTAATACCTCGCCCTTTTTGGTGCTGGACCTCTAATTGGTGGCCTTGGTCTTGGATTCCTATTACCTGATATCGTTGGGGATGCCTTAAGAATCTCTGGTACTACAATAAATCTAACCAGTGACCCTCTAACTAAAACTTGTTTCATATGTGATGTATCACCTTTGATATTAGTAATATCAACATCATATAATGTTAAATTCATATTATCCTCATTTTCCAATAGTTTGCCCTTGTAAACATCACCAGTGGATAATTCAACCGTTATTAAATGACCTTGAGCTTCAGTTAAGAATCTGATTGGAATCCCTGAAGTTTGTGACATGAGTGGCTGTTTTGAGATTGTGCGAAATCCGTAGTGCACTTTAGATGTAATGGTGGCTGATAAAAAGAGGAAAAGAACACCCATAAGTTGTTCGAACTGTAGGAGGAGGAAAGTCAAGTGTGATAAGCAGAAACCGTCTTGTAGTGGATGTACGAGGAATGGCGTGGCGCATTTGTGTGAATATACAGATCCTCATTGGGTGAATGTAGAGAAGAGGCCAAGTATAGATAACGGAATTGCTAATATTCAATTACCAGGCATTCAAATCCCAGGAATTCAAGACCAAGTGCCAGTAAATAATATAATTCAAGCAATTCCGAACCATTCCCAGGACTTACAAGAGCTCCAGGAGTTACGACTGTTGAAGAATAATCAACAGAAGATTATCAATACTCAAACCAAGGAAATCGAAGATCTAAAACGACAATTAAACTTTAATCAGCAACTTTCCATTGAAAATAATGATTCAAGTAGTAATATAATAAATGTGCTTACTAAGCTTAATGAAATAGCCAATAATGATAATTTACGAATAGCTAATGATAATCAAATGAGTATTATTCGTAAACCTAAAGTGGTACGAACACTCAAGGGTATTTATTCATGGGTTAGTGTTATTAAATTAGATCCAAAATTATCTATGTTATGGGCAAAAATCCATAATATGCAGAAATTATATTACTTATATAAATCATCCAAAACTGCTGAAGCTAAATGTCCAGTGGTGAGATATGATCTCACATTAATGAATGATAGACCTAAGAAAGAACATATAAGTTATGCTATTCCAAAAGATTTACATGATGAATCTTTAAATGTTTATGTTTATAACGCTGTTCAACAATCTTGGAATAGTGTTAACACCAGTAAAGAAAAAATCAGTGGAGATCAATTGAAATTTCTATTGGATTCATATTTTGTCAATGGTAATAAATTGGTTGATTTATTTAAGGAAGGCATTTATAGTTCTTATAAAACTGATGGTGAAGATGTCATATTAAATCTACAAATCGATCAGAAACCTAAGGATCCGGGGTATACTACTTGTATGTTTTTCTTTCTATTAATAGTAGTTGAAGAGAGTTTAGATCAATTTAGAAGAAATGTGGCTGAAGGAATAGAAGATGATTTGACTTTAACTTTCCAAGAATTGTTCAATTCAGAAACTTACATATATAATGAAAACACCATTGAAATTATATCCCGGTGTTTATTACAATTTTATGAAGTATTCAAGTCAGAAGTGGATAATTCATTAGTAGTAATTACTTGTGTGGTAGTTTTGTTAAACAGAGCCATCGCAGTAGGTGCTAGAGTGTCTGGAAGATTAAATCCAACAATAGAGTGTTTATATGAATTCCTATTCAAATTGATCATTGGCAGTGAATTGGAAATATGGAAGAATCCTTATAAGGTGACTGTTGAGGATAATGATAATAAAAAGAAAATAAGTGGAGTTCGTATTCATTTATGTTATTTATGGAATGAGGTAATACGTCATATTAATTTATTAACGTTTTCAATTGCTCCAATTGAAATCAACTCCGAACTTGATAGTTTGATTAGAAAAGTCTATTTGAGGTTAGAACAAACCTTTTTAGATAATCATCATGAAACTTATTTAGAGAGTCTTAAATATGATATTGAAAACTTAAGTACTTGTTTAAAGGTGAACAGTTTAGTAGGTAAGGTTAATTTATTCCTTAATAGGGGAGTCGAGAGTTTGATTGGACCTAATTTGGTAGTAAAAGATCTTGATGAATTATCGGGTCAATGTAGTAGTTGGCTACAAGATAGTCGTTTGGAAAGATTGCCTACACCACAAAGGGTTGAATTGAAAATGATATTACATTTTGTAGATATTTTCCTTACTTATATAATGTTCCTTCAGGCAGAATCATCGAAGATTTATGAATTTAGAGATCATTTAACTACAGGGTTATTTGCAAGATTGAATATGTTATTCAACTTTACTAAATCAGTAGATGAACAATATTTATTATTTGGATTATGTGAGTTATTCATATCTATGGTTCAAATAACTGTTGCTATTCTATTGAGAGTCAATAAGAATCAAGATGATTTATTCAAACAATTATCGATGATTTATTATGCAACAGGTTCATTAAACAAACGTCAAAAGAATCTTCGAGATTTGATTAAAGTTGAAGTTTGTGAAAAAGTTGATCAATGTTTAGAAGTCTTAACCAATAGGACTTTTAATAAAGTACATATAAGCAAGTTAAAACAGTTATGGGAATTCTATATAACTTTAATAAGTAATCAAGAATTAGATACGTCAAAGATTCATTCTGGGATTGTTGATTTTGGCGATAGAGATTTCAAATGTCCACATGCAGAAAGTGGCCGGTGTCCAGTAGCACATAGGTTTACAGATGGGGAAGGGAAGTGTCCAGTTCCAAATAACAAGAGTCCTATGGAGATAAATTGTAAATGTCCAATAAATCATAATGGTACACCACCAAGTAAGTGTCCTTTAGATCATGCTATTGTTGCAGGGAAACGACCAGTAGACCATGGAAGTGTGGGAGGAAAGTGTCCGGTAGATCATGGCAATGTTTCAGGAAAGTGTCCAGTAGATCATGGAAGTGTTTCAAGTAAACGTCCAACGGAAATGAAATTTACACCACCAAAAAGACCAGATACACCTAAAATGGAATTTGAAGATTTCCTTAAATCGTTTAATGATGATATTACACCGAATATTGAGAATGAATTTAATTTTAGTTCATTTGCTAATTTGAATTTAGATTTTTTACAGGATTATGAAATAACCACACCTGATTTTATTTAGTTTGGGGCCTTTAGTTTGGGCCTTTAGTTTGGGGCTTTAGTTTGGGGCCTTTAGTTTGGGGCCTTTAGTTTGGGGCCTTAGTTTTGGGACTTCAATTGATTTATTTAAGCTTATATGGGTTATTTTTAGAATATATTCAAGGGAAGTGGGTTTATAGATGGTATTATTTAAGATAATGTAAGAGTATTTAAGTAAGGTAAGAGTATTTGATTAAGGTAAGAGTATTTGATTAAGGTAAGAGTATTTGATTAAGGTAAGAGTATTTGATTAAGGTAAGAGTATTTGATTAAGGTAAGAGTATTTGATTAAGGTAAGAGTATTTAATTAAGGTAAGAGTATTTTAGATAAGGTAAGGTGCATTTTAGAAAATGCAATAAACATAAAATAAACCTAGTGATATTAAAGGTTTATTATTAGAGGGTAAATTGTAAAATAAAATGTATAACAAGTGTATAACAAATGTATAACAAATTGTGAATGAAAACCGTACAAAGGTAAAACAGTACAGAGGTACAAAGATACAAAGGTACAAAGATACAAAGGTACAAATGTAAAAAGGTACAAAGGTAAAAGGTACAAAGGTACAAAGGTACAAAGGTACAAAGGTACAAAGGTACACAGAGTAAAAACCGTACAAAAGTTAAAACGGTACAAAAGGTAACTCTCTATACCGAATCGCACTCTTCATATGCTCTATACAAAAAGATGCGAGCTATGCGAAATTATACGATCTAATGTTTCTTCGATCTACAAACCAATTCATCCGTTTAACAAGATCACTAAACTTAAGCAGAAATGTATCATCTGCTAGTAAGCAGAAACTCAAATCTCCATTGACAACTTTTTTCAAGTTCGGAACTGGAGTTGGTATTGTAGGAGGAATTCTTTATTCTACTAATGATGGGTTTCATGATAATACCAAACACACATTACAGACATTAGAAAGAGTCGGTGTTGTAGCTGTTGCTACATTTAGATGTTTCAAATTATATAAAGACACTTTAGATGCGGATTATGATACTCCTAAAGATAGAGCCATGGCATTAAAGAGAACTCATAAAAGAACTGCGTATATCACTTTAAAAGCATTAGAGACAAACGGAGGTATTTATATTAAATTAGGTCAACATATAACTGCTTTAACTTACTTATTACCGGAGGAATGGACGTCTACCATGATTCCTTTACAAGATAGATGTCCCGAATCATCTATGGACGAAATTAAGAATTTATTCAAATCGGATATGGGGGTTACATTAGATGAATTATTTAGTGAATTTGATCCTAAACCAGTGGGGGTTGCATCTTTAGCACAAGTTCATATGGCTACTTTAAGGAGTACAGGTCAAGAAGTTGCAGTTAAAATTCAACATCCAACATTGAAAGAGTTTGTACCTTTAGATGTTAAATTAACTCAACTTGTATTCAATTTAATGCATAAAGTTTTCCCAGAATATCCATTAACCTGGTTAGGAGATGAATTACAAAATTCCATTTATGTTGAATTAGATTTTACTAATGAAGCTATAAATGCTAATAAGACTGATGAATTCTTCCAAAATAGGAAATCTATTACTGCTATTAGAATTCCTAAAGTTATTGAAGCCAATCCTAGAATTTTAATTATGGAATGTGTGAAAGGTTCAAGATTAGATAATTATGAGTATTTGGAGAAACATCATATTAATCCTGGTGAAGTCTCATCATGTTTATCACACATTTTCAATAGTATGATTTTCGAACCAAATGTATCATTACATTGTGATCCTCATGGTGGTAACTTGGCGATACGTTCTATACCAAAAAGTGAATCAAAAAATGGTCATAATTTTGAAATTATCTTATATGATCATGGGTTATATAGAGATATTCCATTAAGTATGAAACGTGATTATTCTCATTTCTGGTTATCAGTTTTAGAGAAGGATGTACCAAAAATGAAATATTATGCCGAGAAAATGGCTGGTATTGAAGGGGAACAAAAATTCAAGATTTTCTTATCTGCTATAACTGGTAGAGATCCTCAATTAGCAGTTGAGTATGATATAACATCAAGAAGAACCGAAGATGAAGCTATAAGTATTCAGAACCAATTACATTCAACTGAAGGGGCATTGGAAGATTTAATGGAAATTCTTAGTTCAATGCCTAGAATATTTCTCTTAATTTTGAAAACTAATGATTTGACTAGAAACTTGGATGAAAATTTAAGGAATCCTTTAGGACCGGAAAGAACGTTTTTAATCATGATGAGATATTGTGCGGAGACTTTATATGATGAATCCAAAGAGATGATCAATAATTCCAAGACTTCATTCACTTGGGTATACAATAGAATTGGGGCATGGATAACTTATCAGAAGAGAGTCAATTCATTGTTTATTTATGATATTTATATGAATTTATCAAATTTATTAGTAAAGTTTAGAAATTAGGTTGTGGTATAAATCTAACATCACTAAGACTGGGAAGTCTTATAGAAGTTAAATAGGCTTTAGTCTTTAGTGTATATTGTTATTGTACATAGAGTTCATTATTTTATTGGTTATTTTTCTTTATTTGATCTAATAACTTTGTTACCCTTGGTCCCATTAATGGTTGTCCACTTTTTGTAGTTCTCTCTAATTTCTTCTTAAGTCTATCTCTTTGTCTATTAGACTTTTCTATTTTCTCTTTCTTAGCTTGGATATTTTCAAGAATTTGTTGACGTTTTTGATCTTTTCTATCTTTAACCAATTTTGCTCTTTCTGTGTAATTTATCCTAGGTTTTTTAGGGGCTTGTTCTTTTTTATGTGTTTGTTGTTTGACTTCATCAATTTGGTGATGCTCATCTCCTTCATTATTCTCAGTAGTATGTCCTTGTTCCTTTTCTAATAATTTGAAATAATTCTTTCTTAACCTAGCTCTATGTGTTAAACTTCTTTTAATTTCTTTTGATTTGAAATCTCGAAGATCTTTATATTTTTTATTATCAAATTTCTTCATTATAGTTGATATGTCTAGGATGAGATGGAGTTGATTTTAGTGAGAGGTGCGAAGATATGACACAGTAGTGGGAGATATTTCACAGATAGGTGCGAGAGATTGGTAGTGGGTGATATTACACCGATAGTCGCGAGAGATTAGTGAGGATTAGTGGGCGACAGAAATATTACAGAACAATGCGAGATTAATGCGAGGTTAGTGCGACAGAAATTCCAGGTTAGTGCTGCATTGAGATCAGATAATTCGTCCTACCTATGCGACGCGAACTTCATAATGGAGAACCATAAATATACTAAAGTACCGACCCAACTAGACCATGAACCTTCTACAGAAGAACATCATAGGCATTCTCCAAATCCAGAATATCAACCTCCTTCTGAATTACCTCCGTTAGCTCACCAAGATCAATCACATTCTTATGATGAAATGGAAGAGTTCGATATTCA
Source organism: Yamadazyma lessepsii (assembly GCA_030563485.1). Taxonomy (NCBI): domain Eukaryota; kingdom Fungi; phylum Ascomycota; class Pichiomycetes; order Serinales; family Debaryomycetaceae; genus Yamadazyma; species Yamadazyma lessepsii. Next base: position 349,542 of record JAJMJG010000006.1, on the reverse strand, counting down.
ATCTGTAGACTCTTTAGATTATAATCTTGAGGATCCTAATGCCACAACGGATGAAAAAGGCAAATCTAATATGAAAATGGCATTTATGAATATGGCAAATTCTATCCTTGGTGCTGGAATCATCGGACAACCGTTTGCATTTAAAAATTCCGGTGTTTTAGGTGGATGTATAGTATTAGTGATACTAACTATACTTATTGATTGGACATTAAGATTAATAGTCAGAAACGCCAAACTAGCTAAAGCTGCATCTTATCAAGATTTCGTAGCTCATTGTTTCGGTAAACCTGGTAGGATATTATTGTTATTTTCAGTAGGATCATTTGCTTATGGTGGATGTATGGCATTTTGTGTAATTATAGGAGATACCATTCCTCATGTTTTAAGAGCATTTATTCCTAAATCAATAACAGAATCTCCAGCTTTAGGTTGGCTATTTAATAGAAATGTCATAATAACTTTATTCACTACTTGTATATCATATCCATTATCATTGAATAGAGACATTTCTAAATTAGCCAAAGCTTCAGGGTTTGCTCTTATAGGGATGTTAATCATTGTAATAATTACTGCTATTAGAGGTCCTATGGTTGATCCTAGTCTCAAGAAACCTTTAACTACTTTACAATGGACTGTGAATTACAATATTTTCCAAGGTATTTCTGTTATATCATTTGCTTTAGTTTGTCATCATAACACCGTATTTATATATAATTCTTTAAAGAATACCGTCAAACAGAGGTTCGGAACATTAACACATGTTGTATGTTTTGTATCAATGATTTGTTGTTTAGTAATGGCAATCAGTGGAGTTTTAAATTTCGGTGGGAATACTAAAGGTAACATTTTGAACAATTTTAAGAGTAATGACAATTGGATTAACGTTGCAAGGTTTTGTTTCGGATTGAATATGTTAACGACATTTCCTTTGGAGATCTTTGTGGTAAGAGACGTAATGAGAGACATTATATATTCATTAACTCATGATACATCAGAGAATCCTCATAGTGCCCATTTTGAACTTAATTCAAGACAACATTTCTTTATTACTACCATCTTAGTGTTCTCCACCATGTCAGTGGCATTATTCACCTGTAATTTAGGGATAATCTTAGAGTTAATTGGTGCTACTTCTGCGTCGTTAATGGCTTATATTATCCCACCTTTATGTTATTTGAAATTGAAATATGAACAGAAAGATTTCAAACTGTTGGATTCAAAGGAAAAGAGACATTTTCATATATATATTACTTTGCCAACAGTATCATGTGCATTTTTTGGGATTTCAGTTTTAGTGATAAGTTCATTTATGAGTATACGAGCTGGTATAAATGGAGGGGAAAGTGATCATTGTGTGATAGATTAGCTTCTTGATTATATATAGAATATTAACAATACTGGTAACATAATAGAAATATACTAAATATACAATAAAAATTCTATATACATTAAGATAGACCCGTACACCGTAGATTAATATAGACACCCGTACACCGCAGATTAACACAAACCCGTACACCGTAGATTATTCATCATCATCTTCTACAAATAATCTTCTCTTTCTCTTTATACTTGTTACAGTATCATCGTCACTTTCATCATCATTTAATACTTTACGTTTTTGGGGTATTTGATTTTCTTTATTTTCATCTTTTTCAATCTCTGTATTATCATCATCATTCTCATTCTCATCATCATCCTCTGGTTGTGATTCAGAATCAGAACTAAACATTAATTGTGTAGAAACATTGACCTCTGAATTCTGTGATTCTTCTCCTACTTGTGATACCTCAACCTCTTCAGGTTCTAAATCTTGTGAATCTTCAACCTGTGAAGCTCTAAGATTCTTACTAGCATTCTCAACTGCTTTACTAATAGTCTCATCAATATCTGCTCCGGTATCATTAGCAATTTCGGTCCATACTTTCTTGAATTCTTCCAATTGTTTAGGATTTACTATACCACCACTTTGAGTCAATAATCTTCTTAATTTCTCTTCCCTTTTAAAGAATTCATTATCTCTTTCATCATCAGAATCATCATCAGAATCATGAATAAATTCAGCCGATTTGATTGAAAGAGTCGAAGTAATTTTCTCTTTAGGTTCTCTAACTCTTTGTTCTCTTGGTCCAGATTCTCTTTCTTTACGTTTTGGTTTTTTATTCTTCTTCCTAGCAATTCCAATAGGATGAGAAATTTGCGATTCTAATTGATCTAAATGATCCAATTGATCTAAATAATTTGATTTCACTGTATCACCAGTGGTTTCAAATGCAATTTCATCATCTTCGCTATCATAAGACCCACCATAATCACCACCATCTCTATAATCATATTCATCATAATCTTTAGTTCTCATAAAGAAGAATGCATCTTTATTATCTTCAAAAGTTACTGGTTGATTAGTTATCCATTTCTTGATTAAATCTAATAATTCAATCAATTTAGCTGTGGGTACCAGGTTAGGTAATTCACAATTATCTTCTAAGACTTCAGGCAATTCAAATTGGGCTAATGATAAAAGACATCTTATGTATCCATTATTTATAAGTAAACGACGATATGAATCTGGTGCTCTAAGAATGATAGAATTACTTGTAATATTCAAAGGATCATGATTAACTAAATTATCCAATTTCTGTTTAACTATAGTATCTAAAGCTTTAGTTAACCATGATAAGAATGATTCCTTTTCTTGATAGAATAAAGCAGTGATCAAAATCTTAACCTTTTCATCTAAATCAAACTCTCTTACAAATTCAATATCTTTAGCCAACATTGGTTGAGATTTTGATGAATGATCTTTAATATACAATTCTCCTTTACTAAGATAACTCTTGGTTTCATTATCTTCAAACCTTGGGAATAAGATCTCTATAGGATTAGGAAACCTTGAAAACGCCGGTTTAAACTTCTTCATAAAGTAAATGATAAATTCATCAATATGTTGACGAAGACTACACCTAGATAAGGAATTTCTAAGCTTATGAATAATATAAATGAAATCAAGACGGAATAATAACAGATGGTCCTTTTTAACCACAAAAAGTCGATGGAAATATGATATACATCTTTTAATTTCTTCATGAGTTAAATCTTCATATTCTTGTAAATAATCGATATATGAATTGACCGTATTAGTATGAAAGAAACGAACTTCGGTTCTTTGTAAATCTAATTCTCTTTCAATTTTCTCTTCTTTAGCACGAGCTTGATCTACTTCATCATCTGAATATTCCATTACATCATCTCCCAATCTATAAGTCAATCTTTTCTCCATATCATGAGCAGTTTCTTTAGGTCCTTTTTTCTTCAAATTTCTTCTTCTTTTCTTAATATAAAGTGTGACATTTTCCTTAGTAAATGCTTCAAATGATTTAAGAAGGATATGAACTATATGAATACATTTTTTCAAATAATCCGGTGAATGTTTTGATGCTGTTTGTGGTACTTGTATAAGAACATTAAGAAATTCATGAGAAGTGAATAAATTACGAATAATCCCTTCACCTAATTCTTTATCATCTTCATTGTCTTCATTTGTATCTGAATGTTTATCATCTGGATGCTTTATAAATAAACTATGAGCCACTAATAAAAGCTCAAGGAAACAAATCATTGCTACATGTACTGAATTCCAATCTCTTGTTTCAAAAGTGTTTCTAAAATAGTTCAACATTAAAATGAAATTGGTTTGACTTAATGATGAATTGATTGATTCAAAACTTATCTTATCATCATCTTCACCTATGGATGATTCTTGATCCTTATTATTACCATAATAATTGATCTTTTGTCGTTTATAACTCAAAAACCATGCAATGGTTAAAAAGTACACTGCTCTTTCATATGGGTCTATCACTGTTAAATCATCGGCACTGGATAGTAAACTACTAACATTAGATATAAGGTTATTAAAGCATCCCCCACTTAAGAATTGATTAATGAATTCTTTAAGTATTACCAAAGATCCTTGATTCAAATAAACTTTATGGCTATTTATATACTCATCAGAATCGTACTTGAAATTTGAAGGTTTATTCCATTTTTTGGATTTATCTAACTTATCCAAGGTCATATTAGAATTAGCTAATGCTTCTTGTCCTGATACTACATATGATTGTTCATCACCTTGAATTGATAATAATGTTCCAAACCTTCCATGTCTAGTCGATAAGTTTTGGTTTTGGATTTTTTTACGTCTTGATTCTTCTTTTAGGAGATCATTAAGTTCTAAACCTGTTGAAGTTGGGGTATTTTTGTTATCACTGGTAGTATCACCGCGATTTCTATTATTGGTAGTATCACTGGTAGTATCACTGGTACTAATACCGCGATTAATACCATCGCCAGTACTACCACCACCACTACCACCACTAATACCCCCACTAACACCCCCATCCTTTTTAATACCACGTATACCTCTACCTAATAAATCATTAACATCAATATTCTTAATTATCAAATTTATACATTCCAAACAACATGGTCCAAATATCTCCTTATCAAATTCACCACCTATAGAATTACTCATAGTTAATAAAAACATTAAAACTTTATTCTTCTTGAAAACATTTAATACATTATTCAATGAAATATCTTCAAATGTTACTCCATTAGGCATATTATCTAAATGGGATATCTCCTTGACTCTTTTAGTTGAGATTGATGAATTAACAGGTCCAATATAAAGAATATTTCTGATGAAAAATAATACTAACCTTAAGATAGCATTATCCCTAGCATCTCTATCATATTTCTCTTTAGATAATGTACTTAAAACTAACCTTATTACCGCCTTTAAAGTCTGTCCTTTATTATATGTCAAAATATTCTTCTTCCAGATAATCTGAGCCTTTTTAAAGTTAACGAACCCTAACTTTTGAGCCTCTGTAGACTCAGGTGTTAATTCAGTTGGCCATGTTAATAATACCAATAATTCTAAATTTGCCAACATGATTTTTTCAGTTATTCTGGCATTTTTAATACCTCCTGATTTCTTAGATAATTGAGTATCCCATTGACATAACATCACAATTAAATCATTTTGTACTAATCCTGAATCTCCACATGCGAGAGCTACATCGAAACTACCCAGTTTCTCATCTACTGATTTGATCCAACGTTTTATATCCTTAAGACACGCCAAAGCATCATGTCCTAATTTATATGGAGGTGGAAGTACTTGTGATGTATGATCTGGCCCACCAAGGGCTGAAACAAGAACAGATATATGAGCTTTTAAGATCTTTTGAGTCCTAGTTTCATTTGGTTTCAATGAAGTGGTTATTGATTTAAGTCTATCCAATTCTGGTTCAGGTTCAACTTCATTCTCCAGGAGATTGGGTTCTTCGTCTGACACTATGAAATCATTTAATTCTTCATCTATAGCGTCAGCACTATGATATTCATCTTCTGAACTCATTAAGTACGCGTTATTTTAACGCGAGTTTGGTCAGATTGAGATGGGGATTAGATCGGTGTACGGGTGTTTGAAAAGCCCGGTGCACGGGTCATATTTAGAATATAGTAGATTATAAGTTATTTATTCAAGAAAAAAATTGTGGAAATTTGAAAATATAGTTAAATTAGAGAACTTATTCAGCCAATAATCATCTGGACAATTCTTTCCCAACGGTTAATATTATATTTAGGTTAAAGTTTCTCCAAAACATGCGATTCGCTTATACCATAACTTAGATAAGAAGAGACAGTATTATTAAATGATTCAAATAGGAAAAAAACCCTTGAAGGAACCCTCAGATTTGATAAGAAATTCCCAACTTTGATAAATCCATCACGTAAATAACGTTAAATGTTAAAAGATGTAACCACCAAAGTTCACAAGATGAGGCGTACTAACATCAAAAGACGGGCTACTAACTAAACCAATAAACTATGCAACTTTAACTAGTATTACCCCGACAAGAAAATATCACATAAAAAAGTTTAATTCACTAATACATGGAAATGTTACATATAATTATGTAATAAAAGAATCAGTAAATGGTTGCAAACGCTCTTCGGCTAACATAACTAAAATTGCGCTAACACTGCATGTTTACGAAATAATTTCGTCCACATTGCTACTTTAAGGTTGTCATTGTCAAAATTCTGTAAGGCGTACAAAAGCAGAAACTAAGCCTAGTTAGTCAATGGTCCAAATAATCATTGGACTAAATAGTCAATGGAGTAAAACTGTTACAAAATCCTTTCAACTGTAAGCTGAAATTAAAATATTTTTCATCGTCAATGAAAAATTAAACTCATCACAGTATTGACGATTAGGTTAAAGTTACTATTTAAATTTCCCCTATAAAACCTTAACTAAACACTTAACGATTGTAAATTGACAATATTCATAAATTTATCATTAATAGGAAGGGGTGAACAATTATTGACAATACTCTATTGTTAGGTATCTCGTATAGTTGCTGGAGAAACTCTCATCGTACATTCTTAGCACATTTTCTTGCGACACTTTAAGTCAGTGATTGTTGCGGGGGTAAATTTTACGAATAGGATTGGTGGATTTTTAAATAATAATCACAGTTATCAAGCCGTCATTACCAACGTACAATTAACCATAAATCAGTTATTGATCAATCAATCATATTTTCGAAGCATTAAAGTGGGTGAGAAATATCACAAGCTTCAAGTATGGACGCATTAAAAAAGAGAAATAGAATTCCTTCTTCATGTTCTGTTTGTAGGAAGAGAAAGAGTAGATGTGATCGAGTTAAACCTGTTTGTGGATCATGTAAGAAGAAATCTATAGCACATTTATGTTTTTATGAAAATGAAAAGCCTGGAAGTCGATATAATGAAGAGATCTTGGACCAGAATATATTGAATCTGAATCACCTACAACAGATGCCTATGCAACATATGTCCCCTCAAGGTTTACAACCAATGCCTTTACAACAAGTTCCATTACAGGGACAGCAAGTTCCATTACAACATCCGGGCCATCAGATACCCTTAGGACATCAACCACCTTTAGGGCATCAACCACCTCCAGGACCTTCAAATCATCCAACTCAATTACAACAAATGCAACCACAAATGATTCAAGGACATCCCCAAATATCTCCAGGAATGAACCAAATATCTCCAGGAATGAACCAGTTATCTCCAGGGATGAACCAAATATCGCCAGGTATCAACCAAATATCTCCGGCAATGAATCAAATATCTCCGGCAGTGTCACAAAGTTCTCATATTTCACAAAGTATCCCATATTACCCACCACATGAAGAAAACAATGGTTATTATACCGACCCGCAAGCTCATAGAAGAAACTCACTGCAAGCATCGTCCCATGGTAGACCACCATCTCAAGGTATTTCTCCCTCTGGCAGCCAAGTTTCAGCTCGTCAACAAATCCTTAAATCAAGGGAACAAAGTAGGTCTATTATACCACCACATAGTGCACCACCAGCACCAAGTAATATTCCCATGCCTAGTCAAATGTCGAGATATTATGATCTGTTTCAAAATACTTCCGCTGGATCAACTCCATTAGCTGATAATGCTGCCAGTAATGGGGAAACTGTACAATTACCACCACTTAAGAATTTAAATCCTCAACAATCATCAAATAATGCCCCAAGCAATGCTTCAAATAAAGCTTCAAACAGTGCTCCACCTAATAATATCGATGCTAGTCCTTCTAGTACTCATTCTACTATTGAAAACCTCACCACTGTACCAATAGGTCCATCATCGTCATTAAAAATCAATCCAAATGATGATATTTATGATCTATTTGCAAATGCTAGTATCCCATTAACTTTAGAAGGTCCTTATATTCAATCTCATGGATTTTCTACTTATGTGGGATTATCTAAGAATGATAAATATGTTAAGTATCTAAGAAACTTTGCTGTTCATTTATTACAAACTGGTGTACCGGAGTTGGAACAGCCTAAGAAAAAGAAGAAATCCAATGCTAGTTCTCCCAAGGCTAAGAAATCTAATCAATCAACACCGGCTACAATGGCTAGTATGGGAGAGATGTCAAATCATTCATTAGCCAGTCCTTTAAATCTTAATAATGGTGAAACTGAGCAACATAATGGTAATGTCTTGACTAAGCAAAATGTTCAAAAATTGGAAGAAACCGTCAAACAGGAATCCCAAGATAAAGTAGAAGAAGATGATGACGAAGATGATGAAGAAGATGAAGGTGATATTGAAGATAAGGTCAATGATGGTGAAGATATAATGTTAATCACTCGTATGAACATAGCCAAAGATCAAAAGGACACCGTTATAGAACAAGGGAAATTAGCCATCTTACCAGGTTTAAAAGCCCTTTATCTGGGACCTCATAATTCCCGTAAAATGTATTATAAAATCGTCAAAGAAGCAGTTTTAAAGGTATTACCTAATAAAAGGAATGTAAAAATACTTTATCAAAGATATTGGAGATGGGTTCATTTTTTCATACCAATATTAAGTGAGACATCATTACTGAATGATTTAAAACAAATATTTGAAGATTTTCCTTCTGATTCACTGTCTAGATACACCAATTTATCAATAAAGAGTGATAAACATTTACTTAGTATAGCAATGTTATTATTAACAACAAGATTCGGATACATGTCATTGATTCATAATGAAAGTTTGTATAATCAATATGATGAAGATGAATTACTGGCATTAAATGAAAGTAAAGACTTACCATTTAAAATCTTTGATGATATTGTCAATTTATGTATTCCTGATGAACATACATCTCATAGAAGTTCAGTAAGACATGTACAATTATTATGTCTTTTACACTTTTATCGTGAAGTTAGTCCCAATAACTGTCTTGGTATAGGAACAGCTGACTCTCAGATTTTATTTGGTACTATAGTAAGACATGCACTTTCTATGGGATTGAATCGTGATCCTAGCAAATATATTGAACATGAAACAATCAATAAAAATAAGGACTTGATTGAAGTATGGAGAAACCTATGGTTTTATATCTGTAATCAAGATGCTAATCAAAGTATGCATAGATTAAGCCCTTTAAACATTTATGATGCCAATATGAGTGATAACAAACTTTCTAATAGTCTGAAACATGAAGACCTCAAGAAATTGAAAATTACTATAAATGAAGTTAGTAAGATCTATAGGAAGTTATCATTAATATTCAATAATTTTGATGAAAGACCCAAAGTTATAGATATCTTACAAGAGACTAATAAACTTGAACATATTTTCTTCAATTACTTTGGTAATGATTTCTTCAGTGATTTTATTTGTACACCAGCAGTAGCACAAACTTTTGAACACGGTAGTGCCGAACATGTTGAAAGTTATTTAAAAGTTGCTAAATATTTGATGTTTATGCAATTGAGATGTGATTTATCCACAATATATTATGAAATTGCCATGAATTATGAAACAAATTCTGGTAAGTTTTCAAGTGAATCAATGAGTTCAGGAGTTGAATTATTTAAAATTCATTTTAAAAGTATAGCACAATTAGTTTATATCATGTCATATGTTTTTGATAATTCTGTTGAATTATTTGGTAAGAATTATGATTTTATTTTAACAGCATTTATGGAAAGATTTTCTATAAAGACACATAGTTTCTTAACATCATTCTTCATTAGATTAATTGCCCAGAAACAAATCTTAACATTAAAACAAGTAACTGAACCTGAATATGCATCTCATCATAGATTACATGCCATTAATGGGTTATTTAGTACAATTCTTGCTGAAGCCGGTTTATTTGTTGGGAATTTCCGTAGTTTAAGTTTAAGGTATGTTAATTCCTATAAGATTTATATTTTAACATATTATGTGTTAAAGCAATGTATGGAAAACCCAGAAATTTTCTTTCAATATGCTATAAGTGATCCATCAATTTTTGAACAAGGGACCAGTGTTTTGGATTATTTTTCAGCAGATGAAATTAATTATTTAACTAAATTATGTGAAGAGTTTAGACTTATCAAGGATATTCAAGATGAACAAAGAAAGGCTAATGCTGCAATGATTGGTAATTTAAAACAAACACCAATTGGGGGAACACCAGAACTGATGAGGACTTCTAATAGTTTACCACAAAGTAAACCTGGGTATGAAGTTAAACCTGATATTAATGATGATGAAGCTAAAGATTTTGCTAATAAGATTTTTAGGCTTCCATCCACAGCAGGTCCATTAACAGATTCTAGTCAAGTTTCAAGTATTTCTAATAATTTAGATTTCAGTACTGGAGATCATAATGCCGAATTAGGTATTGATCCAGCGTTAACAGGAGAAGAGAATTTCTTTGCCCTGATGATTAATAATTTACAAAGTTTGAATAGTATGTCAGGAATTAATGAATTGGATATAAAGGGGGATGATTTTTTGAAATATATGGAGCTTTATGGTGATGGAGGAAGTATGCTGTTAGAGTGATTATGATGGTGATTGATGGATCATTTGGTATAATTGAGGTATTGATTTGAGGTATCAGTTATGTATCACTATTATGTGTGTTAATATGATGCGAATGTGATGTATAACTGTTATGTATCACTGATATATTAATATGATGCGAATGTGATGTATCACTGGTATATATCACTGTTATGCATCACTGTGATGTATCATTGTGATCGATAGCTCTAATGTGATAGGTGCTAGGTCAGTATCAATATGAGAACAAACTATATACCAATAGAATACTAAGAAACCAATAAATATCCCAGTAAAACACAAAAACCAATAAAGTATAAATAAATCAAATCAACCCAAACCTTAATCAAAATTAACTCATATTTACTTTAAATGGATAAACAAAACCGATATTCAAATCATTGGATAAATATAAGGGAATCGCGGACTTCATAAATATAAATCATTCGGAGATAACTCGGCCCGAATATAATTATTTAAGTATATAATATTAATACAAAATAATAATAACAACATCAATTCCAAAATTGGTTTATAAGAATCTATAAGCACGTGAAGGTACATATACATTAATTAAAAGTTAATAAACCCAAAAAGTTTCTAAAAATCATCAATATCATTCAATAGTATTAAACAATCAAATCTCAAACACTAAACGCAAATGTCAAACAATTCGCATATAGAGACTATGGAGAATAATAATCAACCAAGGAAGAGAAATAGATTATCATTATCGTGTAATTACTGTAAGAAGAGGAAAGTCAAATGTGATAGAGGTAGACCATGTTCATCCTGTGTAAAGTATAATGTAGGAGAATTATGTGAATATCCGTATCTTAATGGTAGAGAAGGCAATGATGATCGGACTCAGAAGGGATCGCATCCATCGTTTAGTGTGATCAAAGGAAAGGATGAGAGGTCTACAATTGCATATGGAACAGTTTTAGAGTTGGAACTTTTAAGAGGGAGAATAAAGGAATTAGAGAGTTCAATTGATGGTAATGTATATGAAAGTGGGAATAATATGAACACGAGTATGAATATGAATACCAGTAATACGAATATGAATACAAGTAATAACAATATGAATAATCCTAATACGAATATGAATAATCCTAATAATATAAATCATAACACTAATAATATAAATCATAACACTAATAATACTAATGATAACAATAATAATGTCACATCCATACCCATCACAAATTTACCTAAACCAAACATCCCTACAAGTATACCACAAAATCAATCAAATATTTCAAATATCCCAAATTTACAATCAGGATCAGGATCTATACAAAGTCAAATAAATTCTGGTTTAAATGTTCATGGTGTACTGAGTGGTTTGAATTCTAATGTGTCAAATAATGTACCAGCAGCTAATATACCCACAGCTAATATACCAACAACGAATATACCAACAACAACCATAGGCTCAAATATAGGATCAAACATTGGCTCAAATATAGGGTCAAACATTGCAACTCCCCTTCCAAATTTAAATTTCCCAAGTCCTATACCATTCCAATCACCTGGTATAATTCATGGTTATTCACCACAACCTGATAAAGTAAACCTACCCCGTCTTACATGGTCACCACCTCCAATGAATGTTCTTGAAAATGACTCCAAATTCAAATTCATTTCCAATGAAACTGATATCAATAAATATGCTGAAGACAGACATAAATTCTATATAGGGAAGAATCCTTGTGATAAAAGAGATGATATCATAAATTGTCATGAAAAAAGTTTCACTATTAAAACTTATAATAATGGTTATGATCTGAATTGTGGAGTGTTCACCTGGTTTGCATTTGTGAAAAAAGATCCTATAGTAAGTGGGATATATACTCATTTAGCAGGAAGTAATAAGAAAGATGTTTTCCAAAAAATTGTTAATAAATTTCCTAATGAACCTACTAATGTTGATAATTTAGCAGAGAAAGGTTTTAGACAGAAAGCTATGAAGAATAATTCTAGTTTTGATACTGTACCTTATTCAAGCTTACAAGAAGATTTAGCACCAAGTCCAGCCGGAATTAAAATTGTTAGTACTAATGTTGACTTGACTAGAAATAAATCAGAAGAAAACCCTGATAATTTAGCTTTAGGATTAATTATTAAGAAAGCAGCTATAAATAAAGATCTCGAATTGGCTGATGGGATTTTAAGTGTATTACCTAAAAAGAATATTATATGGATATTAATTAAGAAATTCTTTACTGTGATTTATCCATTTATTCCATTTATAGATGAAGAAACTTTTAGAACTGAAATCTCCAGAATTATTGGTCCTGAAGAATATGTTGACACCAAAATCGAGAAGTTGAATGTGGAAAAAAGATTAGATTTTGCCTACTTAGGAATTCTATTAATAACTTTAAGAGTACCATACTTATCATTATTCAGTAATAGACCTGAAGTCAATGAATATAATTTAAATAATGAACTGGATACTCCAGAAGCTAAAGGTATTAAACAATTGTTATCTAATCCTATACCTATCCAAGTACTTGATGTAGCACAAGTTTGTTTAAATAAATTTGATTTAATGAGAAAGACTGAATTACCAGTATTACAACTTTTATATGCTTTGAGATTCTATCATATGCATGGACCTGAAGAAGGTGATAATATAGATGCAGGTGCTGATCAAATAAGTAATGCTTTAATTATAAGAGTTGCATATATTTTAGGTATAAATCGAGACCCTGGTAGAATTGAACAATTGAATGACAAGGAAAAGAATTTATACCGAAAGATGTGGTTTTTCATCACTGTTAATGATTTAATGCAAGGCCATCAATATGGAAATCAATTAGCCACTAACCCTGATTATGTAGATATAGAATTACCATTCTACAAACCAGGTAATAGTAATTTATTAGATGAACAAATGGAACAATGTATTATACTTGGCTTTAGATATTTTGATAATTATGCACCAATCTTGAGGAAATTGATTGATTTGAATTTGAACGTCAGAGGTTCAAAAGTTGGGGAGGTTGTTGATGCTTTATCTGACCTTGAAGGTAAAATCTACTCAATTTTCGGAGTTTTGGCAGATTATATGAAACCATTTGCCCAAGGACAATATGAATTCTCATTCACTAAGATAATGAAGTGCAAGATTTATTTATATTCCACCAATTTCCTTTTATCAAATTATTTCCATTTATATTTCCATTTCGCTGAATTGGGTAATATTAAATTATCGATGTATTATTTTAAGAAATTAGCCACATCATGTGGATTAAATTTAATGCCGTATTTCTTTGATTTATATGGATCCAATCATGTGAATTTCGGGATTGGAACTGATTTGATCTTAAACCCGGTATTTATTGGCGTGGTGCATAAAATTATGCAAGTGAATATTTCAATGTGGTCAAAGATCAATGCCGTAATTTATTACTTAAAGAATTCTATCACCCATAAACAAGATTTGGCAAATCCTCAATATCTGTCCAGGTTTAAGAAGTATGTTCAATTATCAAAATTTCTTCATTGTAATTGTAAATTTGGAGTAGTTACACTCTCCAAATTAAGTAATAGGTATTATTATGCATGGAGGATATCTAAAGTGTACAGTTTTATGGTAAGAGTTGTAGCTAAGAATGAAATTTATAATCATATTGATTGTAAGGCTGCTGTTGATTATATGAATCAAATCTCAGACCAAGAGATTGAAGATTTAATTCATATCTATGATATAACCGTTCAAAGGATCAATGAAAAGAAAGAGATTTATGATAATGGTGAACCAGGAACAGGGTATCCGCCAGTGAATACAAACAAACAAGATTTGGAAGATGCAATTATTACTGACCTCCCACCAGATCTTGAAGCAAGTAGTTGGTGGCCTGCAACCAAAGTGGATGCAGATTCTGATTCTTTAAGTGTCAATAGTGGGGAAGAGTTCTTAGATTTGGTTGATAATAAAGATGTAGATAAGTTTTGGATGCAATTGACAGGAGAATTCAAACCTGAAGATATTAACTTTTTCGAATATGATACTATGATGAGTTTTAATAATGGATATGGAGATGTTTTTAAGAATATGAATGGGAATATTATTGGGTAGATTTGGGTTATTTCTCGGTACTGCAGTACGATGGTGCGGTAGGATTGCGCAAAATATGCCAAAATACGATTGATCTCAAGTTCTCATTATTAGATATATCAAAAAAAGAATGATCCAGAAATTTATTAAAACACCAAGACTTTGTTGAAACTGACACAAAGAGAGAACCTTCAATCCCAAAGGATTTAGAAAGATTATGATATGGATGCTTTGATAAAATCAAAAGGAATCAAAGAACCTGGTTAGTTTCTCTGAAGATAAATAAAGGATTTGGTTACAATGGTTACTACAATTAACCTTAAGCAAAACCATTCTTGGCTAAGAGTAGTGAAAGAATCCGTTTACATTCCAAAGATTAATTTTATTTAAGTAATATTTCCATCAGTAAAACTTTAAATATATCATTACCTTGTGTATTCTACACCTAATTTCCCAACATTCTCCAAAATTTCGCTCTAAGATTAGTTTCTGTCAATTGAAAAATCCCCCACATTCTTTCCATGTGGCAAAATCAATGGTTTGGCAGTTTTAAGCGAATGTGAGTAGCCACTGATCTGTTGGTCTTGTTTGCTCCCTCCTGCAACTGCTCCAGACACTACGCGAAATTGGTTGCAAATTTGCCGCACCATTCTAAAACAGGCATCTATTTTATACATACCAATCAAATGTACTGAAAAAGATGATAAAAGTTATGTACTCAAATCAAACTTTGAACAGAACTCATCAGATTGTGGTAATCGGTAAAAGCATCTCCTAATCAATAAAACATTGTTATGAAGAACTATAAATATCAAACGATTTCTCCCATTTTTAAGTATCAACCATGCAATTCTTCAGTTTCTTTCTCTTGAATTCAACAACATTAGCTGTTCAAGTTACAGTACAATTTGACCGTAGTGCAGCCAATGTTATAAAAATCCTTAGCACGGTCGAAATTCTTAGTGGAAATGTTACAGGCTATTATTATGCTACTGAAGGTTTCTTTAATGGTTATAAAGTTGGGTATATGGGATGGCAACCGAGAGGTGAAATTTATAAACAAAATATAACTTATTCTGCATTTGGGGATGGTCCTATCCCTGATGCTGATATTTGTTTACCCGGAGCTGATGGAGGTAAAGGAGCATCTTGTGCTCTTGAAACCAGATGGGAATTCAATAGAAACTATACTTTTGAACAAAATAGAGTGTATCATAATGAAACCGATGGTTCAAACACTTGGGAAGGTCATATGATCGATGATACCACTGGTAATAGAACTTTTGCTGGCCGTTACATTACTCCAGAGAGTTATGAATTACTTCAAGGAGTGTCCGTTTGTTTCAATGAAAATTACGTGAATGCTTCCGTAGCTGCAGGTGAAGCCTGCTATCCTGAAGCCTCCTATATTCAATATGCCCCGATATTTTATCAAGAAGATGGAAAGGAAATACAAAGTACCAATATATTTTTCAATGATACTAAGGCGGAAACACTTTCTGATAGTGAATTTATTTCCCCAAAGCTAAAGTCAGTGCTTACAAATTATCTGATACTGCAGTTAAATTTGTTAATGGTGTCTGTAAGTGAGCATGGCAAAAGCAATTTGCTCAAATATTAAAGTTAAATTGAGTTGGCTTTACCGTCAATGAGTTAGTTTTACCGACAGGTTGAAGGGTCAGTTCAAGGAATTTGTTTAACCCCTTGAATATAATCACCCAAAAACCTTAAGTTTGTTTTTCGATAAAAATGTATGATTTGTAGTTCTGTTCGTGATTCTATTAATGATACTCTCAAACAATATACTACCCTGAATTTAACAGAACTTGGTGAATATGCTTATTATGTTGATAATGGTGCTTATACTTACGTAGTCACTTTATTATTAATGAGATTTGCAACAGGTTTGGGTAATAATTTAAATATCCCAATTTCTGCAAGTTTCACTAGTATTGTTGATACTGTTCATAGGTTATTTTAAATGCTAATTTCTATGACCCAGGCTGGTTCAAACATGGTGATAAGTGTAAGAAAAAAATAGAGAAGTGACCACAGGAACTTTCAATGCACTGTAAGATGCACTGTAAGATAAATTTAGATACACTGTAACATAATGTGAGAATAGAAACTTTATGCACAGATTATGTATGTACAGTATATATCCAAATCATAAATTTTGGACTTATAATAAAAGTTTTAGTGACATTTATTGATACCAGATGGAACTTAACCAGGTTCTATCAAATTTAACACAGTCTAATGCAGGTACTAATTTATCATTCAAAATAGAGGAAAAAACTTTTGTATTCTTACTGTTATCATCTGAACTGAATCTTATTGAGAAGTTCTATTAATAGTAGGTTGAAATAGGAAACCTGTCCCAAAAAGGATACCTTAGTTTATGGATCAACCCTCCTAAGCCAGATTGAATCACCGTCAAAACAATTCAAAAAAAAAAAAGTACCACGACATCATAACGACATAGGCTAAAACAGCCAAAGCATTACCCGGATCTTACTATAAAACAGTGAGAAACGGTGAAAAAAATTTTCAGTATATAATTCAATGGTATGTTAAATAATAGTAATTATATGACGACAAAACGCTGTGCACCAGTCTGATGTACTCTTTTTATGATAGACCCAGTATACCCAAATTTCTGATAATTACAAAACCTATTTAGGAATAAAACTAACAAATAGCCCAAGGTGATGAATTAGATCTGATGATTCTGTGAGATGAGCCATGTTAAGACATGTCAATCTTTATAAAGGATCTTATTTCGGTGCCATTGAATTGGTTACTGATAATGAATTATGATGTGTAACATTAATGTATGATTTACAATAATTTCAATTCTTAACTCTCTTAAAAGACGACGTAACAGCCAGGTATCTGCAAGGCATTAATTAACCTTTGAAAGCCATTAATCGAATAATCTACGTATCAGTTTATACGAAATGAACAAAGATATATGAAACATAAACATGCAGCATCGTATGGCATTATTACTGGTGTACCATTTTTTCTTGGTGTACCATCTTTGAATAGGGCACTTATTTGGTATATATGCTTGGTGTACCGGTGTATGAGCATGGCATTTACAAGGCATTCATGTAGAGTTTTGAGGTTTCAATACGGATTCATAGATACGAGACACACATTGAGTGTTGACACTATTAGTTTTACGTATGAATAAGGTATTTGCCTCATCAATATCGTACGAGTCTTCAAATTTGATTGTGGGATTAAACATTAATGCTTCTAGTAAACTATCACAAGCTTGGTTATGATTACAAAGACGTGTTTGGTGTTGCAAATTAATATGAGACGTGTACGTGTAACAATACCTGGCTATGAAACATCATATGAATCAAGATAAATCATTGTTAAAAGTTCTAAATAGGTTAAACAGTATTGAAAATGGATAATTTATTTACTATGATTTTAGCCGATTTCAACTATCATTGTAACGTATTGAAAGCGTGTAGCGTAATTACTCAATTCTGAAAAATTATTGACTCCCTAGTTCGAATAATAATGCTAACTAGGCCATCGATGGTTGAAACACAATAACCACGATACGTAAAAATAGTGAACTGCCTAGACTATCCCTGAATTTATATACACAACCCCCTATTGTGGATAATGTATACAGGAGTTGATAACCCTATAATTGGCAATATCCCTGCATCGCATCCTAAAAAACGCGTTTAATATTTGGCCTTTTATGGTAATCACAGGAGGTGATAACTTGTTTAACGATTTAAGGCAAATTCAATTAGCCTGAAAAGGGTTGATACAAATTACGTAGATTTATTTTCTTTTGTGATTTACTGAACCTTCCACATACCGCGTTATGATGTATATAAGGTGGCTATCTTGTCAGTTTTATATAACCAATCTCATAATATCAAATGGAAGCTATTGAATCTAAATCAGTTGAAATATTTATCAACTCAGACATTGATCAAGATTTGGTTCATAAATTAATTGTTAGGACTTTACAAATAATTCCATGTCCTAATGAAACCAAACAAAATATTCAAGAGAATAAAAAATTACCTTCATTACAAAAATTCTTAAATAGATTGATTGATTGTTTAAATTTAAATAATGGGATCTTAATGTTCACTATGATCTATTTAAATAGATTGAAATCAAAATTACCTAATAATTGTAAAGGTTTACCATCTACAAGACATAGAATTTTATTATCATGTCTTATATTATCCATCAAGTTTAATAATGATTTTAGTTTAAAGAACCACGACTGGTTAAAACTCACAAATAGACTCTTTAATCTTAAAGATATTAATCTTATGGAAAGACAATTACTTTATTTATTAAATTGGAATTTATTCATCGGTGAACAAGAATTATTCTTAAATTTCAATAAATTCTTAACACCAATTAAAGAACAATTGATTAGTAACTATAGAATGAAGCAATATTTGGCTCAACAACAAAAGATACACGAACCAAAATCACCAGAGATTTCTAATCAAAGTTCTCCAAGAACACCTGCCAGAACACCTGTTAGAGATTTACAAACTCCCACCAGGGATTTACACACTCCTTCAACTGATATACTTGCAAGTCCACAAAGTGAATACGACTCACCATTCTCAAGTAGAAGTTCGTCAGTATCAACTGTCAATACTTCTCCATATAAAGATTACTTAGATCTTCCCACAAAGATCAACCCAATAATAGAATTAACTGCATTAAACGAACAATATGAATTGAATAGAATGATAGAGAGTTTAAGGATATAATGATTAATGAATAGCATGGTTTAGGATTCTTTTTATTTTAATCTCTGATGATTCGCTCGTAAAAAAATTCATCGTCTCACTATTCTATGTCAACATTGCATCTCAATAGTGACGTAAATAATATAACTCTATTTGATGTCTTTCACAGAACTTAAACCCCGAATGTGTGTGGGTAAAGCCCCCTTAATCGCAGATCGCATATCCCACATATTGCATCCGATCGCACTTTACCACCATGTCATTCAAAAACTTATACACATTCACACGGTGTTTGCATGTATCGACTCCGAGGTTCAAAACTAAGGATAATACAGAAATCCTTAAGAACTTGGGTATGGCCATAAAGGGTAAATCCCAAGAACCTCCTGAAGAGAAACAACCAGAATCACAAGTTCCTGATGAAAATAGTACCATCAAAGATTATTATGAAACTATTGCTTATATGTCACCAGAAGATTTAATGATTCAACAAAATATGGATCAAGGTCGACAATTCCAATCATTCCCTTCGGAGCATTATTTGGATAGAAAGAAATTGTTAAGGAATTTACCTGATGAAATTGATATATCCAACACATCATTACCTGAGATTAAGAAGATCTATGATGACCTTAGTAAACTAGACAAGGATAAATCATTACATTTGAAATATTATAAACGATATTTGAATAATTATTTTGATCCAATAAATTTATTATTACAAGAATTCAATGGTATAGATGAGAAGTTTAAACTCTTAAGAAGAAACGAAATTGATAACTTAAGTTTAAACCCAAATGCATATTTATATAAAGAAAATTTATTTAGACTTCCTTATAATGTTGTTGGATTTGATAAAACCATAACGGGGTTCCCAATAAGGACCGGTAAACATAGATTAACTGAGACATTATTCCCACAAGAATTTATCCAAGATTTACAAGTATCTAAAGATAAAGTCAAATTACATAAGAAGGATTTAAATTTCATGGAACATTTTGAAAATTCATTAGCGGTTGATCCTAGTACTATTGATGATGATTTACCTCTTGATACTGTATCTAATCCTGGTAGATCATCAAAGAAGATAAAATTTATATATGATGAATTACAAGTTCCAAAAACCTTCATTGTTCTTAATAATCTTGATGATTATAAAGTATTAAAATTCAAGTTTTTAAATAAATTTAATTCTATTTTAGAGACGGAAATTAATACTGTAAAGTCATCATTACAGAAAGAGATTGAATTATTGATCTCTCTGAATAATACAGCACAGAACTTATTATTATTTAATCGTCAATTTTTCAAAACCAATCAGTTTAAATTATGTGATTTAGGAGTAGATCAAAATGTTGATCAAGAATCCGTCAGTAAATCCAAATTACTTATAATACGATACAATACTCAAGAGTTTAATATGATCCCATATAACTTCCTTATAAGTAAGAGTGTTAGAACAAGGAAACAAATCTTCAATCATCTTTTTAAGTTATTCCGTATAAATTTGACTGATCAAATTGAAACTTTATTAAGAATCAAATACTCTAATAATAAAGAGGTTTTCATAAATACGTTGAATATTAAGTTATCAAAGATTATTAACTTCAAGTTGATTAAACTCTTAAAGAGTATAAATGATTTAAAGTTTATCACCACCCAACCAGTATATTTTAAACCATTTGAATCCAAGAATTTTAAGAGGGTTTATAATTATAGAATCAAGGGGTATACAAACAGAAGAAGTATAAGAAGAGGAGGAGAATTAAGGACTATATATAGGGAGAAATTTGAGGGTGAGAAGAGAGGTATAGAATTAGATATGATGGAATTAGATCAATTCATTTAGTTAATGAAGTTTTAATTTATTTTATTAGTAGTAATTAGTAGTAGTAATTAGTAGTAGTAATTAGTAGTAGTAATTAGTAGTGGTAATTATTAAGATTAACCAAGACCCGTACACCGTAAACCGTGTAATTTTTAGTAGCTGATGATGTCATTTGAGTGCCTTGATTCGGTAATATGAAACCAGAAAATTAATTCTTTTGATAATTTTGGCGAATAAATATATAATAAAAGTTAATAAAGAATATACTCGTAGGATTAGAGGTTAGTTACGTGTTTCTTACATAGGTAGTTTGAAGGTTTGGTTTCCACACACCACAACAACTTCCTCTCAAAACTTCTCAAAACTTTTCAAAATTTCTACCGTTTACGCCAAAGAGGTTCTTTTATGCAATTTTTGGATTCTTCAATTCTTGAATATTTTTCAAGTCCATTATATATCTAACAATAAAATGAATTAAGATTATTTTTAAATCTAAAAATTATGAAACAAGTGTTTAGCAAAGTGTATATCAATGCTATCTTACAATTGCTAAGTACTATATCAACGCTGTCATATTATCATATTGTATTATATCAACGCTATCATATAATTGCTAAGTACTATATCAACGCTACCATATAATCATATAGTGCTATATTAACCCTATCTTATAATCATATAGTACTATATCAACTCTGTCACATAACCCTCTCACATAATCATACTAAAAATCACGACAGTGCGAAAAATTTTCAACAATGGCATTCAAAAAACTTAATACTACCACATCAATACCCCCATTACCACGTTTAAGAGTCCGTAAACCAGTGTTATCCAAAGCTGATAATAAATGTGTTGTTCTTATGAGTTCTTTATTAAGTTGTTGGGCCGCTAATGGTGAAGGAGCTCAACAATGTGTAGCATTTGAAACCGATTTGAAAAACTGTATGAATGATTTTAAACCACAAAAAGAGCAAAGATCTTCAATAAATTATCATTCTTCCAGGTTATATTCTAATTTAAGAGGAACTGTTAACGATTAAACCAATGAATCAATGATTTAAATATAAAGATAATGTATATAGAAATGTAAGGTAAATTACTCTTAGCCGTGCGAAACCATCTGAGAAAAATAAGGAATTGCTGTGCCTGCTCTTTGACACAACCCGTGATTAACTAAAACACAACCACGTCTAACGTTAGTAAAGTATAAAGTTATAGGTTTAGTAAAGACTGATCACTAGTAGTACCCAATAAGTAATTTCCCGTCACTATAGCAATAAAAACAGGACTAGATAGCAGGACTAGATAGGACAGGGCTATGAGGTGGTATTACTTAATATTTCTACTACTGCTTGTACAAGCAGCTTTAGTACGAACGGGTCCATGTAAAACTATGATGGAGTCTCATCGTCATCTAGAGAAGATGTTAATAGATGTAGCTATAGATAAAGAGAATCAAAAGTTGAAGTTTTTCTTAAATTCAAAGATTGTTGATAGGAATATGTCTAATGTTAATCCCATAATATCCGATGTCAACGGAACAACCAATCGTTTTACAACGTTTCATGCCACCATATGGTTTATGGGGAAAATTATCCATGATGAAAATAGGAGGTTTTGTGATATAATAGGTGTAAAGAATACTAGTCAATATTTACATAGTCCTAGGTTTAAAGATAGTCTGGGGAATACAACGATTATTATTAATCCTAATGCTCCATTTTCGGAAGGGATATTAGATTCTAGAAAGCTCGATTCACTGGAGGTATCGTATGCTGAGGATTTACTTCATAAAAGGGGATTACAGGATGTTGGTTATGAAGGGGGAGATATTTCAATTTCAAGGTTATCAAAGGATCCTTTAAATTCGGTATTTTCAAAAGATCCTTTAAATCCAGAGTTATCAAAAGATCCTTCAACTCCAGAATTATCAAAAGATCCTTCAGGTCCGGAGTTATCAAAAGATATCCAAACTAACTCACAAATCATAAATAAAGACCTGGTCCTCATAGAAATATTTAATGATAATAATGATATAGCTCCCCGTGATCATAGGAAAGATTATGGCATTTTACCACCAGATCCTTCTATCGGTGCTGGTTTAATAGAAACAAACCTAACCAATGCTTCATCGTTCGATGGTGCTTTGAGCAGTGTATCATTTGCAAACTCCAATGACACTATTGATGATTTATACTCCAACTCAACTGGTCAATGGATAGGATGTCCTTTATATGTAAATGATTCCATATACATTTATTATGAAGTTGATATCTCTGATCAGATTGGAAAATTAGGATCTTTCTATGCTAGATTTGCTGTAGTCAGTAATGGTGTATCAAGTTCAGTTGTTGGTTGTAATGCTACTTATGTTACAGAGGCATTAAACAATACCTTTGCAAATGCCCTTTTATATGGAATTATCCTGTTGATTTTCTTTACAGGGATCATTAATTTCTTAACCATTGTGTTTTCTTCATACCAAGAATCAACCAATCCTTTCTTATTTATAGCATCTACTATTTGTAATGAGAACTTGTTAAAACAATTAGATGCTACAGTCCAACGTATTATACTTTATTTACAATTTGCATTATTCACTGCTGCTATTAATATTGATTTCCCTGGGTTCTACCAACCTATCTTAGCCTTGACAAAATGGATTGCCTTATTAGGTTTCAATATCATCAGAGGTAATGAGTTCTATGGGTCAACTCAACAAGATAATATTTATTTGACTTATAATGCTGGTGGTCTTAATAGTTTATCGTATTTCACTAATTTCAACTCCTTGAGTAAAAATTGGTGGAATTTCGTATTAACTTTAATTATTTGGATCTTTATTCAAGTGTTTGCTGAATCCTTGTTTGTGGCTTTAAACACTCTAAGAAAACAACATATTCATATAAGTTCATCAATGCTTAAATCAGTTGCTCAAAGATCCTTTTATTTCATCTTAGGAGTTGTTCTTAATAATTTCCTTATATTATTTGCCTATCCATTTTTAATCATTACTTTGTTTTTATTCTATATAACAGCACAAGCTCATGATCAATACCTTCCAAATATTCAAAATTTAAGAACTGATTCGTTCAATAGGAACATTTCATATAATGAGTTATTCGATCCGTTAACTTATATACATTTCCGAGGCTTAAACAATCATTCTAGTGATATTGAAATTAATAATGATGTTTTAAGTAGCCTTGGAGCTTTCCCAAATGATAGTATAATTACTATAAATCAAACCATGACTTCAAATCTTACAAATTTGACTAATATCAATTATACAATCATTCGTCAACCACAAGATTCAAAATCTTTAACACCAACCATAGTGGTAGGTTCCTTATTATTAGCAGTTTGGATCTTATCTTCAGGTTATTTCATCTTTAGATATTTATATTCAATTACAAGCAAACTAACCTTGAAAGCTAATAAGAATGTCTCCAAATTATACACCTCAGTCAATACACTTTTAGTTTGGTCATTTTATTATCATCATTATGTGCCATCTAAGAATAATTATGTGATCTTTGAAGTGGTGCTTCTATTCTTAAGACTGATGGTTATAAGTCTAATACAATCTAGTGGTCTTACACAAGTTATATGTTTAATAATTCTTGAAGTTGTGAATATCTTATTGATATTTTTAATGAAACCTTATTATCTTAGAATGACATGGACCACCACCAGATGGATGGTGCCATTTGCTAAATTATTGGTCACTGTTTTATGTATACCATTTCTTCCACAAATGAATTGTAGTGAAGAAACAAGAAGTCGTGTGGCTTATACACATTTCTGTGTACATTTAGTTATAGCATTTGCATTTTTATGTCAATTGATTTATTGTTTTTCTACAACAATAATATCTGTTCTCAAATTACGTCATCAGAAACGTATAGAACTGAAAGGTGTTCTTGAATTATCTCACAGTAATAGTCGAGAAGAATTCAATCAACAATTTGAATATAAACCTGTTGATAAAACCACCAAACCATCAAAGGATGAAGAATCGGAAGTCGAAGATAATGATAAAATGGCTAATCTTGATAATGACTTTTACTATAGGTCAAATGCTGAGAATCGTTTAAGAAAACATTCTCATGATATGAGACTTATTGATACTGAAAGTATTATATCTGATAAGTCATTTAAACAACAACAAGAATTTTCACATCTTCGTAAACAACGTATTGATTATACTAAAAGAGAAGGAGATTTAATTTATAAGAAATATTTCTATGATGAAGAAATTGATCCTGAAATCAAAGAATTATGGGAATCAAGAAATATTTGGACCAATGAAAATGTTGGTACATCAGCAGTTTCTGGGTGTACTGAACTGCAGAAATTAAAGCATAGGTTTAAGAAATATGTGAAGAAGCCAGAAAAGGAAACAGGGTTTTCTGTATCAAGACCCAGACCTTTGATTGTTAAGAAACTACCGGAGATCAGTGTGGATAGATTACATCTGGATATAGAGCTGGATATTAGGGAAAAACTGGAAATGGAACTGGATAGAGGGAAACTGGAAATGGGACAGGGTAATAAAAGGCTGGAAATGGAAATGGATATGAAGTCAAAGCTGGAAATGGAATTGGATATGAAGTCAAAGTCGGAAATGGAATTGGATAATAAGGTAAACCCCGTTAGTAATCAAAATGAAGACAAATCTAAAGAAGAGTATCAAAAAGACGTTCACTAGAAAAAGACATAAACAACAAATCGTATTAAAACATTCAATAAAACATCCGTTAACTCAATTACTTTTATGCTGTAACAGTAATACCAAAGAGAATATAATACAAAAATTACATGAAGAAAATTCATGTCTTTAATCAAAATATCATTATGTACATTAGTCAATATAAAAAATTCTAAATTATTCTATGATACACTTCAATTCTGTCATAAAGGCAATGTTTTTGTGTTTTTAAATTTTTTATAACAAACTTAACCAACGGTGGTAGGTTAAGCGAACATGGTGCTGTCTATGGTTCTGTATGTAATTGCGCATAGCACCATTGCGCATTAAATTTAGGGAAGATGGCCATAATCTAAGGACATGATTCTTAAGACCTAAACCTATGAATAGGTATCTAAAGACTCAACCCAAGAATAGGTATCTAAAACCAAACCCATGAATATGATTCTAAAACTTATATCTAAAGATGAAATCTATTAACATCCAAAGATCAATAATGAACATTAAGGGTCCAAGGGTCCATACATTCTAACCCCTCTTTTGTTTCTTCCCATCTTTCTTATCATCTATAGATAAATCAAACTTTCTCTTAACAATATTACGTACTAATTTCTCATCATCAATGAATTGATATTTTTCATCATTAATTTTAAATGTCTCTTCACTGTCTAAACAGTTATGTAATGATTGATATTCGGATTGTAATACAATTTTAGCCATACTTTTACGGTTATATTTAAAGTCTTTAGTGAAATCATCAGATGCTAACTCTGGATATTCATCAATTCTCCTTTGAACAATTTGTTTATAATTACTAAGTAAATTCTCTGTTAATTTCCTAGATTCTATCAATTGAATACATTTGCGATAAATACGTCTTACTAATTGAAACTTGGATTCAGTTTTAAGGGGTTCCATAGAACTAATGGAATTAATTGATGATATAATTGTTAAACATTGTAAAAAAATTATCAATTCTACAATGATATCACCTGATACAAAACAATCATAAGATTCTAAAACAAAATCAACAACGTCTTTATCTTGTTCTTCTTCAAGGGAAATTATTTTATTAAAGATGTCAATAACCTCATCAAAGAATTTTTCACTAAATAATTCAGTAGTAAAATATTTCTTGATGGTAGTTAAAGGGATTTCACCAAAATCATGTTTCAGTCCAAAAGTTTCAACATATCCATAACGTCTTAATATTTCACTATTAGGATGATCTGAATATGTATTATAAATTTGGTCACCCGACTTGATATCTTTAATAGCTCGTATGATGAGTTTATCACCTTTATACTCCAAAGATGCATTATGGAGATTAGTATCAGCATTTAGAGTATCAGCTAAAGGAATTAAAGCTTTTAAGAATGAGTCTTGTTTAATACTATCAGGATATTCATCTTCACTAAGGGGAAGCTCAGGATCAAATTCATCATCTGAATCTTTAGCAGCCTCAGAATCCTTTTCACTGTTAATATCAGTATCGGCACCATCAGTGTCAACACCATCAGATTCTTCTTCGCCATCAACAACACCACGTTTATTTAATTTTTCAACATCAAATGAATATGACATAATTAATGATGCTATCTCATGATATTCTATTAGCGTAGTATCAGCCAATTCTTTAATATTCATCTTATCAACTACAATATGAGGAAATAACTTCTTATACATCCCATCAGCTAAATCTCTACCAATTCTCTTGACTATCAATGAAGGTTCTAATTCTTTTAACTCATCTTCCTTCCAGAACATTAATTGATTGAATTGATAATTTTCCCTATCAACTATGGGTAAAACTTGAAAATAATTATACCATAATGAATCTTTACCTTTAACCTTAAGCTCATATAATACTACAATTATTAAAGCTTCCCATTGATTAAGATGATATAAATCTTCCTGAACATGTGGTTTATCCTTAATTAAAGTACTGGTCTCAAGATTCAAGATTAACGGCCTTGGAATTTCAAATAAGATTTGGTCTTGTTTGACGTCTTGTAAAGCAATAACCCCTCTACCTTCCTTTTGTTCACGTAAATCTTCGATAGCAACATCAAAAAGGAACTTGACATCATTCTTTCTCAACCAGGCTTCATATTTCTTAGTTAAAACTCCAAAGTCACTCATCTTGCAAATTGTACCTGCTGCGAAGACTTGTGCGTAGGTTTGTGCGTAGGTTGCGAAATCTTCACTAGCCACTTGGCGATGATCGGCGGTATTTTGCCTCAATGTGAAATTATCATACCGCCTAACATCTGGAATTAGGGAGAGAAGATGAGAGAATGTAAGAAGTCATTATTCATTATTTTATATAATTTTTCTTTTTGGTTGGAAACTTTCACTTTGGTGATTTGAATTCGTTATAGTGTGATTTTTCATAATATGAATTAGGGTTTGGTTGAATTTGATGTGAATTTGCCGTGGGATGATTTGAAATTGGTATAGATTTATTCAGTATAAATTTAATTCTTTGACTTGGCATGAAGCACAGCGGTATACAGTAAAGTGAGGTGGCATGAAGCCAAAAACCCAAAAGTGAGGTAGTAAATGAGGCAGTGAGGTGGTAAAGTAAGGTGGTAAACTTAGAACGAAATACCCTCATAATCGCATGAACCTCATCACCTTCCCTCCCTCATCGACTTCCCTCCCTCATCGACTTCCCTCCCTCATCGACTTCCCTCCCTCATCGACTTCCCTCCCTCATCGACTTCCCTCCCTCATCGACTTCCCTCCCTCATCGACTTCCATCCCTCATCTCAATATAAAATCCCCTGATCTCATACCAATTTGTAACCCAATCCTAAGTTAACCCACATAAATAAATATTACTTGGATATTCCGGTAATCTAGAACTATAATCTAAATCTTTGGTTTTAAAGCCATCATCACTTGTAGCTATAGCTAAACAATTCTTACCACTATTTATATCCATCTTCACAATACTTTCAATTTCATTATTATCATACCTTAATTGATTATACCCCATACTTTTCTTTCTACTTTGCCAATTCCATACATCTACAATTCCATCGGATCCTGCGGTGTAAAGATAATACTTATCAAACACAAGACTATTGACAGGATAAGCTATTTGAGTATTAGTCAATTTATCAGTTTGACGATGACATCTAAATGCAAAACGCTTAGTTTCAGCATCGGGTACGTTGGAGAAGTATTCCATACCAACTCTCCCATCAATACTGGAAATTGAAAATCCCTCTCCATTAGGGAATGATTGAATACAATTCACTTGTAAATCAAATGGACTTTCCCTTACTTCCATAGGGGTTTTCCAATCTCTTTTATCATAGATTTCAATATTTCTATTGGATAATGCTAATATAACATACTGAGAATTGGTATCCATTTTTAAAAGCTTTTCCGTGAAGGTTTTGCTAGCAATTGGTGTAGAAGGTTGTCTAGGGTCATTGACTTGAAAATGTTTATCAAATGTAGTACTAACAATTAAATTGTCTATACAATTGATATTATTGATTCCAGCATCATTGGCATTGGGGTTTCTTGTGAAATTTTCATCAAACAATTTACCATTTTCATAATCTATGGAAACAATAGATCCATCTAATGTTCCCATATAAGCATTGTTGTTCTTGGATAAATAAGTCATACATAAAATTGGGGTTTGGGATTTGATTTCTTGTGTTATACTACTACATTCTTTATGAGTACAATCGTATAATAAGACCCTATTATCCCAAGAAGAAACGAGAAGATTATCTTCAAAGGGAGAAAATTTTAAATCTGTGATTACATCAAGATCTTTGGGCGTAGGTAACTTTACGTATCGATTTTCTAACATTAGATATGATATGGTTTTTGAGATAAACCTAAGTTGGTGACCTTAGTGCGAGAGTGCGGCGTCAGGAGATTCGTTATTAGTTAAGTGGCTAGGGCCATTTATAATCAGCCAATTATGTTGGATGTTTTTTACGAATAATTTCTTGATATTCCTTGACTTAGTTTAAGTTATAAAGTACGTTAATATTACATTAAAATTACATAAGCCTAATTTTTTCTTAACATCCTAACCTCAGCTGGATCTTGATCAGGTTCAACCCATTGGAATTTCTCACTATTAGACCAGAATTCAAAGAAGTTCAATTCCTGGGGTAGATCATTCAAGACGATTTTTCTTGACTTGAATTCCGTTCGGAGTAATGCTTGTAGTTCCAAAATGGATTTATCTTGATGATTGGAATTATTTATGGAAATTTCCGTGGATTCTTGGGGAGATTCTAAAGTATAATCATCTAATTTACTACTGTTTAAATTATTGAATATTCTGATTTTACTATAATGATAATTCAATAAATTCACTTCATTGTATTCTTCAAAGTAACTTATTAATCGATTGATCATGAATAATTCTTGATTATGGAGAATATTATATCGCAAGCTATTAGAATCTCTCCAACTTAATCTTCCTAAATGATTAGGATATCTCAAGTTCACAAATCCATATGTTAACCCTAAAGCAAATATGGTATTCGGTATAAATATATCTATAGGTAAGTCAAATAATAAAATGTTTAATCCATTGAATAATAAAAATAACCCACTATATATCTTAATCTTCTTATTGATATTATGTGTAATATAGTCCAAATACTTCAGGGATCTTAAGGTTTGGTCAATTAATGTGAAGCAATTAGAATAATCATTCAATTGAAGTAATCTTGTCAAAGAGTTTCTAACAATATTATAATCAATAATTCCTTTATTAAGATTGGATTCGAATAATGCTACTGTGAGGGTTATTATATGACTTGGATTTGATGGTTTAGGGGATGTGTTCAAATAACTTCGTAGTATATCATCAGTCCAAAACCTTTGAATATTTTTTAATACCTCCCATAATTTAATTTCCATTTGTTTATTAGATACCTTGGGAAGTATACCTAAAAAGTCAGGAATATGAGTTTGACTATTTGTATGATGCTCTTGAAGATATCTATTCGACTTTATACAATCTACCATCAAAGGACCCATCAAATGTTTAGGAATATCATCAACATTGGATGTAAACTTAATCAATCGTTTATTATACAATTCATGATTTAAAGGGTTCTTACTAAAATGATTAGCCTTAAAGGTTAAGTATCGTAGACTCATTTACATCTATACATTATCGCGACAATTTTATTAACGTACTACTACACTAATATAAAATAACCACAAACCATGTTAGAGCTCTCAAACTCAATTACCCTAATGGTAATTAACCTTTACTATCTGTAATAAGTAAAATAATATTACAGAAAACATTTATTATCTCATGCAATCAATTTTCCCAATTAGGCAGATCTGTAAACACAGCGCATTGACGAGGTTACCTAAATAAATCTACACTGGAATTTGTGATCCTACAAAGTTTCCTAGAAAAATTCCATACATTCATCATGTCCCAAAGCCAATATGATAGTGAGTCGGAATTCTCCTATGTTCATTCAGATATCCAAAGACCACAATTAGAACAGTTAGCTGAACCATTATCCTCTGCCAATAGTGAGGAAGAATTCAAACCCCCACGATTACGTGATTCCAATAGAGAGTCAAATTTTACAGGAAGGGAATCATATATGTCAAATATGTCAGAATATTCAGATACCAATCATAATATTGCACAACCTGTTTCAGTAAAGGTGGTTAATGAACCTATTGTGCCTACTGTTAATAGATCAGCCAGTCAGAAGGGTCTTAAACTGCAAATGGGTAGTAAACTTGAAACCCAAAGGGGTGAATCTGCTAATGTAGAACCTGATATGATTTATAATACTAATGTTGATTCATCCATACCCCGGAGATCAAGTAAAAGGCCAAAAAGTGGTGTTGATATTCAAAAGGAGAAGGAGGATATTGATGACATAGAGGAGAGACTTAGAGAGACAGATCTTGAGGTTAGTCCTTCTGGTATAAATCCTTCTGTGGAAGATCCTACTGCGGATCCTATTCCAGAACATGCAACAACAGAAGAAATTGGTA
Source organism: Yamadazyma lessepsii (assembly GCA_030563485.1). Classification (NCBI taxonomy): domain Eukaryota; kingdom Fungi; phylum Ascomycota; class Pichiomycetes; order Serinales; family Debaryomycetaceae; genus Yamadazyma; species Yamadazyma lessepsii. The sequence continues at coordinate 317,737 of JAJMJG010000006.1, read as the reverse complement.
AACAATTAGGTCATAGAAAACGTATATCCTTAGCAATAAGTGATGATTTAGACAAATTAATGGAAAGAGCTAATACTATTAAACTGAAATCATACACTTTCAAAGACCTTCCTAGTGATATAAGTCTGACAGAATCGAAATTAGAAACTGATCCTTATAAATCACCAGTTTCTGCTAAGTATGGTGAATTACCACCAAGACCTAGTGTGGAAAGTTTAGCTAGAGCTAGACAGGTATCAAATCAAATTGAAGAAAATGAATCAAGTCCAAGTGTTAATAGAATCTCCCAAGCTTTACCTAAGCCGCCACTTGATGATGTTGAATCTAATTATTCTGATCCTTCTACTGGAAGATCCAGGGATAGAAGTTTCGATGTAGATCGTGGATCAAAGGAACTCAACTATGGTGATCATGGATCAAAGGAACCTAAGTATGATAATGATGAAGTCAAACAACATGAAACTTCTCAATATAATGAAAGTGAAATACAACCAACTAACCAAAGTATAAATAGTAGACCAACTAGTGGTTACGTGCCAGTACCTTATTCGCCTAAAGAAAATATAGAATATTCTCATGGTCAATTTCAAGAACCATATCGAGAACCATTCCAAGAATCATCACCAGAAAACGCTTTATCCAAACAAATCTATGATGATGAAGAATCGTCGAATTTTAATGAACCAGGTAATCCTTATCCTCATAAATATCCCGAAGAATCAACTGAAGGTTTATCACCAGTAGAACCACAAATATCTCAATTACCACCTCAAGGACCTCAGGTTCCACCAAAAAACGACCAATTTGAAAAAGGTCATTTACATCACGATTCAATGCAAGTACCGCAAATTCCTCATCAAGATATTAACCCAGACGAACAATTCTATGATATTGAAGAACCAGAAATCGTCAATAAACCAAGTCGAGCTAAATCAGTAAAAGATTCAACAAAACATCCAAGACATAGTAAATCGAAAAAAGAAAAAAGAGTATCATCAAAAAATCAATTAAAACCATTCAGTTATCATACGTTAATCAATTTATTAGAAAGTATCAATGGTACAATAATCGGAGAAGAGTTCAACCAATTAAATTTACCAATCAAGGAAAAACAATTAATAGAGAAAATCGTAGACCAATTGTCAAGACTTACCTCAGACATGGTGTTAGATGAACAAAGGTATGAGATTGGAATTGACAGATTGGAAAGAGCTTTGAGAGTTTTAGAAGGATTTTTATAAGTAATATATACGTGCGGCGTATGTAGCGATGAGCTCCGCGAGACAGGAAGCCAACGATAAGCAAAGCCATGGACGTATTTCCGGCCGCGAAACTTTTAGTAGTAAACATTACAACCTCTAGCACGATACTCGCACGATACTCGCACGATACTTGCACGATACTCGCACTATTTCTCAGAAATTTGCCAAGGCCGATTATCGTATTATTTTTTTTTACGAGGCTCAAATTTGAGTCAAAACAAAAGGCTGAACGTTTTCGCTGAGCAACAAAACATTTAGTCACGAGGCATCAAGTTAGTCATATTTTTTCAAACCAGCCAAATTCATTTATATTGGTGTACCATTTTGAATAAGTCTTTGCTCACTATCAATCGAACCAATCGGATTTAACTATTACCCCAATTACATACGGTGTCTCGCGAATTGATAGCCAGCGATAAATAAACCTTTGTGTCAATTATTACCATATAAACGACGGTTAGTATATTTGAGGAGTTGATTGTTATAATACACGGGATTTGCACTACATTGTTTGAGAAGGGGCTTCTTAGTTAAGTGAGAGCAAACATTATTAATAAAATACACCTTAGTCATTCACTACTAATCTACCCTAGACCAGCTATCATAACATGAGTAAAGCTCGTTATACACCATCACCACCTATGGAAGAAAAACCACATCTATTAGTAAAAGTGCCACCAAATGATATTGATTTTGACAATGTTGCTATGGAAACAATGGATGCTCCAGATCCTGCAAGACCTAATGTTTACACTCCCAAAGAAATGACATCACCATCACAGTTGGCGTTTGAAACCATTACTCAGTTACCTACCCCAATAGTCAATAACGGGTCGTTTAATTATTCTCCGATAGAAAGCAGCCCTCCTTTAAGCATTAGTAAGTTAAGACATAAGACATCATTACCCAAATTACAAAATAGAGCCATTTCTGAATACACACCAATTGATAGACAAGTATATACTGAGAACCTTCGACTGAATGAATACCCAAAAATTCAAGAAGGTGGATTGGGACCAGCTATTGGTATTTCTAGTTCTAGAGATACTACGATATCCAAAAGAGTTAGTTCTAATCCAATCCCCCAAAAGACCAAAACTCCAAGTCCTCCATTAACTAACGATTCTTCACTTATAAGTAAGTATAAAACACGAGTCTTTCGTACTCATGGTCAAGATTTTGAATTTGTCAAGATTATAGGAACTGGAAACTTCAGTCATGTTATCTTAGTGGCTAATTATTATGCCCAAATAGCTGTAAAGATTATATCGGTACCAATAAAAAGTAAGAACCAAATTAAAAATTTCAAGTATTTCATTAAGAGAGAATTGAATATTTTACATGGCTTAAACCATCCTCATATAGTGAAGTTGATCGATTATGATATAAATTTGAGTATAACTAGAGATGAGATAACTGAAGGGTTTGATACAGAGAGTGAACTTGAAACTGATGATAATGATAGTAATCATAATAGTGATAACGATGATGATTATCATAATCTTAAGATTGATAATGATCAATTCATTTATATAAATTATTGTAAAGGTGGTAATTTATATGAATTCCTGTCAACTAATTATAAGGTATATCATTCGACGTTGAGTTATTGGAAAATCATAAGTAAGATAGTCAAGGAACTAATCGAAGCCGTAGGGTATCTTCATAATAATATGATTATCCATCGTGATATCAAGTTGGAAAACGTGTTATTAAATTATACCATAGACGAACTTTTAAGAAACCCGGGTTTACAAAATCTTACGTGTTTAACAGATTTCGGATTAGCCAAAAGAATTACCGAAGAAAATCAAGAATTGACCACCAGGTGTGGATCTACTGATTATATATCACCGGAGATATTAATGGGGGTTAAATATAATGGTGAATTAACTGATGCATGGTCAATTGGTGTACTTATTTATTGTTTAATAGAAAACAGACTACCATTTGATTTACCACCATATAATTATTTAATGAATTCCGGGATAAGTCCTAGTGTGATCAAGCGGAAAATGGCCAAGAATACACCAGCTCATAGAATTGCAATGATTGATTGGGGATGGTATACCATTGAAGACTTATTAGCAAATGAAATTGATGAGGATATTATAAGGGTAATTAATAATTTAAAGGCAGTAGTTGAGTTATTATTGGTGAGGAAGGATAAACGAATAAAAGTAAAGGATTTAATGATGACGGATTTTTATAATAGTCTTTAGCATAGTATGTAATTTTAATAAATTAATTAAGGATTTTTGGGTGTTTTTGTGTGTTATGAATTACTTAACTAAGAACATTAGTAGATGGTATTAGTTACTGAAGGGTGTTTGATGGTACTAATTACTGAAGGGTGTTTTATGGTACTAATCACCTAAGACACTGTAAATGTTACCAATCACCTAAGACACACTAAATATTACCAATCACCTAAGACACTGTAAATACTCCCTCCTAAAAACATTAATACAACACCTACACCTCATTAGTAGATGCCAGTCCCGCATTTAAACCGCACATTCTCAAAATACTACCGCGACCATGAATGGAGCAGTTGAAGTACCTAAACTACCAGAAATCCCTCATATAACCAATAACATAGTCCCCTTATCAAATGTAATCAAATACTATACAAATGAAGCATATTCCCAACTTTCCACAATGGTTGAAAACCTCGCCATGACTAAAGGTAAAGACCTGGATATTGCCCGTCGAAAGAAACTACTAGTATTAATTATATCAATTCGTCAGGATTTTGTCAAATTATATACCCTTGTTAAATGGAGTAGTCATAGTAAAGAGGTTGGAAAACTTATTGATTTATTGAATTGGTTCCGTACCCAAGAATTTTATTTCGAACAATTATCATTAAAATTAGCAGAGTTGAATGGGTTTAGTGGTGCTAAATTACCCAATAGTGATCTAATAACAAGTTTGGAAGTGTTAATTAAAGGCAGGCCACAATTACCATCATACAACCTTATAATAAATCCGCCTATATCTAATGAAAAAGTACTTCAAGTATTGAAAGATTTGAACTTATTATTAGTGACGAGAATGGCTTTAAATGATAATGTACCACTTGAATATCTTCAGAATCATGAAATCAAAGATGGAAGATTGATTTTGAAGTTGGATAAAAAATATATGGTTAGTGTTACCATAGGAAATGATTTAGTTATTGATAAAGAGTCTGATTACTTCAAGAGTCCATATTTTTTCATAGATTTCAAATTTTTATTCGGGCAAAGTGGTAGAAATGAATTAGAAGATGGAGTGAATGAAGAGAAAGAAGATAAAAAGATTTTAAAAACCAATTCAACGACGTCATTACCACAAACCATATTTCATAGACTTGAGAATCAATGTAATCAAATTCTTTTAAAAGAGAACTTGAATGGGATGTATAAATTACTCAAGAATTTCACTAGGAAATTCAAATTCGAACTTATACTTGAACAGTTAAAATCACTTAATCAATTGAAATGGAAAACTCTCAAATTCAAGTACGATAATGTTAAAGGGTATGAGAAGATTATCATTAATTATTGGACTAGTCCTTTGAATGTTATAGAAATCCTACTTAATGATAACTTGGACATTGAATACAATTGGTATAAAGATAATGAAAGGATTGAATTGGTGGATAAAGTGAATAATGATGAGTTCAATATTGAATATTTACTCAACTCAATCTTGAATAATCATGTGGAATTGATTATTAAGAAATTACTTAAACAGGCCACTGATGATAAATTAGACTTTTTAGTTGAATCAAGCAATCCATATCAAATAATTGTGAATTTACTGGATACTAAGAAATCGATATTTTCAATAGATGCCTTGGTTGGTAAGTTTTATATAATTGATCCTAACTTGATAGAAATCAATTTCCTTCAAAAATTGAATGCTTTTAATTATAATAATGATGAAACCGTTTTGGTCAAGTATATGTTAAGATTATTGATAGATTTGAAATTAGAAGTAATGTCTAATGAAATCACTAATAGGCTCATTATTATAGAATGGATTAATAATCATATCATTAAATTAAAGGATCAAGAATTGAATAAGTTATCATCACATTTCACCAAGTATTATAAAATCACCTACTTCAGATGTAAGAACTTACCATCATCGTGGTTTCTCATTAACCTTATAGATGAGAATTTTCAAATCAATTGGTATGTGAGTAGGATTAAATCAATTAAAGGTGAATGGAGATTACAATGGGTAATGAATTTAGATATTGAATATGAACCTACATTCCAATTTTTCAATAATTTATCGGTTATATGTTCAAATAAAATCATTGGTAATATGATCACTGAGGAGTTAATTACTGAAGGTATTAAATTCATTGAATTGAGCCCAGTAGAAATCGCCAAACTTGATTTTGGTGATAATTTCAATATCAATGATAAAGATTTCGAATTGGGTTTATTATTATATAACAATGGTGAATTCTTACCTATACCCAATTCGTCTAATGGGTTAATACTTAAGATTAAATTGATCAATAATCACGATGATAAGTCAGTAGAGATTAAACTTGTATCCAAGTTGAAATTGTTGGATAATTATAATTTCGATTTCATCAAAAATGTATCAATATCCAACCTCAGTATTCACGATAATTATTTTGAGATTAATGAGTTGGTCAATTTACACAATTTCGGAGTAGAAACTGAAGGATTATCAACCCAAATCTTCAAAAGCCTTCATAAGTTCAATCATTTATTAAAGTTAATCAATGAATTAAATCAAAATCATATTCAAATTCTTAAAACTAACGGAGATATTAAAATTAAAATCAATGATATATTCAATAGTTTAAGTGTACAATTACCTAATGATGATAATAAAGATTATTACTTCACCACCGAGAATAATGATAAGGTCATTGATATTATTATAAGATTCATCAATAAGGCTATAGTTGATGATAGTATAAAATTAATTGGTATCATCAATTACCTCAACCTTATAAGTGAAGTCATCAAACCTATCAATAGCTTAAAACAATTTATGACCAATAAGTATAATTTCAGATTACCAAATGGATTAAAGAAATTGTATTTGAATGTCAAATTTTTCAATTTGAATCATTTTGAATTACTCTTTTATTTGAATTCCCTTAGTCCTACCAACTCCAAGAAAATCATCAATTCCAAAATTGTATTGAATATCAAATTCAAACTCAATAAATTCAAAGTTGATAATAAATTGGATTTAACTATAAGTTTAATAGATAATTTAAATATGAAGAATTTGAAGTATAAGAAATTATTTGAATTGATATATAAGACATTAAAAGATAATCCGAAGATAATTAATTTGAACTATGATTTTATAGTAAATTTGGAATTATTTGATCAATTTTTAAAGGAGATAGGTAATTGTTTTATTAATTATATCGAGAGTGATTAATAAGGAAGGTGGGAATTATCGAATGATAATTTGTTAGTGGGAATTATTCAGTGGGGTAATAAGTGACTGTATGTGAGGTAATCTGCGAATGTATAGTTCGGAAAAATTAATTCCCTTTGGTTCGTTTATCTACCATTCTACAGATACTTCAGTTACTCAGTTACTTCAGTTCCTATAATGATTTAAAATTCTTATTAATAAATCTTCCTAAATATGTAAATATTATAAGAAATATTCTTTATGATTTTTTTCTTGTGTCTTGGAATTATCTCTCATTACCTCCACAACCCCTCCGCCCTCACCGTAACCATTATCGCTTTGTCTTTCCTTGTATGACTCGACTTACAATAAACCCACAAACCCACAGATAAACCCACAATCAACCCACTAAAAGCCCACTTTTCGGTCTTATCCTACTCAACTCCAATCCTCTTTACTCTCCCTCAGTTAATCCGGAGATTAGTCCTCCTAATTTTCGGACATTTGTGAAAATCACATTTATGAAACTTTGCATATGACCTGATATTCTATTTGCGTATTACCTGATGAGAGTATTAAGAGCCCATAGAGTTTGAACTTAATCTATTACCCGTTTATTACCCATACCTAATTTATCATTTTACAGTCTGAACCTTTTTTAATACAATTTTCACATTTATTACCAATCATAGCACATTTAATCTTTCTACGTCTACAACTCAAACAACTCGATTTACGGTCTCCTATCTTCTTTTCAACTCTAGTTAAATTTTTTTTATTTATCAATATATCTTCTTTAGTAAACCCTTTGGAGAATTTACAATCAAGATGTTTATTATTACAAGATTTACAAGGTTTGAATTTTATTAATTTATCATTAGATATCACAAGGGTATAATCTTCAAATTTGATAGCTTCTCCTTGTGATAACTTAGAATAAGTATCGGAAGGTAATCCTGAATAGTCAAAGCTTTCACTTGTGACTGAGAGTATTATAATTTCGGCATTACATTTGACTTTACGTGCTCTACAAGAGTCACAACTTGGTCCTGACCTCTGCCTTCTTTTTTTCTCTTCTTCATGAGCATCTTCATTCTTAATCACTAACGGAGCTAATTCTTTAATAGATTCTTTAGCTAAGGTAGGATGTAAGAAATTTGGGGATTTGGATGGGGATTTTGGTGTTAATGGTGCTTCTGCACTGGAAATTGATGATACTGATGATGCTTTTGATGGTGGTTGATAATAATAACTTTCAAAATGTGTAGGTTTATGGATTTGTGAATTTTGGTGACTAAGTAAATTATTTTCCGTTAATTTATGATTTAAAATTGGTGGTAATTTTATGCAATCATAATTACAAGGTTTATTATAGTTGATATTCATTATTGAATATGTTAATAAATCATTTGATGACATTTTGTGTTATTAATTTTTTTATACAAGTTTTAATTAGACAGAACTTTTGTACCTGATGACTCCTGGTTTATATATGGAGTTGAAAAACGAAAAATGATGATATTTAAATACAATTCACCATCCCAATAGGACAGGTCCGATGTCGATTCACATGGAAACAAACTCCGAACCTCACAAGACATTACGGGCTTTAACTAACGGAAAGTAATTTTTTTTTCAGCAAAGATTTTCATTAACCATGGTATATACGTCGGTCAACCTGAACTACAACCCTAGGTTTACAATAATAGCCACTTTAATAATACCCGAGTGATTCAAAACCCGATTATATGATATCCATCTAAACGAATAGTGGCATCGCACTGACTCAGGATGACTCAAGGAAAACCTCGGGATCCATAAGTGAGTCGTCCGGATTTTGCAGAGGTGCCCCAAATTCCATCCAGTGGCAGAGTGGTATGGACGCACCGGAGAAGTGAGCTGAGGTTAGGAATAAATCGGAAGCATCGTAGTTCGGACAATCATAACTCCAGGAGTAGTATGACCTAAAAATACTACACCTTAACGCCAGAATAATTATCTCTAGTTCATTAGAAGGCTTTTCCATAATCGACTCCGACTCTGATTAGTTTCGTAGTCGTGATCAAACGAGGGTAAAATAAAATTGGAGATTGCATATTCCCCTCTATGCTCCCCTGTCAAGTTATTAACCTCTGCTTAAAAAAGGGTCGTGCAACGCGCCATACCTCGGGGGTATACATCCAGATATCTCGGTCTAATTAGTCTCGGTTCAATATGTCTTCGGACAAAAGCAGAATTTCCTATTTCGGGTGATAAACGTTAAAATTTTCCAGAGTCCGGACCTCACCTGCCTTAGCCGCGAGCCAAGTCCGGTTGACCCCTTTAATTAGGATTTGGTTAATTATTTCCCATGGATAATTGAAAATGTTCTTACCCAACCATTATCAGATGATGTTAAAGTCCGCAATTTTTAAAATCACCTAATAATGAGATAACCTAGTAAATACGAACCTTGTAATATAAGCCCGAGAAAACAACCATTCTTTCCAACGTGAGTTGTAACTACTTCTGTGGTAATTTTGGTGACGCCTGCGGCCGTATTGTTCACCATTTATCATCTTATCGGAGTACATTGGTGGGGCCGCCAAGTCACGTTCTCCACAAGTTGAAGATGGGTAAGAGGAAACTGCGAGGTCAAAATGCGGAGGTGTAGTATTAAGTATATAGATAATATTTTAGTTTATATCCATGTGAATTCGGATTAAGGGTCTAGCCATTAAATTCATTAATAACCCACAATTGGCTTCTGATTGTTTTCAAATGTCAACTTCGCACAAGCGGCTATGCTCTTGAAAGGATATAGCATCTGGTGTACCGGGCTTTTTAATAGAAGCACTACTTCACATATCTTTGACACCGCGAAAAATCAATTTCCTTACACGACCTGTTTATTTTGATTTACACCCAATGTAGCATTCTCATTATCATTCCATACCTGAGAAGGAGAGAGAGTCTCAAGACATTTAACTCACATCTCATTCATCACATTTAACTCCTTAGTCCCTTGACACTTAACATGGATGACTTTTTAAACACTCCCATCAAGAAGATCGAGAGGTTAACACTCAAGTCACCTAATCTCAAACAGATTATGGTAGAAAAGGGGTATAGTCAGCTAATAAGCGACAAAGTGTTTCAAGACATGGATAAATTTATGAGTCCTGAAGATGGGTTTGATGACAAGGAGAATGATTATATTGATATAGATGAGTATTCTCCTGATAATAGTCCCAAGGCAAAGAACTTCAATAAGTACTTTAATGAGTTACATAGGGTGGATTTCAAATCTATGGAATCTATTAATACCCATTACTCAATTAATAATCAACAAGAGACTCCAAAAGAACGTGTTTATTCTAAGAAGAAGAGAAGAACATTAACAGGGATTGATGAAAGTCCAGTATTTCAAAATGAAAATCATACAAATTCACTGGCTAGGTCACCTGCCAAATTATCACCAAATAAAGTTCCTAGTATGGTACCAAGTGGGTCAAGAGAAGCACCAAGGACATCACCAGGTAAGATAACTAACAATCAGACTAATAATAATTTTAATGGACATTTTGCAAGACCATGTCCTGATAATTTACCCAATATTCCAAATAAAGTATCTCCTAACAAAGTGTCTCCTAATAAAATTTCACCAAGTAAAGTTTCACCAAGTAAAATTTCACCAAGTAAGAAATCCTATAATTTGAATGAACTTTTGAATAGAAAAATTATATCACCAAAATCAAATTCACCAACGAAAATAAATCAATCTGATTTACCAAATTTAAATAATGATTTAACGTTAAATAACAACCATCCTACATCCCCCTTATTACCACCATCTTTTCCTGGACAGTCCAACGCTTTACAAAAGAAATCCTCAATTCCTAAACTTCAGAATAAATCATCTATACCCAAACTTCAACATAAAAGTTCTATACCAAGTTTATCCCATAAATCATCAATTCCATTATTAAATCCTAAACCTTCAGCAACAAAAAGTCTTTCACAACAATCATCCATATCAAAGTTTCCAAATAATTTATCACATAAATCATCCATACCGTCGTTGAACCCAATTAAACCTACATTAAACCCGAATAATTCCTCATTAAATCCTAATAAACCATCCGTTTATAAACCCATTAAAACTAATGACGGGTTCATTGTTCCTACCAAGTCCATGTCAACAATTTCAACATCATTTACACCCCAAGACAATCAAAAACCAAAAGCATTTGGTAATTACGGGAATTTAGAATATAGAAAAGAATTAGAATCATCATTAAAGAGGAAATCATCAAATCAATCATTGCATTCTTATGAAAGACCAACGATTTCATCATCACAAAAATCTACAGAAAAGAAACCACCAACTTCTTTTGATAAAATCAGGAGGTTTAGGAAGAGATTTAATGCCTAATGAAAACCATTAGAATTTTCAGAGATGATCAAAAAACCATGTAAAAAAGTGTATAGTAGTGCATAATAGATATTCAAACAATGTTATTTATATAAAAACTCTTAATAAATATTCAGTTGGACTTTAATTTCACCACCTAAAGTGAATTCTTGTCCAGCTACCCATTTTTCACCAGGTTTTAAACTCTTGAATTCAGAAACTTTACCAGCTTCAATACATAACATGTTAAGGTATCCATTTTTTGGTTGGAAATCACCCATACCAGCCAGTTTTTCAATCCATGGATTCCAAACAACAGCATCTGGTAAATTTTCTCTATGAATGTTTTGTTTTACATGGCCTAATCTGATGATTTGTAAAGTTTTTTGATCAGGAATACCTGAGTAAATTCTATCAAATTCTTCTGTAAAGTTTACCATTGGTGATTTTTCTCTATAGTGAGTAGCTAATAATTGATCATAACATGATTCATCTGTTAAATTGTTAACAACAATGTCTTCAATATCATCAACTCTGAAATAGGTATGGAATAACCATTTGAATTCAAATGTTTCTTTACCACTATTTTCAACTTCAATTGAAGTTTTTAAACTTCCTTCGGCCAAACTAATATTATAGATCAAAGTGAAATCAGGTTTACCTTCCCATTGATTATAAATTTCAGGGTTAGCAATTTCTGGACTTAAAGCAAATTGAATAGTTAAAGGATCTGATTTGGTTTTACCTAAAAATTCCCAAGTACTATTTCTAGCAAATCCATGTTGTGGTAAGTTGAAAGTAGCATGGTCTTCAACTTTAGTTTTACCGAAATTTGGGAATACTAATGGGATACCACCTCTAACCGGTTTAGAACCATCTAATTTAGCACCATCTGATAACCATAATTGTTCTACATCTTTATCCTTCCATGAAATAATAGTTGCACCATATTTAAGGATAGTTACGGAGGTTTTGGAATCTGAATCTAAACTAACGATTACTTTATCTGAATGTTCTTCAATCATCGTGTTGGTGATAGTGGTTGATTATCGACTTGCTAGCGCATTCGCGGGTTAATGTTTTGCAGCTATAAACATTGGTTCATGCACGTTTGTTAAAAATACGATAATGTAATGTTTAAAGATGGATTTGAAGTTCGGACTTCTTTGGTGAGTGGAAGGGGGTAAAATATTTGAAATTTGCTTGAGCTTTTAAAATTTGCTATGTTGAATAATTAGTAGAGCTTTGCCTTGCTCCTGGTGGTCAGGTCTGCGCGTTCGGGAAGCTTAGAGAATATTTCTGAGGTATACACGATAAATTATAGGAGATGAAGGAAGTGGCTTATTGATATCGTTGTGATGAGCTTGATTTTTATTAGGGATATTAAAAGGGGAGACACGAGTTTTTGATGTTGTAGGGGGGAATGGTTAAAAGTGTTTTTGTGGTCATTGAATGGTGGTTTTGTGGTACTTGCCTGATAGTATTTGCGTAGTATTTGCGTGGTATCTAGGAGATTTCACTATTACTACCACTCATTAAATTAAACACATGTACAAACAAAGAATGATTGAACAAATCATTTAACTTTACAGTTATCACCTTTCTTGAATTGCCCTTATAAAAATATGAACATATAAAAGGATCATAATAACCTTTTAATTATCATCAACTATTATGTCTCTTATTACCCGTTCTTACTGTAATCGATACTAAATACTCAAGACATCCCAATACAAAAAATATCAAAACAGTCAAATTCACTCAAATCAAATACATTCCACTAACTAATAAAATCAATTTCCTACCACCACACTACTTCCCCAATATCAAAACCCTAACACTCCCTATACTTAAAACTCACCCTAACATACAATTATCATAGGAGACATGACTAGGCGCGCACTCTTCCCCTAAAAGTTTCTTTTTCCATCAACTGCAAACAACTTGGGTCCCTTGGATATCTTATAGAACTATTAGAATCGTCAAATCATAGTATCATATAATCATATACTTATTGTCATACAATTATAGCATCAAAACTTCCATTTAACACTCCCAGGACTAGTTCAAAGTATCTCACCATTATGTCGATATTAAGATCAAAAATCATTCAAAAGCCTTACCAGTTATTTCATTATTACTTCCTATCGGAAGCACCACCCCATTCTACGTTGGCTAACTTGGAATTTTCAACTGATATCAACCTTACTATTAAGAAACTTAAAAATCATCATTGGACTATTCCCGATATAGCCCATTTTGGTTTTTTATCCAGTGTTATATTATTTGTTTTCCTTATATTCCCTGCATCATTTTTAATTAAATTACCTATATTGTTGGTATTTATAACATGTTTCTTAGTACCTTTAACTAGTCAATTTTTCTTATATGCTTTACCAATATTTTCATGGTTAGCATTATATTTCACTTGTGGAAAGATTCCTAATGAATGGAAACCTGCTATTTCGGTTAAATTTTTACCGGCTATGGAAACTATTCTTTATGGTGATAATTTATCAAATGTTTTAGCTACTATTACTAATAGTACTTTAGATATTTTAGCTTGGTTACCTTATGGTATCATTCATTTTAGTAGTCCATTTATTGTTGCTATATTTATATTTATTTTTGGTCCTCCAACTGCTTTAAGATCTTTTGGATTTGCCTTTGGTTATTTGAATTTATCTGGAGTTTTAGTTCAATTATTCTTCCCTGCTGCTCCTCCTTGGTATAAGAATTTATATGGTTTACAACCTGCTGATTATTCTATGAAAGGTTCACCAGGTGGATTAGGTAGAGTTGACGATATCTTAGGTTTTGACATGTATACTACAGCATTTTCAAATAGTCCTGTGATTTTTGGAGCATTCCCTTCATTACACTCAGGTTGTGCAGTTATGGATGTTTTATTCCTTTGTTGGTTATTTCCAAAATATAAGACCATTTGGTGGGGTTATGCATGTTGGCTTTGGTGGAGTACCATGTATTTAACTCATCATTATTTCTTTGATTTAACCAGTGGTGCATTTTTGGCATTACTTGTTTTTACTTATACTAAGTATAAACATTTACCTGTGATTAAAGCATCTAAATTTTGTAGATGGAGTTATACAGAAATAACTTATGTCAACATTGAACAAGTTAATCCATTAAATTTCAATTTTAATGAATTCATTTATGAAAATGATTTAGAATTAAATGCATTAGAACCTTCGCAACCACCTCCAACCATTCAGACTCAATCAATCCCAAGTAGTTCTCAACCAAATGGTACTAAAGCTCAAAGTAATGGTTTAGTAACTCCTTATCAATATGATACTAGATCAAGACAAGCATCCAAGTCTTTTTTACCAGCTAATCCTTCAATTTTAGAAGATGAAGAAACTAGTTCATTTGAGAATTCCGCAGCTACATCAGTTTTTGATGAAGTTGATCAATTAACGACTATAAATTCTAATGAATTTGATGATTTTGATAAGAGAAAGAAGAACTAAGGATTATTTTAAATCCGTTCAAATTATATTACAATTGAGGTATTTGAAAATATTTCAAGTTACTCTACTTTTGTAGAGAAAATGTGTTCGTTATAGAAAATGAATAATGACATCTTGTTTAATAGTTAATAATTTAATACTTAATATATAATCTTGTATAAATTGTGAGTAGGCTTATTGATTTTTATATTGAAGATTATTAGTATGTTACAGTGACTTTGCTATAACATTGCTATGTTAATATAATGCTCAGTTTGACTGGTGCAATCCTCGTACCGTGCTAATACCGTCCTCGCATTGTCCTCAGACCATCTCACACCCTTCTCACACTAAACCACACCTTCCCGCACTAACTACTATAATCTCGGAAATCTAAACCTGCCAAAAACCATGTCATTGAAATCGTTTACTAAATTATTTAAAACCCCCACAATCCAACCATTTCAAACCCTTATTGATTTTAGAACACCAAAACCATTCCCTATAATTACCAGATCTGATCAGGAAATTGGAGGATACTCAAAGGTCCAATTCACTCAACCTACACCTGAATCTCAGAATCATTATGCTTCCTTTTCGGGATATTTAAATCTTGATATCCCTAAAGATAATCCAGAAGTAACCAGAAGTGGATATGCTATGTTCCGTACAGCTGATCAGAACCAGAATTGGCTCAGTGGTAATAAATATTGGGATTGGTCCCAATACCTGGCATTAGTTATGAGAATAAGAGGTGATACTAGGAAATATTTAGTTAATGTTCAAGCCAATACACCACTTATAACAGATTTATTCCAACATAGATTATTCTTAAATACACCAGGAGAATGGGAGACTGTAGTTATACCATTGAATGATTTTGTCATGACAAACTGGGGTGTTATTCAAGACACTAGTGAATTAAATAAAGGTGAAGTTAAAACCTTCGGTATAGGTTTATTAGATAAACAATATGGACCATTTAATTTAGATATTGAATGGGTAAAAGTTATGACTGACGAAGAATTAACAAAGTATACTGATGAACCACTTAAGAATGAAGACAAGGAAGAAGAAGAGTTTGTAGCAGGGTCAGCAATAAGAACGAAAAGTTATCAAGAACCAAAGGATACGGTTTTTTAAGGTTTTAACTAAGGGACAGGGTTTTTTAAGAAATTCTTAAGAAGATATTTTATAAATCATTATAATACATTATGCTATTTACATTAACTTATTCTCTAACTTACCTAGCGGCTTGTTGGAAAGTAGTACCAACATTCAATTTTTTATCTATTGGTTGTTTGAAAATATTTGCTCTTAAAACTCTTGGATCTTTTCTTAAAGTTCTTAATAATTCATTTTGGACATTAGCACTTGAGTCAAATCCTATCAAGAATTGATAACCTTCAAAATGTCTTTCTTGGTTCTTACTGATGATCTTTGGTAAAGGTTTAGGACCAATACTTGTTATATCACGTATTACACCTCTATTGTTAAGGATAAGTCTTCCTACGGTACTGGCAATTTTCATGGCTTCTTTTTGTTTATTGATACCATCAGTTATTCTGGCAACTGCCATTAATTCATAATACATTGTGTTGTAGTAGTCAAACAGTTGTGAGAATTTTTCAATAGGCGACATGTATTGGATTTAGTGCGACTTCTCTTAGTAGTGCGACTTGTCTTCACTTTTAGTAGCACGACATGTATTGAGGGTTTCGGTAAAAATATAACGACACACGACACAATACTGATCTAAGCACCGCTGCTATCAACAATCATCACGTGAGATTGCAACAAACTACATGAAAATTTGCAACTAACCAAAGTTTGTCAATTTCCAATAAACTCAATTACTTAAATTTCAAAAATGGCTACTAATATTACATGGCACGAAAATTTAACTCACCAAGAACGTAGTGACTTAGTTAAACAAAAAGGGTTAACTATTTGGCTTACTGGTTTAAGTGCTTCAGGTAAATCAACCATAGCGTGTGCTTTAGAACAATTCTTATTAAAAAATGGTCATCAAAGTTATAGATTAGATGGTGATAATGTTAGATTTGGTTTAAACAAAGATTTAGGGTTTAGTGAAAAGGATAGAAATGAAAATATTAGAAGAATCTCCGAAGTTGCAAAATTATTCAATGATTCTTGTTGTATTGCCATTACCTCATTTATCAGTCCTTATAGACAAGACAGAAGATTAGCAAGAGAATTGCATAAAAATGATAACTTACCATTCATTGAAGTTTATGTTGATGTTCCAATTGAAGTAGCTGAAAAGAGAGATCCAAAGGGTTTATATAAGAAAGCTAGAGAAGGTATCATTAAAGAATTTACTGGTATTAGTGCACCTTATGAAGAGCCAGAAAAGGCCGAGATCCATATTGTTAATGATGGTATTACAATTGAAGAAGCTGCTCAAAAAGTTATAGATTATTTAAGAGAACATAAGTACATTTAGAGGTTTTTATGATGATGCTTACGTTTAATATTTATTTATTATTAGAAATAGTAGAACTAATTCACTTATATATTCATTTGAATAATTACGTTACGTGTTAATCATTTTAAGTTATTGAATCGTTATTCAATGGTTTTCTAATTATCTGTTCAATCATTTCCTGGGTTAAAAACTTACTTCTTCAAACTATCTAATCTAGCTTGTAAATCATCCTCATCTCCATGACCAATAGCTTGTGCAACTCTTGCTTCTTGTTCTTGCTGTGGTAATCCTGTAGGAGTATCTTTCAAGTTGCTATTCAAATCAACCCCAATTTCATCCAATACTTTACCTAAAATTTCATCTATTTGGTCTTCTTCTCCTAATTCATCATCTTCAAATTCCATGGCATCATCAATGGCATCATCCATAAATTCTTGTTTTTGATCCATTAAATCATTTTCCTTCTGGAATTCTTGGGCAATTCGTGATAATTGTGGTAAATTCATTGACTTATTCATACCTGATAATAATCTTGTGGCATCCCTCATAGACATTGCCATTTGTTGATTACTTCTGACACTTTGAATCCTTAACGATATAGCTTGTAATTGAGCTTTCATACTATTGAACTTATGAATATATCCTCTGGTACGTATTAAATCTTTGGCTTGTACTTTGGCACTATTAAGTTGACCAGCTTTAGCAGACTTTTTAATATCTGATATTAATTTTTTTTCTTGTTGTTGTAATTTCGTTGTTTCACGAGTGAGTTCTCTTTGTGTCTTTTCTAAAGCTCTTTGATTCTTTCGAAGTCGTTCTTGTGGTGTTAATTTTTTACCAAAAGCCCATTCGAATAGTTGTGACATGTTTTAACCCTGAGTGAGTGAACGAGTGCGCCTTATCTGGGAGATACAGTGTGTGAGAAGTGAGGGACTCTTTGATGGATATTTATAGAGAGTTTTGATAGAGATAATTGATGAGTTGATATGGGATATGATCTATTTAGAATAGATAATATAAAAAAGGTTCCTCATAAAAGAATCCTCATTATAAAATCCTTCTAATAAAAAATTGTAATTATGTATTGGTGTACGGGTCTTTTTATCAAATCAAATGAATGAAAAAATGGGTGTACGGGCCTTAATCAAAATTTTGACTCTCTAAGTAAACTAACAGCATATTGCCCCATACCTAAACCGGCTTGATATCCATAACCACTAGCACCATAATTATGAATTAAAACTTTCCCATCAATGATTTCCTTTTCAATTCTAACCCCTCCTTTTCTACTTGGTCTTAATCCAGTGGCTACTTTTAAAATTTCCAAGTTTTCAATTTTGTCACCACCAGGATTGTTTTGTAATAACTCTGGCACGAGGTCAGTAGTTCTTTTCAAAATGTCAACTGTTTGTTCATAATAATTATCAGCACTCCACCATCCTTGTTGTACAAAACCACCTAAAATTAATTGATCATTAGAGTTGGGTCTTTTGATAAGATATGTGGCATAATCTTTACCCCATCTCATAGTATTAGTGGTAATATGTGGAGCTTTGACTACAACAACTTGTCCTCTAGTTGGGTACATATTTTTATCATTAAATAATGTAAAGCTTCCTAACCCAGTACAATTGAAAACAGCTTTTGTTTCTGGTCTGAATGTTTCTTTGATGTCTATAACTTTCTTTCTTTGAATTTGTACTCCTTGTGATCTAAGATACTTGGCCATGTTTTGAAGGAAAAATGGACAATTGAAACTCCATGAAAGGTATTTAATTCCATATTTAGCAGTTTCTGGAACGTTCTTTATAACTTGATAATCATCTAAATATTCCAGAATTGATTCAAGTTTCTTAGATGATGGGAAATCATCAAAATACTCTGTAGACCAACACCTATCTAAACCACAATTAGGACCTAATTTTTCTTTTATAGTCCTTAAGTTCAAGTAAGTATGTTTATCACATCTTAAGGCTAAATCATCATCTCCACTAATACAACTAAAGTTACCTCCAGCATAAGGTGATGTATAATTGATGGATTCATCTCCTGGTAAGAATTCTCCAAGGATGAGAATATCTTTTCCATTGACTTGTTCAAGGAGATTATATGCAGTGTAAAGGCCGATAATTCCAGCACTAATGTTAGTAGATACTTAAAAGGGTTTAAGTTTTATACATACCCTACGATTATGTAAGTCATAGTAGTGGGTTGATAAGGTCAATTTGAGAATTTACGGTGGTGCGATTTGCAGCCGAAGAAGGGCTGAAGTATTTTAGGTTGAGAGTGAGTGGTAAAGAGGACATCAGGGAAGGTCACATGGTATGATCATATGATCATGAAAGGTTGTTCATATGATCATAAAAGGTTGTTTATATGATCATCAAAGGCTGAACACATTCAACCACATACTAATAAGCAACTCAATCAATATATTCCTTCTCATTTATATGCCTACAAATATATTCTTTTATATCCTATGAACTAATGCTGAATATCACTACTTAAACTAATCCCCTCATTTTCAACAGCTCCATAATCTTTTAATAATTTATTTAATTTTCTTGCCATAGCTTCATTATCTTCATTCTTGACATCTTCCATACCATAGCTATAGATAGTGAATAATCCATACAAAGCAAGAATACTACAGATGAAAAGGGCAATATATCCTTTAGTAGTGAATCCTTCAGGTAATGGAGCTTGTTGTAAGAATTCACCAGTTAAATCAAACCATTGTTCTTTAGATCCATAATTTCCTGCAGCATTTCCGACACTGGAAATATTACCGGCTTTACAAGCATCAAAATGGTTAGCAGGAATTGATTGTTTTTGAATTTCCGATGGTGCTTCAATTAAGGTAATAGCTAACCCTTGTTCTAAATGCCAGTCTACATGACAATGGAAATACCAAACCCCAGGATTATCAGCTTTGAATCTTAATCTAATAAACCCATTTGGATTAGCTAATACAGTATCACGAATCATAGGAATTTCTGGAAGTTTATTATGATCTGGATTTGAAGGATCATAAGTGATTGGATTATCATCATCATCACCTTCTTCTGATCTATACACAATTTGGAAAGTATGACCATGTAAATGGAATGGATGTTTACCTGGATCTTTATTATTTAAAACAATTTCAATGATTTCATCCTTTTGTAATACAAATGCATTAGTATTAGATCCATATACTTTAACATCATTAGCAAATTCACCCCCACTGATAACACTATATAAGGTAGGAACTTTTGGTGGGGTATAACTAATATCATTGAAAAATGCATAGTTAGCACCATCTCCTAAATTATCCATAACAAAGTCAAGAGTTATTTGATAATCTGGATCATCAAAAAGGGCACCTTTTTCTAAAGGTTGTAAGTTGAAATCATCATAGATTTCTAACAGGTCAACAAACTTATCATAAACTTCTTCATCATTACCAACATAAGCATCAGGGTTCTTATTATCTCCATAAGACACATAATTAGTAGAAATTAATTGTAAATCACCAGGTAAAATATCTAACATATCTTTATCAATGACATTAACTAATCTGTAGTTTTTATCGGACTTTTTCTTAGTCTTAACCAATACAGTATACCTTTGAGCAACTGATATATAAAGAGCTTTAGTTTCCACAGGTTCAACATAAATACCATCAACCTCAACAATGGTGAAAACATGATCTTCTAAGGTTATATACTGACTAGTAAATAATCCCATATTGACAATACGAACCATATAAGTTGTATCCGGGTTTACATTCCATGTAACATTCTTAGTATCATTAAATAAGGAATTTTGAGGAATTGGTTCAGCACCTGTTGGATTATATCTAGTTAAGAATTTTTCCATTAATTGTGTACTTTCGAGATGATACCAATCACTTACAGTGAGAGTCATTTCTTCATCATATTTAAATGGGATACTTTCTGTATCATCTTCAATAATAAATAAACCTCTTAATCCATCACCATATTGATTACCAGTATGAGAATGATACCAATAAGTACCGATTTGATCATCTACAGTGAAATTATAAGTAAAAGAATAACCAGGAGGTATTGGACATTGTGTTACCATTTGTGGACCATCCATAGCATTTGAGCCTTTTTGAAATAATCCATGGAAATGCAATGAAGTATTCTTATCATCTAATTGATTATTAACATTTATAATCACTCTATCATTCTTATGAACCCGTATAGTAGGTATAGGCCATTGATTGTTAATTCCAATCAACCTACGGTCTTTTAACCCATCAGGATTTCCAGTGACATAAGTGACATTGAAGTCATATGTAACTGTTTTACTATATACACCTAAAGCAAGTAATAATACTTGTATAAAGGAGATCATCAACATGGTACAAAGCCTTCCTTTACGCGAAAATTTTATCTTTTTCATCGACTTGATTTGGTCCGATTTACGGCAGTAGTAGAGGGGAACTTAGGTTAGTTACGATTATTTGTTAGGGTGATTTAGTTTGGGGTTGTGTTAGGGGTAAGGTTTTGAGTTATATAGGGGTGGATTTATGTAGTTTTTAGTTTTTAGGATTTGATTTTTGGTTTATAGTGATTAAGAAGTTGATAGAAGAGACTTTACCTGGAGTTATTTTGACCAGAAGAAACTTAACCTGTAAATTCTCTTGATATTAAGCTATCAGAATTATCCAGAAAAAGAGAATTCTCTAAAAAAAGAAAATGGTAGGTTATTGTAATAGGTAAGAAAAGGTAAGAAATTTGAGAATGATAGTATTAAATTACTACATACGAGGAAATAATTGGTAGTAATTTTTAGGCCAGTGAGCACTTTACTACCGTTTTTTACCACCTACTAATAATTTACTACCATCTTACTGCCATTACTACTACTTTACTACCATCTTACTGCCATTACTAATAATTTACTACCATCTTACTGCCATTACTACCATCTTACTGCCACCTTGTAATATCTCACCACTACTTTAATACCACCACTACCATATATTTTTATCTTGTGGACCAAGTTACTCTTTACAACCTTCTTTAACTAGCTACTCATGAGAGTAATTCTAAACTTCTTAACATTCATTCACTTTCACTTATTATCGAACAAGTAACTTTTTTATCATTTTCTTACTAAACCATTTATTTCTTTAATGTAATTCTTATCCAAAATCAAGTCAAAGCCTTAATACATGCTACTTAAAGTATGGGAAATCTACTTAATTATAAACGTTATACCAAAGATAAAAATAAAAATAGGAACCCAAGACTTATACATAATTTACTTTGTCATATATTGCTTCTTAAATATTCTAAACTAAAAATTTTACTTCTTCCCTAGAATCATCATCCTCTCCAAAACTAACTAAACGACTTAAGTTTTTCTTCATACTAACTAAACGTCTTAAGCTCTATTCTAGAATCATCATTATCATACTCCTCAACTGAAAGTTTAACTAACCTCTCGGTCAAATCTCTCTGCTCCTTACTTAATACCTGATTAACTACTACCTTAAAAACTTCAGCATTATGTTGAATTAATCCCATAAGCTCATCATGTAATACATGTTGATCTCCGGATTGTTTCAATATTATAGGAATAACTAACCCATAGATCTTATTCAACTTATCACCTGACTCTGATTTGGCGTAAATACTCAATGTTTGCAAACCTATATCATAAGGAATAACCTCCTCTTGATCACTTATTAATGATTTGGTTACATCTTTTATCAATAATTTCACAACTAAGAGATTCATTTTCGATGAATGTTGGGTTAATGACTTAACACATTGTAATCCCATTGATTTATTGGTCTTTAAGATTTCCAATATAGCATCTTTTAATCTAATAGAATCTTCTTCATTTAATTGAATGTCTCCTACTGTTATAAGTATTATAGTAGTCAACACTGTATCGTTAGTGAACTCATTATGGAAGCTTCTAATCACTTTATAAAATGTCAATACTAATTCATCATTTAATCTCTTACTTTCATATAATACTTGTTTCAAGTATGGCAATATAATAGATACTATCAAATGGTTGTTATATTCATATATCTTGCCATAAATGTATAATAAGCAGGAATATAAGTCTGCCTTTACTACATCCGGAAATTTGCTAATCATATCAATTAAGTTGGAGAAGATGGTCTTTAAAATCAATAAATGTGGCCCACTATCAATATGCTTTAACAATACTTTCGTTTGCTTATCATCAGGATCGAATTCCGGTTTCAAGAATGGTAGAATGTTGAATAACGGTAACATTAACAATCTAACCAATTCAAATAACTTATCAAACCCTTTCTCCAAGTTGTCACTATTCCTTAAGAATGTTTGGAATAATGAACTGACGATTTCTATGAGCTTACATTGAATGTCAGTATCTTCATCAACCAAAATCAATCTGTCTAACAAATCGACGATTTCTCCAAAGATCTCATCATTGAATAGGATACTAACTAATTCGTAGTTTTTGAATAACTTATTGAGTGAGATTAATACCTCTGAAACATTCTTATTCCTTATTAACGCTTCAACACACTGACTGAATAAAATAAAGAAAAAAGTCGATGCATTGTTATCTAAATATTGATCAACAAATTCGTTATTTTCCTCTAATTCCAAACTCAAAACACTAATAAAATTGACCCAATAGTTATTATAAATTTCCAATTCTTTCTTATCTTCTTCAGTGTATTTGGCCACAGAAAATTCCTTCAATGCTATAATCCATAATGATATAAGCAAGGTGCTGTATTTATCTAAAGTTTCTACTAGTTCTGGGACGGTGTTCTCATCATCATGACTGTTTAATCTTACCAATGCCCAACAGTTGAGAATAGAGATCTGTATAGATTTCTTACTGAATTCTGACATAGTTTCCAAGAATCCAAATTTGATGAATTTATTGGATGATAATTCTTCTAAGAGGAATATCAACGTCTTGAGAATTCTTTGTTTGGAATAGAACTTAATTCTTGGTAAGTTAATAAACTTGGATGACACATTCACTGCATTTACAATAACATCGGAATTACTTTCAACATTAAAACATGGCACTATAGCACTGATGATTTGTGCTTGTTGTTGTTCTAATATTGATACTCCCGAGTACATAGAGTCCTCTAAATCTCCAAATAATCCAAGAATCTTATCTAATAAGTTTATACCTCTTAACTTGATGATATTAATGGGAGATGTAGACCCTAAGAACGATATTTTAACCAAATCAGAGATCCTTAATTTTAATTTCTCGAAAAGTTGAGTGTTTCTATAAGATAAAGTCAATAAATGATTCAATAAATCATAGATAAATAGCTTGAATTCCCAAGATATTGGTTCATTCTTTTCGTCTTCATTCATTTCTACGATATTCTCGATTTCTTCATCTTTGAAATCTATTGTAGTGTTTGTTTTCTTCTTTTGACGTTGTAATAACGGTAATAACTTTTGCTGGAAGTTCACCTCTATGTATGGAATGATGAGTTTCTTGTTGGACATTCTAAAAAGAGAATTAAGGGTAGCAAACCAATTGATTTCTAAATTGGATTCCATCCATAAGGTTACTAAATTCTTCAGTTCTTCACATGGTTTAATATTCAATGATACCCAAACCAATTGAATGGTTTCTTTGTTAAGAATTGTAGTTCCGTAAACTTTCAATAA
This sequence comes from Yamadazyma lessepsii, assembly GCA_030563485.1. Lineage (NCBI taxonomy): Eukaryota > Fungi > Ascomycota > Pichiomycetes > Serinales > Debaryomycetaceae > Yamadazyma > Yamadazyma lessepsii. The sequence continues at coordinate 293,081 of JAJMJG010000006.1, read as the reverse complement.
TTCACTGAAACATTCAAACCCGAGTTTATATAACCCAAAACTTGAGTTATAAGGGAAAATAGCATCCAAGTTTAAAGATGTAGTAGAAACAGTGGATAACCCCAATTTTAAATTCTTACCGACAATTGATAATAAACAGTTACAATAGAAATCAACTTCATCTTCAATTAATGTTGGATCAAAGATTATCAATTCTTGTAAGAGTCTCAATAAGTGATGGAAATTATCAATCTGATCATCGATTTGGGTTGCACCAATCATATATCTAAGTGATACAATCAATGATTTCAATTCAAGACGGTGATCTTCAGGAATAGACCTTGAATTTGGCCCTAAACTTGTAACTAAGTTCTTAAGAATTTGACTGATCAATCCTATACTACTGAACTTAAATTTCAAATTAATCAAGACTCTTTCCTTAATATCATAATTGAAGGAATCTCTTAAATATGTTGAAAACAATCTATTGATCAATTGTGGTACTAAGGAAGTATTGACATTACTATTGGTTTCATCGAATAATAAACTAGTAGCTCTTACACTATAATGGAAAACAATTGGATTAGGATCATTTAATAATTGGTAGGCAACATTATAAATCTCATTGAATCCAATACCAGTATAGAAATAAAGTCTTGCCATAGATAAGAGTGATTTTCCACGCTTAAAAGGGTCAGTATCATTGATTATTGAACTGATATAGGAATCAACATGTTCCGTAATAAGTTTCTTTGGAAGGAAGCTGGCAGCTAATCCTATAGTATCAGCATTGATCTCAATAAGATGTTTATTATTGAGTTCTATCTTCTTCAAGATATCAAACACAACTAAAATCAAATCATTATCTAAGGACATTTTCTTATTATGACACATATTCAAACTACCATGTAAAGCTACGGATATGTTCACACATATAGCTTTATATCTTAAGGGAGAAATTGTCTTGGAGATTAATGATGTACGGATTTGCTCTAGTAAGGAAGATTGAATTTTCAAAGTTAAGTAAGGGAACACAACTTGAAATAATTCAATTGATACGTCTACTAAGGAGGTGATTAAGTTTGTGGAATATTTCTCAAGGTATGAGTAATCATTTTGAATAACAATGGATGGATCAAATACTATGGAATTGGAACTATTATGATAAATGATTTCTTCGAGAGTATCGAACCATGGACCTCCAATTCCTTGATTTAAGTTTTTATCAATATAACCTTTGAAATGGGGGTTTGTATAGAAAGGATCCTCGTAGAACAAATCATTGCCTTCATGTTTTGAAACTGATTCTTTATTGATGATAAGTTCATTAATAGTATTTGAAAAGTCATTAAATTTACTAGTGACTCCATAACTATTCATCCCATCGTTCAAAAGAATACTGTCATTATCTAAATCAGCCACTTTATTATAAGTCTTCTTAGTTCTATTGGATTTCGATTTCTCTTTAGGGTCTTTACTGAAAAGTTTCGCATCACTAAAAATCTTCATAACCAATACAATAGTTTGTGAACTAACATCGTTCTTTAAATGACCAACCAATGTGGTAAAGTTCTTGATTAAAATTTTCTTACCTTGAAGAATAGTACTTATCATATAATCTTTGAAATTAAGTTGATTGTTGAACCCATAACTTGAAAATAAAAGACTATTCACACCAACGATATTAAAAGGTTCAGAATTGAATTTATTTGAAAAGTTTGTGATATCACCAACTATTTGCATATTACTCTCAAGATACGTAAGATAATTATAAGCTTTCACGAGTAAGAATTGGATTTGTTTCAGTGATTCTGGTGATAATTCAACAGTATTGATATAATTCAATAAACTAAGTAAACTAGCATTCCTTAAAAGTAAATTATCATAAATTTCTCTTTCTTGGGTTGCTTCATCGCCACTTAAACTTGCAACATATTGTGAAGTTAAAATGTTCTTCCAGAAGATTAAAATTTGTGAAGAATTCAATCTAACAAATTCAGATTCATTATAGAACGTTACTAATGACGATAAGATTGTCCAACAACTAATACCTTTCAAGTTACTAATTCTGGAAGTTGTAGTATTATGCTTCAAGCTTTGTGTACAGAAACTAAGGATCTTGACAATGGTGGAATTCTGTAAGTAAATACATTCAGTTTGTTTAATCAATGCTGATAAGGTTAAAGCATAACTAAGCAATTTAACTGATACCATAGAGCTGGAGTTAATGGTAGTATTAACAGATTCAGTAGTTTTATTCTCTAATTGTTGTAATTCTTGATTGAATAAACCAAACAACGTTAACACCAATTGATTAATTTCTACTTCATTGATTTTACTATATTTCAATAAAGTTTGTAAAGAGTAATGTCTTATATAATCATTATCATTGATTAATAATTTTAATAAAAGTTGTACTAAGAAAGATTGGGGAGGACTTTCAATTTTTTGAATATCTTCCAATTCTTCCTTCTCTTCAGGTTTTTCATTACTCTTGGAAACAAATGAGTTGAAATCAATACCAAACGGTAATAAAGTTTCAATGATTGTCAATATCAAATTACATTGGTATGGGTTATGATATATATGAACGTTCTTAACTTGTTTTGTGGAGGTGGTATTACCGGAAATCTTGAAGATTTTATTGCTTTTAGTTAAAGTTTCTTCATCAGTTTCTGTATCAAAGTTTTGTATTAAGAATGCTAACAAGATCTCATGACAATTTGGACCTGCTTCTTTGATTAAGAATTCTAATACTTTATTCCATTGTTTTAAAACAGTTATCCAACTATTATTTGTTATATGATTGCTAAAGTTTAAATTTGAAAACTTGGTTAAGATGGCTTGTAATATGAATGCTAAATTGGCCGATAAATATTCAGAGTTTTGAAATGATTCTAATTGAATATAAAATATAATTGTCTCTATTACCCCAGTGTTTAATAAGACTTCATCAACGTTATTATAGAGAATATCTTCACATTCACTATAACTATACTCTTGATATTTGATAGTATTTACACCATCTTTTATATGAGTTAAAGTTGGGTCCCAATTGTTTAGAGCTGGAAGTTTGAATAAACCCACCAAATATTCTATTGGATTAAATTTACCAGTAGGGATGAAATTGATGAATAAATGTGCTAACAATTCCACTGTTGCAATTCTTATATCTTTGAATTGATTCGATAAGCCATGTATGATTTGTTTTTCAATGGAAGTCAACAAAGTGGCTTGAAATTGATGTTGATGTGACATGATTGATTCAGGTTTCATTTTGGCACCTCCGGATGATGATGAAGCACTGTTGGCTAATAAATGCTCATAGTTTGCATTCACCGATAAGATCATCAAATTCCTTAACACGAGGATATAATTCTTTTTTAAAGATATGGAAGTTTCAGAATCGGTTTTTATATCATAACTAATAGGTGCCACAATTGCCTTATTGATGATTTTAATCAATTTAGCTTGTAACTTATCATCAACATCAGCTCTGGTACTATATTTAGTAAGAGAATTCAATAAATATATAAGGTTACCGTCAATGTTGACACCTTTCTTTAATATCTTGTACACTTGATTAATGGAAAAGGTTAATAAAGAACCTAAAGAATTGGGGAAACTTTCAAATATATCTGCCAATAGTATAGCGGCTAATTCTAACATTGAAGATTCATTAGTCAAATGATTAATTAAGTTATTGGCAACATCATAAACTTTTGTAGGTAATTTCTGAAACACTAAAATGTAATTCCGTGATATTAACCTAAATAAATTACCAGATTGTTGTGATTTGATATCTTCACCAGGGTCTGACTTGTCTGATTTCTTCTTTGGAGCGATGTTGAATTTTTCAACAATCAGATTCAATTGATTAAGGGTTTGGGTATAATCCAAGTTATCAGATTTTTTGGTTAGGCTGATGTTTAAGTTGATCAATTCATGGTAAATGGTTGACTTGTTGAAGTCTTCCATTAGTTGGTTGAATAGTGTTGGATCCATGGTGCGTAAATAGAATCGCGTAGCGAAATATTTAATGTTTGGTAGTGAGGGTGGTACTGAGTTTGGTACTGAGTGTAATACCTGTGGTACTAGGATTGGTACTAGGATTAGTACTAGGATTGGTACTAGGAGTAGGTACTAGCAGTAGTACTAACAGTAGTAAGAAATCAATAAAAACTAAAATACTTTATATAATACAAAACTATTTACTTATATACGGTTACCGACCCATTAATATCAAATCTTATCGTGAAAAAAGTCGAAAAATACTGTTCTTCCTCTTAACTTCATCTTTCTTAGGATGTTTGTTCAATTCATTATGAAGTCGCACACTAGCATTGCCTTTGGAAGCTACTGTTTTATTCTGAGTATAGGTCTGATTTGATACTTTAGCCCCAGCTGGGGATTTAACTTGTGTAGGTAAATAAGCTGATTCTCTGAAATTCTGTATACTACTAGACAATTTTGTAGCTTGTTGTCCTTTCTTTTGACGCATATCACTGATTTTCTTTGAAGAATCAGACTTACTCATTTTATTAGGTCCTGCCCTTAAAACGTCTTTCATACTTAACATCAGAACTTCTGCATCGATAATATCATCTTCCTCCTTAATTTGTTTCTGTCTGGGGGTCTTTTGTGTGGAATTCTTTTGTATGGAATTCTTTTGTTTTAGATCTTCGATAGTATTCTCATAATTAGTCAATACTAATTTGTTCTCATTATTAGCTGTCTTCTCTAAATACAAGTCATTTTCTAGTATGGCAATCTTCTCAAGAAGTTCACCATTAAATTGGGTCAAAAGTTCTAAATTATGACTTAGAACTCGATCATTTGATTCCATATTATCATTAGCAATTTCTATATCTACTAATTTATCTTTAAGACTTTGTATGTCTTCTTCATACTTAATATGAGATCTATGAAGTAAATCATCTTTTTGTTGAAGTTCCTGCTTTAACAATTTGATATCTTTGTTTAATTTTTCAATTGTTTTGTCTTGATTTAGTTTGGAGTTTATTAATTTATCATTATCAGATTCTAATTGTTTAAGTTCTTCTTCTAATGCATTTTCTAAGTCTTTTGACGATTCTTGGAAATCTATAAGTTCCTGTTCTAATTCCAAGACTCTTTGAGCAATTTGTTCTTTATCCCATTGTATGATTTCACTTTTTGGACTTTGGCCAATAGTAGTTTGGGGATATAGTGAGTTTAGAGTTGATTTTGTGGGTGTTTTAGGGCTCTCTAGTGTCATGAAAACAACGCGAACTCGTCTATTCTGTGTTGGTAGTAAGTCTCTTCGCAGTATTTTGTACCATTAGCTCTATTTTTAGTCACAATTTTTGTACCATTCGCATTATTTTCACTGGCATTATTTTGTACCATTCGCACTATTCTCTCACAGTATTTTGTACCATTCGTTTTATTTTCGCTCGTATTTTCTCGTTCCTCGTTCACAACTCACTCCTACTTCACCTTCATCATGAAACCAGCTCAATATTGGATTGATAATTTAAAACTTCAAAGTCATCCTGAAGGTGGTTACTACATAGAAACAGACCGTTCATCTGTAATTGTTGACTCCAATAAAGGTAACAAAGTCGGTCTTTATTCCAATATTCATTTCTTATTAGAAGATAAGAATCCATCCCATTTCCATAGAATTGCCTCAGATGAAATGTGGTTTTATCATGATGGTAATCCTTTAACTGTTCATATAATCTATCCTGATGGAGTATATAAGGCTATTGAATTAGGTAGTGATATAGAAAAGGGTCAAGTGTTACTGTGTGTTGTACCAAAGGACACAGTATTTGGATCAAGTGTTGAAGAAGGTTATTCATTAGTTAGTTGTGCTGTTGTACCAGGATTTTCTTTTGAAGAATTCGAACTTTTCAAGTATAAGGATTTAATTGATAAGTATCCACAACATGAAGAGATTATAAGAAGATTAACTAGAGATTAGAGTAGGATATAAATACAGATATCAGTTATTAATTAAAGGCAACAGTGAAAAACATTATTTAAAGGCAAAATTAATCTAATTAAAATGAATTATACATTTATCATCTACTATGATCTAAAAAACTCAACGAACGTTTAAATTAAATTACTTGTTCAGGTGGTTTTGGGAATGCAGTTTTTGGTTCTTCACCAGTATTTTCAACAGCGTATTCTTCTTCTTCATCACTGAATTCTCTCAAAGTCTTATCTTGTCTTAATTTCTTATCAGCAGCCAAGGTTTGGGCAAATTTAGATTTGGCTCTAATTTGTGGTCCCTTCCAGTAGAAAATATAAACTGGGATAGCAACTAAAATGGCAACAAAACCTAAGAAAGTATTAGCCCATTGAATTGGACGAGTTTTACTGAATTTTCTAAACATTGGACCGGAATATAAAGCAGCAATACCGGCAAGGAAATCTCTGGCGAAACCATTACCACCAGTTGCAGAAGCTGAATATGGACCATAAGCTGCAATCATATAATCAATGGTTGTCATATAAATACTATAATTGGCAATACCAATTAAACATAAAAAGATAATTGGAGCAATCCAATGATTATGACTTGGTCCCATGGAAGTCCATGCAAAACCAAATAATCCAATAGGTTCCAATGGAACAATGAATAATAACAATAATAATCTTCTTTCAGCGTATCTAGCAGCTTCACCTTCCTTTTTCAAAATATGTAATTGTCTATAGACATCAGGGATATGAATGAAATAAGCAATGAAATAACCAAGAAGAACACCCACAAATACTAAACCAGAAGTAATAGTGGTAAAATGCCATAATTCAAATGTAAGAGAGACAGATTCCATACAAATGAAAATCAAGGCATCAGAAAATCCTGATAATAATGATAAGAATAAAACAATTGGTTCAGTAAGGAACATAACAAAAGGTCTCTTCCAAATGCTTAAAACTTCTTTAACATCTAATCCTTTCTTAAAGTCACCAGGACCCCAAACATCAGGATCTTCACCAGATTCTCTTCTTCTTTTAGCTTCTCTATCAATTAAAACTGAAGATCTAGTTTCACAAACAAAGAAGAAATGAATAATTTGAACAACACCACCAACGATTAATTGCATCCAGAAATTCCAACGCCAGGTTAATTTTTCAGCAATAATACCACCAAAGATTGGTCCAACTGCAGAACCACCAACTGATGATAAAACAACGTAGGCAACTGCATAACCTTGATCTTGTGATTCCCACATATCAGCACACATACCTAAAGTAACAGAACCACCAGCTGAACTTAAACCACCGAGGAATCTAGCTACATACATAGAACCAAGATTTGGTGCTAATGCAGCTAAAATTTGCCAAATGTTAACAAAGAATAATGAAAGTTGCATAACTGGCCATCTTCCATATTCTTCAGACCATGGGGCCCATAATTCACACCCAAAGGCATAAGCTACCAAGAATAACATTTGACCAACTTTTGCACCAGCTTCACTAATATTGAAATGTTCTTCAAGTTGTTTGGTTGCTGCTGGATATACACTGGCATTGAAATTCATAGAAACTTGAACCATAAACACTATAGTGATAATGGTCCATTTCTTATGCCATGGATATGAGAACCCTAATTTATCATAACAATCTTCTTCGGTTAATTCTCTTCTATTATCAGGATGAACTAACCCCGTTACATGTTTAGTGGTTTTACGTATAACTTTTGGTCTTGTATCATCAGGAGTATCCAGAGAAACGTTTTCATCTTTACGTTCCCAAAGACCTCCATCTCTATCTTCACTATTTAATGTTTGGTTGGATGACATTATTTACAAGTTTACCAAAAAAACGGTTTTTAAAAGTTTTTATGTGCACTAGCAAATTATATATGAAAAATATTATTCCTAAAAAAAAATATAGAGTTAAGAGCTTATTATAATTGCTGTGAAATATATTTCATGCATATTACGAAATTTTAGCGTGCTATATGTCACACTTTGTTTGGGGAAACGAAACATTTAGGCGCCTACATGCTGTATTTCCCCGAATACTCCACTTTTATTTCTCCAGTCCTCTATATTTGACCTTTACAACCAGAAATTTGCAGTTATAGTGTCTTGTAAAATCGGCAACTATAGGGTTCGGAACAACAATACGCACTCATTTGCGGCATATGCAGGAAATAAATGCGGTTAAACATCTAGCAATTATAACATGTCATCTTTTCTCAGATCAGTTTATTAATAAAATATGTGAGAAACAGGTGATCTTGATTAATCATTCCTAAATTGATTTTAACTTATATAATTAAAGATATTATCAAAGTTAATCAGATCCTAACAAACTTCTTAGCCAACTTCATCACAATTCTCGGTGTCATTTGGGATGAATTTTCGGTTTCCATTATAGAAATCCCTGTATGTAAGCAATTTTGGTTGAGGATCTGTGGATATTTTCGTGCTATGACATCAGTTCCAGAAAATTTTTTGCCTGAAATGCCCCACTAATTTCTTTTTCGCATATCTTTGGCCACGTCTTATCCAAACTAGTGATAGACAGTTAGGCTTATGTGCAGAAGCATTTTTCCGAAAATGTCATGTCTCTCTTGGCGGTCTAGCCAAGATATCTTGCTAGCAGCATAAATTCTGGTCATTCGCTGTATAGATAGATCCATTCCGGGTTTGGTCATAAGTGGTTCTAACGATCAGCGTATATATCTATACGGAATTTCCATTACCCAATTCCATCCCGTTCAACTATGGGTAAATATCGTAACATAAAATCAATCATATATTTAAAATAAGGCAACTTTATTTACAGAATTAATTTCTTTTTGTTGGGTGTTTGTAAGTTACGAGCCTATAAACTTTTTTTCTTTGTAGCCCTTGACTTTGAGGAGGTTTCCCTTGATTTTAACTTTTTCTACGTATGCAAGTTTAGGACCTATCATGATTCTATGAGGCTATTCCTATGTGCGGAGTATAATTAACCTTTTATTCTTCGTGGAGTTTTTATTCTGTGGAGTTCCTTTACTTGTGGAGTTCTTTTTAGCCTGTGGAGATCTCTACTAAATTTAGATTTCATGACACGGATTTATGAATTGCGATTGACTTCGCTAAGGTCACTTATGTAATATTTGACTTGATGTGGATTTACCTGTCATTTACAGTGTAACTTGTATCTAGCCACTGTAGTATTGTTACTATTGTCTCGTATTTAACTTTTGACTAATGGAAAGTTTGGGATTGATCCAGAGTTGCCATGAGCATGTAAGACAATTTCAGTAGAATTGCTCTACAAGGAGAACCACCATTTAAAATATTAAATTTATTATTAGCCTCGCAAATTAACCATTTATTAGTAGCTCTATAAAGTAAATTATTCTAAAAAAGAGAAAATTTTCTGCTTGTTCCTTGACGTTTAGTTTTCATCAATTTATTACCAAACGGCTATATATTCATTTTTAAGGTTAACTATTTGAAGATGAGAATCTTTATAAATAACACCTTTAATAATATCTTCTTTATCATCTTTATTAAAATTCACTATTATTTAATTCTTATTGAATGTTATTGACCGAAAAATTCCATTGGGTTCAGGTTTAAAGGCATATAAGGTGAATTCTTCGGAATTTTCAATTGATTCTGATAACACAGATATGATAAGAAATGATATTTTCAAAACAAAGGTGGAAATCATTTAATTAAAAGATTTCTGAAACTAGTCGAACTTATATATTCCTCTAATATTCTTTTAATTTTCTAAAGTTATGGCTTATATGTACATGGCTGCAAAAAAAATGGGTTGCACAAGGAAGTAAATGTAGGTGGTGTGCTGAAATAAACTGAGATATATTCCGAGAATTATACTCAAACCGCCGTAATAGAGAAAAGCTTGGTTTGAAATACCGCGATAAAAAAAGCCTCCTAGCGTAACTTTCAAACCATCACTCACCCATCGCGAAGATCCCATTACCCTGAAAAAACAAATATCGGGTAACACATAGAACGGCTGCAAAAAAATGGATAAACAACAACTAGGTGGGGCACAAGCTTTATTGGAATTAGGCAATAAAAAAGCAGAAGAACAATCCAAGACTAATGAGGACCAAATAAAATCAAATTCAAGTGATGTTAGAAATTCTGATGACACTAATAAAGATGATAATGAAGATGATGATACAAAAGCCACAAATCAACAAATTAACGATGCGGTTGAGGCTGCAGTATTAAAATATGTTGGAGGGAACTTAGATGCAGATGAAACACCAAAAAGAAGAAGGAAACTAAATGAAGAGTTGATTTCTATTGGAGACTTTCAGAATTGGGGGTTTTTAGAAGATGAGGAAGAACCTAGAAAGAAAAGAAGAGCCATGTCAATAAATGAACAAAACCAAGATATTGATCCGGAATTATCAGGGTTATCAGATCCTTTAGTACGTGCAGCTCTATTAGAAACTAGAGAGATGGCCAGACAAATGGGAGGCCCATATAATCAACAACTTCAACAGGCTATGAATGTAATTAATCATCATAATGAAGGAGGAGACCGTAAAGATACGAAAGAATTCAATCATATAACTTCAATTGAAGCATTAACTGATGAAGCACAAAAAATTGCCATGAATTGGTTTAAGAATGCTCCAGAAACCAAAGGAGCTAGACCATTCTCCACAGAAGAAATGAAAGCTTTAGAATATTTCATTGATGGGTATGGGTATTTATTTAAAATGGATAGGAAAGCTATATGTAATAGAATATGGACATCAGAGCGTAAAAAAGATAATTTTTGGGAGTATTTAACAAAAGTTGTACCTTATAGATCAAGAGCATCAACATATAAACATGTTAGAAGACAATATCATCCATTTGAAGTAAGAGGTAAATGGACGAAACAGGATGATGAACATTTAAAACAACTAGCCATTTCTAAACTGAACAACTGGAAAGAAATCGGTGGGTTAATGGGTAGAATGCCAGAAGATTGTAGAGATAGATGGAGAAATTATATTAAATGTGGAGATCAAAGGATGGAAAATAAATGGAGTATTGAAGAGGAGAATAAATTGAAACAAATAGTAACAGATATGCAACGTAAACTGAATGGTGGTAGTATCAATTGGACATTAGTTAGTGAAGGAATGGAAGGAACTAGGTCAAGAATTCAATGTAGATATAAATGGAATAAGCTTGTAAAGAGAGACACTATTAATAGGACTTCCTTTATGTCGATAGATACAAGATTATGGCTATTTGAGACCTTAAAGAAGTTAGGATATAAAGACATTGGTGAAGTGGATTGGAATTATGTAGCACAACAGTATAAGGAGGAATTTAAGAATACTAATTGGGGAGCTAGTGATTTTGCGTTTGGATTTGAAAAATTTAAAATGGGGATAAAGGATTATAAAAAGCAACAGTTTCCGTGGTTATTGGAGAAATTGCTTGAAGATATAATGGTAAGAAGAGAGAAGGAGATAATTAATCTGGACACTAGGGAATTTTTATGGAGGTAAAACTACTGGGATTAAGGGGTAGTGTTATATCAGAGTTGCTTCTTCGGTTCGTATGGTGCGTAGTATGGTTCGTATGGTGCTTTATCGGTTCTTGAAGTGCGTGCTACGGTTCGTACGCTACATACTACGGTGTACGGTGCGTACTACGGTGTACGGTGCGTACTACGGTTCGTAATGATATTCTAGTATGAATTAAATGGTGTCAATAAATCATGATAATGATTTAAAAAGAAATTAAAATATCCATTAATTTATTTAATTTTGTGTATATAATGTATAATAAACATTTTAATCATAAATGTCCTTACCCTAGAACCACCCTCATAGAACAGGTATCCTCACTAACGGCCCTATCCTAGAACCACCTTATAAAATACTCTCACTAAAAACCTCACTAAAAACCTCACTAAAAACCTCACCAAATACCTCACCAAATACCTCACTAAAACTTAACAAACTTAAATCCCAGATCGCGCTTAATCCCAACATGATCAATTATGATGATAGTGAAGCCAATCTATTGAATTTCTACAATATTGAAACACTTCGTCCTACTTCCTACGAACAACTTAATATTAAAGAAAATATCATAGATGATGAAAAAGTCCGAGAACTTTCCGTGGATGGTAAATTCGATTTATTAAATGATCTAGTTCAGGGCAATAACAATAATTTCCAACAACAATATCAATCATATGCCCAAGATCTTGAAGATCCATTGAGGGGACCTAAAACAAACGTTCTTAAAGAACTTATGGATAGACAAGTAATCAGTTCAAAGAATGACCCTAGCATCAATCAATACTTGATATCTTCTAGAGAATTTAATAGTACAAAGTTCTTAACTACGATCCACAAAGATACCCCCATGGAGAATTTACACGGATATTTAAAATTCCTTGAATCAAGTATCAATCAACAAAGGGCTGAATTACAATATGTTATAGATGATAATTACTTAAAATTCATTGATGTCAAAGATTCTATAGATGAGATATTGAATGACTTCAAGAACCTGAAGACTAGAGCACAACAAGAAATGGAAAAAATTAGAATATTCAATCCTTCAAGAATGAACCAATATGAAAAAGATAATAAATTCTTAATAAGTGGATTAGAAGATTCTATAAAGAATTTAACTATGGCTACATCTATTTTGATTAGACCAATTATAGATAATGAAACTAAAGAAGGAAAAATCAATGGAATAATTGACTTTGTTAAAAATAATAAAGAATTATTTGATGTTCCTAGTAATTTAATGAAAGCAGTAAGTAATAAAAACCATGAACAAATCATTGAAGCATTAGGTAATTATTCAAGACAGAAAAAGGCACTCCTCGATCAACAGGAATTCAAATTAAATACCGTCAATAGAACACAAGATAAAGCAAAAATCCAAGAACTACTTGCCAGTCAACAAAGTATCAACACTTTAGTCTATAGAATATTCAATCAAGTTGATAAGATTATTGATGATTATAAGACGTCAATTTATAATGAGTTATTATCGTTTGATCATGATTTAGGGAAAGGGAAGAGACAGAACAATACAAGATTCTTATCAATTGTTGACAAAATAGACCAATTGAATACAAATAGTGGAAGTAAGCACGTATCACCAATTAATACCTTCCTCAAGACTCAATTGACTAAGGCTAACGATGATTTATTCTATCAATTCAGTAAGTTTGATGATAAATTTCTCTTAATGCAAACCAAAATTTCAAATTACATCGAATCACTGGATTATAGAACTAATGGGTCTTATGTTAAATATATCAAGGAAAAGTTTAGAAGTGTTGAAGGAGAATTCAAATCAACAACTACAAGACCTCATTTACATCACTTAGAAGAGAAGATTGTTGATATTTTTAATGGTAATGAAAATCTTGATTTGTCGTTAATTAATGAAACTTGGTTAATATTCTTAAACTTTATAACGTATTTGGATGAAATTTATTTAAAAAATATCAACAAGTTCATTGATAATTATAATTATTATATGCAACATAATAATATTGATGCTGATGGCCAGATTAGGAAACTTTTCTCCGATACTATTGTTCAAATAAGTGATAAATTATTTAAGATATTCAAGAACCAAGATACAAATCAATTAGAATCTTCACCTTCCCATTATGGTAATATCTTACCAAACTATTGTAATTCCTTATCGGCAATTTTTTATCTTACTAGGATAAACAACAAAATTAATCATGTATTTGTAAGTTTTGGGAAGAACATTACAGTTATAGGGAATATTGGAAAGACTTCAGAGACCAATAAAATCATAAAAAACTTGAGGAACATCTCAACAGTTATAAATCAAAAGATCCTTGAAAGTACTTGTTCAGTATGGGTCAATGATTGTTCACAAATCTTTGATTTAGAAACATGGGAAATTGATAACATACTTTTCAACAAGAGTGAAGAAGAAGCTACCAACACTAAATTAGTTAGTATCATTGATTTCTATATGATTTATATGTTGAAACAAATTGAATCATTGGTAGTTGCAGAAGTAGAGGAAGATCATGCTAATATTGTATTGAAATATCCTAATAAGAAGATGTTAGTATCAATAGAAATTCAATTCATGAGATGTCTAAGTATCATAATTGAGTCAATCATGAAAAAATATAGTTTAGAACAACAACAACTGACAGAACCAAATTTCAAGATTTTAACTATTAATAATATTGATAAGATTTCAAGGAAAATATATCCATTTTTACTCCAAAATTACGATAAGAAATTTAATAAAGATTTAGCTGGTCAAAAACTTAAAATTTTCACTGATATTGATAAAGTTAGTTTTACTATACTTGATGATATTTTATCTAAGGAAAGGTTAATTCTTGATGAGATATTATTAAGTTTCTTTAATAAAGTTTCAAGAGTCAGTGATGAAATCAAAATCGATAATTTTATGTATGAAATTCTTATACACTTTGTTAAGTTGGTATACAATTTAAAACCAATTACCAATAGAGAATTCTTTATTAAAATAATTAATGAATTACAAGATTTCTTCCTTAAGAATTTCTTAGATTACTTCAGGAAACTTAATAGTAGTATACCTAATTTTAACATTGTATTGGTCAATTTGAAATTAGATATAAACTTCTTTATTGAGGTATTTGAGAAATCAAAAGTATTGAAATTGAATGATTATACTTTCAATATAGCCGAGATTATATTGAATAGTATTAAGGAATTAGAAGGTAAAAGCATAAGTGATAAAGAGTTTGATAATATATTATTACAGGCATTAACTGACAGTGAAAATCAATTTGATTGTTTAAGTAGGTAATATATTATAAGGATGAGAAAAAATAAGGCGATAAAACTAAGCCATTTAATATTCTGAGCCATTTAATATTCTAAGCCATCTAAAAATCTAAGCCAATCACGCCGTAGGCATAACTGGCGATAATGACGGGTTCAAATCCAACGGTAAAAAGCCAACTTACGGATTGTTAATAACCGAACTAAGCCAATACTCGTGCTTGTATTAGTCGCACTGACTCCTTAATTAGGTTTAACTCAATCGACTGTGTTCTCAGAGGTTACAAAGACTAGACGTTGAGCCTTCGCAGCACATCGCACCCTAACACCGTAAATAACGCTATGTCACTTACGTAGACTTACGAAATAATAAATGCGCAGATAATAATTTACACAGAGACGCCTTAAAAGTTATCCCCTATATTAACGGCTCGACTCTATATAACCCCCTTACCATTAAACAAACAATAACAACTATTAAATCAAAAAGCTCTACAAGTTAAAATATGTGTGTGTGTAAACTTAAATAGAAACTTCTTTTGTCTCCTTCTCAATCTCTTTACTAGCATTTTTATCAGATTCAGATTCATCATCACCACCAATCTTTTGGTTTCTGACTCTTTCGAATAATTCATTTTGTTCTTGTTCAGTTAATTCATTCTTCTTCTTACCCTTAATGTAGTACATTGGGTTCAATTGGGCTAAAGTCAAGTTCTTAGTAAATGGTAAGTGACCTTTCTTTTCTTGGAATAATAATAAACCAATAGCTACAATAACTGATAACCAATAAATGTTATAACTAATAACTGAACCATAAGTGGCAGAATTTTGCCATCCTAACAAAGCGTTGAAAACATCCCAACCATTATCAGTTTCTGGATTACAACAGTTAACGTGCCAGACTGACTTAGAAATATCATAAGTACCTGGACCTGCACCATTTTCAGAAGCATCACCACCAGTTTGTTGATTATACTTGTAACTTTCAAAATACCAAATACCTCTGGAGAATAAACCAGCAGCAATCAAGTATAAAATACTGGTAGAAACAATCAAGAAAATTTGTAAAGAAACAGTGGAACCAAAGTAATATAAAACAAAACCAACAGCGACACCAGCAATTATACCAGTAATAACTGGAATTGGGAATGAAGTGGCAGGACTATTTAATCCAACACCTCCAACGAAAACAACGGCTTCTAAACCTTCTCTTAAACAAGTAATGAATGGTAAAATGAACATAGCATATTTTTGAGTAAAATGACCAATACTAAATTTTGACTTCTTTTCAGATAAAATAGCTTTGGCTAATTTGACTCTCCATTTAGCTTTCATCTTGTTAATTCTTAACATGGCAATACCCATTAAACTAATTAAAACGGTAGCGATAATACAGAAAATACCTTCCCATAAATCTTCAGAGGCAGACCAAATATCTTTACCTAAACTATAAAAGGTACCAATAAAAGCGGCACCAATAATAAGACATACCACCACTCCTAGGATAGAACCTAACCAAATCTGTCGAGTTAATTTTTTACTAACTCTTGGGTCACCACCACCTAAACCTTGTTTAACAAACGCTAACAAGACTGAAACAACAACAATTGCTTCTAAGGCTTCTCTAAAAACGATAAAGAAAATCTGAGGATTAAAAACGTTGACCATTCTTTAAATATCTTACTAAGGATACTATTAAATATTAATCCTTATGAAAGGGGGTTATAAGGGTGAAAATTTTAATATAAGGGAAATGCTGCAAATTTATAGTTTTTCCTGCAAGAAACTTAAGCCAACCATTGTTTTACGAAGATTGGAATGGGAATGTTTTTTCACCACATTAAGTAGTGTAATTGGCGGAAATCGGTTGTTAACTTTATCAGATGAAAAATAGTTGCAGGGACGCATAACCAGGAATACTTTTAAGGTTAAATCCATGGTTGAATTTATTGTATTAGGTACAAACTGGTTGACATTATTTTTTATTAGCCATGAGCCAATAAAATCATACGATATACCTAAAGATCTACAACTGAAGTATGGTTAAATCTGCCCAGAATTTTTATTGAAGGGCTGATTCTTGAGAGTTGATGAAATTGATAAAAAAAAATTTGACGGTCGTGTACATATTCAAACTCAAATCAAGGTTCCAATTGGTCGCAAGTTTCAGGGATTGGATATTATTTGCAGTTATATGCAAACTTTTTTATTATTTTTCATTGAAACAATAGGGTGATATGCCTCAGTGTTGTGTAGCCATACAGGTAATTACGCTTAGAATTACGTTAACATCTAATTCCATTTACAGCCGAACCAACGGGATTTCACAAGGTAATTAACAATTCCTAACGAAATTTAACAAATCCGGTACATTTTTCTTCTCTAATGTCAACTACTTTCATGGTTATATTTGTCTACATTAGACAGATACAAGGAGTTGTTGTTTAAATTGAGTAGAAGATTTTATTACCAGCATAAATAAAAACTGCCTCTAAGATAAGCAAATTAACATATCAATCTTGAAAAAAAAAATCACCATATAATTCAAGAAAGTTTATTTAGTTAAAAATCCGAAACTCTAACACAGAGATTGGCCGCCCAAGTTGCAAAAATCGCAGTGCAAACAACCTGAAGTTAAAGAAAACAATAGATATCTTTTAATGTTTATTAAGTAATCAGCAAATTATTCATTACGTTAATTCTAAAAAGATTTTGGTAATTTTATTAATCTGGACTTTGATTTTTAATATTTTAGAGAGTGTATTATTTAGTGTTTATATAGTTCTTCATTAACTGAAAAATTGTTGGTTTAAAGCTTTGATGGTATTGTTATTGGGAAATTTTGGAAGCTTTATTTTATCTTTTTTATCTTTTTTATCTATTTGATCAATTTGATCTATTGACTCAATTAAATTCTTTTAACGCCATCTCAATCTAATCAATAAATTTATTCTACTTATACATCGCATTTGAAAATCTTTCCTATCGAATTCAACAAATTTTAAACGGTTCCCAAACTCAACAAAGCTACTTTCTAAACGATCGTTCCTTTAACTTCCCATAAAGTCTATTCAAGTTTCTTTTCAGTTTAAGGATTTTTTAGGTTAACTAATCGGATTTTTTATCAGTACCCATGTATTGAAATTTTCATTCCTTATGGATAAGATACTATTAGGATTTTTTAATCCTTTACATTATTTAGTACGAAATTGATGGTATTTGATATATTTGTTATTTGTTTACTTCCAAATATAACAATGTGAAGGAATATTCCACATAATACCTTATTTGAATGGATACTGTATTCTGTGTATTGATGATAATATAATATGATCTTGATTTGTATTGGTAGAGATCTGTGGTAAAAAAAGCATCTCGCAAATTTTAAAATCAAACGAAATCAAAGTTGTTTTTTTTTTGAAGGAGGATAATAATCATAGGATCAAGCTTAATTCCATAATTTTCCTATTTAAAGACTTTTCATGGCCATATAATCTTATGTGATAAAATCGTAATTGTCTTGTCTGTGCATCAGGTATCAATGGTAAAACATTGATGGAGGAAATTTTGTTGGTATCAAAAGTTTTAGTCATCCAGAAATTTAATATAAAAAAAAAACAAGAGAATATATAGAGAGACATTCGATGGTCTTTGTTCTGGAACAGCGTTTCTTATATCCATCTATTTTTATATCCATCTTTACATCAAGCTGATTTTTAATTTTTGCAGCTGCGGCGTCCAATTGACTAATTTTATCACGTGAGCTCATACCTTATAAAATAGATCCCAAATCAAATAGAAAGAAAGACCGTTTGACTAAATATTATTTGATAAGAAACTTTCTAGAAATTCATTAAGATATAACCTTTAGAGTTATTTATATTGAGGTCATAGAAATCAAAGTGGATTCGAATATAATATCCTTGAAGAACATCTATAATTATAAAGAATATAATTAGTTCTATAATTAGTTTTCCATTGAATAAGTTGATGAATTAAAATTGATAAAGTTTCAAAATAAGAGATCTTATTTCATTAAATTTAATAATAAATAGTAAACAACACCATCAAGTATATTGATTCAAGATACTTTACTGATGCTAACTATTGAGTAATTAATATAATAGCACTGTGAATCATGACACTTCATAATAAACAAACCCTTAAATTACTCAATTAAATCACTTTGCAATCTCAAACTTAATTATCAATTTACGAATTATAAACAATATCTCTATTGTTAAAATCTGGAGATTAACAACAATCACTATAACCTAAAACCGCACTATCAACGCAGGACGGCTGCAAAATGTTATTGACTCAATTAACACAAATAGAATGTTGAGTGTTTAAAAGTAAATTCAATCAACCATATCAGTGATATTATATTTGAAACAGCTCAAATCCTTCAGGACAAGATTTTCTAACGGACAAATGTGTCTATTTTGACCATACCTAGTAAGAAATTTTGGTGGAGAATAAATCCAATCTCAAATTTATCGATTATCATTCAAATTAAAAATAAATTTAAATTTACCAGCTTATGCATGATCATACATAATGTACCTATACGCAAACACCGTAAATCTTGCAATTTGTTATTTTTACACTAATAGCAATCTACAATAATGAAAATCTTTAACCCCTCTAGAAATCGCCCTATTCAGAAGTGTCTTCCCAAATTTCAATAGCACCTGATTACTAAATTATTATACTGTAAATATCGCAACTCATAATCTCGGCTCTATAATTCCATCTGTCTAATATAAACCTATATTCTTACATAAACCTCGTAATATCACCCCACCTATATGTTCTATCACTAACTCCTACTGTTTATAAATTCCACCGGTATTAAAGTTAAATAAGTCCGAAACTTATATCCGACTCGCACCTGCGTCACTACAATTTTCAGTTTCAGGCTGGTGGCTTAAGTATCAAATAAATAAAACATTACAAAGCATTTATCAAATAGTAGAGTTGTGTAGTCAACATTCCTTCTTCCTCACAATTAGACTGTAATACAGAAAACTCAATTGAAGTTCACCATGTCGAAACCAATTACGGTTAGTCCCATTAGTTCCCGGCATGAGAACCTTAGAGAAAGTCCTAGACGAAAAAGTATCTTCAAGAATTTTTTGAAACGAAGATCTATTCTGGACCAATCTCTTAATCTGGCTAGTAGCTCAACACCGTCACTGCCGAAAACTTTAGTTAGAAATAGTAGTGTTAGAAGTAGCAAGTCAATTGATAGATCCGTAATTGATAATGATGATATGAGTATTTATAATTCCGAAGATGAAAGAAATGAAGTATTTGAACCCGAAGAAGGTGACGATGATACTTCGGAAACTTCTAGTGTCTACTCCAATTTATTAAAGACCAGTTCTATGACATTTGATAAGAACCAGGCCCTTGATGAGAAATCTTCACAATTGCTTGATTCTCGTTTATATGAACTATTAAATCCACAAGGTATTGATGATACTTGGGAAGATTTCAAACATGAATCTTTGATTATACCCAAATATGTCAAACCCACAAGACGCAATAAAAATAGTCCAAATATTTTAAAGAGGCTATTTTTAGCACAAGAATTGAATCACCATCATGAAGAATCTGATTCCGAAACATTGGATTCAATAAGTGTAAATAAGAGTTTAGATCATGCTTTAAATGATAAATCAGCACAGCCAATTAAAAAAGTTCTAGGGAGTAAAATTTATAAAGAAATCTTTGTAATGCAATTTAGTGCTGATGGTAAATATTTAGCAGTTGCAGGAAGAGATTCAGTTATTAAAGTATGGAAAGTAATTTGTTCACCCTTGGGAAGAATGGAATATGATAATCAGAATTCCAATACACCTCCTCAAAAATCTCAAAAAAATCATGAAGATATTATCTATCCACATGCACCGGTATTTCATCAGGAACCAGTTAGAGTGTATACAGGACATAGTAATAGTATCCTAACACTTGATTGGAGTAAGAATAATTTCTTACTTTCAGGAAGTATGGATAAAACTGTGAAATTATGGCATATAGATAAACCCAATGCTTTAGCCACATTCCCTCATAATGATTTCATCACTACAGTAAAATTCCATCCTAATGATGATAGGTTCTTTTTAAGTGGATCATTAGATAATCATGTACGTGTTTGGTCTATATTAGAAAGACAAGTTGCATTTAGTAGACATCTAGGAGATGATATGTTAATTACCGCATCTAGTTTTACCCCTGATGGTTTACATTGTGTTATAGGAGGATTTAATGGAACAGTAGCAGCATTAGAAATTAAAGGGTTACATGTGTTACATAAATTTGATGTCAAACGTAAAACTTTAGTACCAACACATAATAATAATGGGAATAAAGTTACCAATATTAAAGTGTTTGATAGTGGTGAATCTCAAGAACATGATTCATTTGAAAAGAGATGGTCATTTTTAGTAACGACTAACGATTCAAAGATTAGATTAATTAATGTTCAAGATAAAAAGTTGGTTACAAGGTTTAAAGGCTCCACTAACTCAGGATCAATTGAGGCTTCACTTTCCGATGATAGGAGATATATTTTATCGGCATCAGAAGATCATTGGGTCTATTTATGGGAGAACAATAATGCTATAATAAATAACAAGTTGAAGAATGCCTTAAAGGATATTGTTAAGGATGGTAAGAATCATCTTAATGATATTCAAGTCAAACATAAAAAGTATCATGATTTCATTCATAAGAATAAGTTACTAAAAAAATTGAATATTCATCAATTTTTGAATGATCCGAACCTTGATCTTATATCTAATGAGAATTCGTCGTACGCTGCGTTCCACGCGCACCATTCCAATGTGAATGCCGCCATTTTTGCACCCAATAGTACAAAGAAATTATTAGAATTATCTGACGACTTAATTTTTGATTTATTGAAACGTTCCCGATTATGTGAAAGTCATTCTCCGGATACTTTTAGCGCTATCCCTGATGAAGAATCAATAGATAATGGTAATGAAGGTATGATCATTGTAACTACTGATGATTATGGTCTCATTAGAGTTTTTAGACATGATCCTGCACAAGCTGTACGTAATACCATCATTAGAATGTATAAAAAGGCTAAGGTAAAAGATAAAGATAATTGTGATGTCAGAACTGCTTTATACAACAAAAAGCAAGCACAAAAAGTGTCGCCAACAAATAGTCTGTTAAATCTTAAACCAAAATTACATGCTAAATTTAGAGAAGGATCACCAGTTCCAAGTTTAGAACCTCCTGAATTGGTTAAATCTTCAAGTTTACCTACTGGTGTTAGTAAATCAACCACTTACACCCCACAAAGACCACCACTGAAAAGTATTTCTAACGGTATCTTAGGACCTGATAATGCAACATTGGCTATTCAAACTCAAGTACCATTTTCTGAAACTAGTTCTTTCAGTAAAGATAATCTTCATCCTATTAGTAGTATAATTAGTGGAACAATTACCCCGGAGGAAGAACCATCTATTCCATTTCCTCATATTCAAAAGAATAGTTCTAATTCTAAGATTCCTTTAATTGTGAATACTGATCAAAATGATGATAAGGGAAGAGTGATTAATTTCCAAACTCCCATAAATCCACCAGTATCTGCTGATGAATTAAGGGACTTAAAATTCACGAGAATTAAAAAGAAGTAATTAACAAGAATATTTATTTGATAGAGTTTTAAAATATGTTTATGAAGTATGAGATACAAATTGTATATATTATGTTAGTACAAGTTAGTACATGGGTTATGTATCATTTTTAGTAGTTTCTCCCTCTGTTAGTAATTTCTGGAACAAACCCCCTAAAACTTTGGAGTTTCTCTTGACTCTGTTTATAATGGATTCATCAATCATTGCAAGGTTGGATAAACTTGTTAATTTAACAGTATAAACACAAAGTTGTTTTTCTAATTCCCAAGCTTGAGTCTTCTTTTCTTGTTCTGTTTTCAATCTATTTAAACTTTGCTGATATACGTTGTTTTCATTATCTTCGTTATCAGAATCAAATTCTGTGGTCAAGTTGGTTATATCTTCGGTATAGTCAACATTGTCATCAGCAGAACTATCCAATTCAATACTAAGAGCTTTTGCTAATGCCTTTTCTTTAATCAAGAACAAATTCAAAAATTTATGTTGTAAATCTAAAGGTATATGTTGAATTGATTTGAAGCTTTGGAAAAATTGATTGAAATTTTCAAAAGAATTATTGGGGAACTTATCATGGAAAATTCTTAACGATTCTATTAAATCAATGAAACTTATAACTAATGTTGTTTGTAAGCTATTCAATTCATTCGTTATCAACTTAACATCAACGTTAGGTTTAACTGAGGTAATCAATTCATTATTAAAATTGGTAATTACAGCTTGTATATCATTATATATCTTCAAAGTCAGATCTAAGATTATAGGACAATTTTTAAAAACGTCTTGAAAATCATAATCTTGCTGGTTGTCAGTATGAATAAGTTTCTCAATCTTCAGGGAATAAAGAATCAGGAATAATTCATAGATCCTTTGAAAGGTATTATTAAGTTGTGAAGTTGGGAATGATTCTAGATTTATAGTCTTGAAATCAATAGCCTCTAAAGTACGGAATATTAAGTCAATAATTGGTAATGATTCTGTTTTCGATTCTTCGACATATCTTCCAATATCTAAGAAATTGCCTATTATAGTAATTTTCGATATCGTCTTCACTGATTGGGTCAATCCCGTAAGTGGTTCCAGGTATAAATATTCATTTAAAACATCACAACATTGATCTGAAATATCATATAAAACATCTTCAATACAATTAGTAACATCAGAGGCAATTGTAGTTTGGAACACAGCATCGAAAAATTCTTCAAAAACTACATCATCACTGTCTTTATAGTATTTAAAGATTTTGACATTAATATCATTATAAACAAGGGCTTTATCAACGTTTTGAAATATTGAATAAACATTAGTCACCGGATTATATTCTTTCAAAAACAAACTCCATAACTTAATAAACATATCAAATGTATTAGTTCTTTGAGTTTTGATTAACAAAGGTTCAATCTTATTAACTATTTGGGGGATAATATTTGTACGGTCATCATTAGGATTCTCTACTTTCTTTTTATGTACAATGTGTGTTAATGACCCATGTAAGAAGCTTAAAACAATGGACCTGTCTTCATTAGATAAATCAAAGGTTTCATCATCAGAAAAATCATATAAAAAGTAATCAATTAGTAACATCCAATTTTTATAGTATGACAACAGATACAAGTTATTATATAAGATACTTGCAATTTGAGAATCATTAATGCTTGCTTCTTTTAAAACATTTATTAAGATTTTAATCTTTAAACATTCATTTAAATCAATAGCATCATTTTCAAAATCAGTGGCTATTTCTTTGATTTTTGTAATCGTTACAAGATTGATAAATTTACTATATTCATAATTCAATCTTCCATTATTAACCTTGGAGAACCCTGAACCTTTCAATAATTCCAAATATATCAGACAAAGTTCAATTTGTTGTTGATAAGATAAAATTTCAAGTTTAATCAATTCACCCAAAATATTAATAGCATTGGCTCTTACATTACAATCTTTATCTTTAAAACTCATCAGCATAATTTGTTGGACTATTTCATGCGTAAATTGTTGGAATTCTGATAAATATATATCATGTTGATTAATATACTTATATAATCTTAAAAGACTTTTCAATACTTCAGATCTAACATGGTGGTCAGGATCTAATAATACTTCCGCAAAATATTGTGAATAGGTTGATTCGAGGAAATATTCATAATTTATCATCCAATCACATAATCCTATAATACATTGTTGTCTTATTAAAGGTTCAATATCTTTATACCTATTAACAAAACAATTATTGAAGATATCTTGAATATATTCCTCAAGTGTATCCTTTTGATGATTCAATTGATTTAGGTGATTTTCAATGGTTTCTATTCTTGATCTTTGATTTCTACCTGGTTTCTTTTTTGTATTAGCTAATTGGGCTTGGACTTTTTCTAAAGATTCTGAAACCTGCAGAATAATTGAAGATAATTGAGTTTGGATTTCTATGATAATTGTGGTTGATACCACTCTTAAAGGTCTAACTGAACATGATGATAATGCCACCAACCAAGTGAGAATTTTATTGAATAAAGGAGAACTTAAAGATTCCCCTTCAAAGGTGGTACCAGGCTCTATATATAATGATTCACGTCTATGACATAAATCAATTAAAGTAGTGAAAAATTCAATGATATTGAATTTGAAAAATTTCAAATCTTTATTGTTGGATATGAAAGGATATTCATGAGTTTTCTGACGTTCAAATAACATAATCAATTCACCTATAGTTTCATCAGCAGATTCTAAATTCGATAAATCATGAGGTTGAAATAAGTATATACATCCACAACATCTTAGAACTAAATTTATAATATTACAAATAGCTACAGCGTCATTATTTTCATAATTCTCAATCCATTCAAGTACTAATTCAGTAATTGACACTTCAGGATTACTA
This sequence comes from Yamadazyma lessepsii, assembly GCA_030563485.1. NCBI lineage: Eukaryota > Fungi > Ascomycota > Pichiomycetes > Serinales > Debaryomycetaceae > Yamadazyma > Yamadazyma lessepsii. The sequence goes on along the minus strand of JAJMJG010000006.1, from coordinate 267,766 downwards.
AGGGATTTATATAAATCATTTTCAATGAAATCCTCACCTAAATCTTCAATAGTTTTTGGTTTCTTATGGGTTTTAATTGATTTTGTAGTTCTGTTTAACTTCCTCTTCTTTGCAACAGTATCCTCATAATCCGATTCCGATTCTGAACCTTCACTCTCATTATACTCGACTTTCTTGGATTTCCTTCCTGATCTTCTAATGGTATCAATACTCATGGTATCAAATAACGGTAGTGATAAATAACGATCTAAGTAACTAAAATAATTAAAAAGCGCGTCCTGTGTGTCTTTACCGAATAGTGCGAGTGGAAGAAAATTTGAAAACATTTCAACGAAAATTTACATACAGATACTGAGAATTACTTAATATCTCATAATAACTAAAACTCATCAAATTGTATTATAGAAGATGTCAGCATCAGCCAGTGCCTCGGTTGATCCAGAAACCCCAATAGATGTTCAATTAGAAGATGCAAACGGTGTCAAAATTGAAGATAAACCAAAGCCTATAGATTTAGAGAAGGCAAGAGCATCATTTCAAGATAGAGCTCAACAATATTTAGCAGAACAAGTTAAACCTGTTATCTTACCGTCATTTTCTAAATGGTTCAATATGAATGATATTCATGAAATTGAAAAAGATCTGTTTCCCGATTTCTTCCCTAAAGATACTACCAAAAAATCAAGTTATAAGAATGGTGAAGCTTATAAGTATATGAGAGATTTTATGATAAATTGTTATAGATTAAATCCTGTAGAATATTTAACAGTTACCGCGTTAAGACGTAGTTTAAGTGGTGATGTTACTAGTATTATTAGGGTACATCAATTTTTAGAAAAATGGGGATTAATCAATTATCAAATTGATCCAAGAACTAAACCTTCAACTATTGGACCTCAATATACTGGACATTTCCAAGTAATTTTGGATACTCCAAGATCATTAGTTCCATTTGTACCAGAAGGAGTTGAAATTATTAATGAAAAACCTCAGGATAAAACTGATGATGTAAAACCACAAGAACAAAATGGTGATTTACCATCACCAGCTGCTTCTGAAGATTTGAAAACTATCCCATTGAATTTAGAAGTAAGAAGAAATATTTATAATGATGTCAAAGATAAAGAAAACACTAATCAATATATTTGTAATACTACAGGTAAAGATACTAATGAAGTTAGGTATCATAATTTAAAATCCAAAAATCAACCAAACTTAGCACCTACCCTTAATAATGCCAATAACATATCGGAAGAATGTTTTGAGCAAGGATTATTCCCATCAAATTTCCAATCCACAGATTTCTTAAAATTCACTAAACAAAAGGAGGTAAACAATTGGAGTGAACAAGAAATATTATTATTATTTGAAGGAATTGAAATGTTTGGTACTAATGATATTTTAACCAATGATCAACAAGAGAATATAAATCAATTCAATAAGAATTCCAGTCAATGGGAGAAAATTAGTCAACATGTTGGCACTAAAACAAAACAACAATGTATTTTAAAGTTTATTCAATTACCTATTGAAGATGGATATTTGAGTAAATTAGTTAGTAAACCAAAATCAGAAAATAAAGAAACTTTAATCCAAGATATAGTTAATAAGATTATTAAAGAGAATGAAGGTAGTAAATTATTAAAGAATAATAGTGTTAGTAAACTTGAAGAGATTAATAAAGATTCTGGTGAATTAATTAAACAAATTACTGAATTAACATTGGAAAAATTCAATTTGAAATTAGCTAATTTAACTAAATTAGAACACAATTTAATCAGTATTGAAAATAATTTGAATTTACAAAGAAGACAATTATTAATTGAAAGATGGTTACAATATGAAAAAATTCATAAATTTAAACAAAATAACACTAATCCTGAAATTAATAATTTATTAGATGATTTATTAACCCCAGTTGATTTAAGTGAAATCAATTCTGCATTCAATAAGAAAATTGATTTAAGTGATAACATATCAACTGAAGATAACAATGAAATTAATAATTTACCAATAAGTGTTACTAAGCCACAAACTTATAAATTCTGGTCTGGTTAATTGATTAATCTTTTAGTGTCATTTAGTGATAGGTAATGTCTTGGTAAATTAAATAGTTATATAATTATGTATGCACAAGTTGCGATTATGTTCGAGGTACTCTACCGACCAAATTGACCGTACTCTGCGGACCAAATCGATCGTGCTCTACCGACCTAATCAATCGTACTCTACCGACCTAATCAATGGAGTCTCAAATTAAACTTCGTCGCACTTCCCCATGTCACTTAAGTATATAGACACTGCTAAAAAGATCTTATGTATAGGTAGAAACTATGCTGCTCATATAAAAGAACTCAACAATGTTAAACCTCAACAACCATTTTTCTTCTTGAAACCTTCCTCATCAATTCTCAAACCAAATCAAGGTCCTTTGTTAATACCTAAAGGTGTTACTGCTCATTATGAAGTGGAATTGGCATTCACTTTAAATAAAGAATTAAAGAACTTACCACCAACATTTAGTCATGAAGAGGCTTTAGATGCAATCGAAGGTTATGCTTTAGCCGTTGATATGACTGCTAGAAATGTTCAAGACGAAGCTAAAAAAAAAGGTTTACCATGGAGTATAGGTAAAGGTTTTGATACATTTTTACCGTTATCAGGATTTATCCCTAAACTGGAAATTCCTGATCCTTATAATGTAAATTTACAATTGTCAGTCAATGATGAAGTTAAACAAGATGATAAAACCAATTTAATGATTTTCCCTATTCATCGTATTTTATCACATATGTCAGCCATTATGACTTTAGAGAAGGGTGATTTGATTTTAACCGGTACACCAAAAGGTGTTGGATCAGTTAAACCTGGTGATAAATTAACTGCAAGTCTCAGTTATGATGATAAAGTTTTAGAGAGTATTGATGTAGTTGCTGAAGAAAAGCCAGGACCATATGAATATAAGGAGATTTAATAGTTATAGGACTATACAAGAACAATTTAACTATATAATAGTCATATAACTATATAATAGTCATATAACTATATAAAATAATAAAACTATTTAAAATAATATAACCATATGAAATAACTATATAAAAATACCATCTCTTGGTGGTGAAAATTGTCTTAATAATATTCCCGCTTCACTCATTACTCTATGAGTAGCATCATCCATTGAATAACTCTGTGCATAGACTACCTCACTTATACCACTTTGAACAATCTTAATAGAACACGTTAAACAAGGACATGTATTACAATATAATACACTACCTTCATTAGTATTACCAGTAATTCTATCTCTACCACTTTCTAATAAAGCATTTTCTTCAGCATGTAAACATAAACAAGTCGCTAAAGCTGCACCACTACCTTGACCTTTATTACATCTATCACAACCACCTTCATTACAATTAGTTAAATGTCTTGGTGTACCATTATAACCTGTAGCAATTACTCTATTACCCCTCACTATAACACATCCTACTCTTCTTTTCATACAATTCGATCTCAAAGCCGCTAAATCTGCCAACCTCATAAAATATGAATCCCATGTTGGTCTAAGTCTGGAGTTGTCTAATAAATTCAATTCCAGTAATTTAATGAATAAATTCTTAATAGAATTAGACGTGTTAATTATTTTTATATTAGCTTGGTTATTAATCTCTGCAAGTGAATTTTCACTACAAAATAACTTGTCATCATTATTTTCTATAAACTCCTCTAAAGTTAAAGATCCATAAGTCTTTTTCAATTTAGACCTTTCATACCTTAACTTTATAGGAGCATCTATTGAGATATGAAGGAAAAATGGCCGTTTTTGTAAAATATTTAAAGTATTAATATTATCAATGTTATTCAATACAAAATTAGTTCTCCAATTTAAAGTAACAAATTCCACTAATTCATTCAAATCATTAAACAGTTTAGATTCCATAGATGAGTAGTATATTGATCCATTATCATTGAGTGTTTCAGTAGAATCTATAAAAGACGTGTCAGTGTCAGTATCATTATTATTTGACTTTATTGAAATAAGGGTAAACCCTTGAAAGGTTAAGTATCTTGCAACTTCCGTTTTACCACTACTTGTAGTACCAGATATACCTATTAACATTGGTACGCGATTGTTTTGCAGTTTTTGCAATTTTTATATTTTACGCATTTATAGTTAATATAGAGAAGTGAATACAGGGAGGACATGAGAATGGGCGAAGACATAGGAGAAGAAATTTACAGATGAATTGAAAATCAAATCAATTTTATAATACATTGAAATATTAAAATACTCTAAAAAAAATAAAAGTAGTACCCTTACCTATACACTTACCTAATAAGGTCATACTCACTCATCGTTTAAACCATCGTATATATGCTTATCTATGTAATTTACAGTAATATATTTTCTCCTATTGGTAACCAATCATCTACAAAGTCTCTTCTATGAAAAGTCATTCATCATACAATAATTATTTTGAATAAACCCATATTACATAACCTATTACAATCATCCATACAATCATTAGATACTTCCACAGTAACGTTGACCTTTTATAACTATGAGTAACTGGTAAAGGAAGACCATCTTTTTCATTCCATTCTTTTTTAATAATGTCTTTAGATGGAACATTTTCTATAATACAATCCACTTCCTTATTAGACTCTATGTTTGTAACACCCTCAACTTGTGCAGCACCCAAAACCTGCCCATCACCTCGCTTATCTCTTGGTCTACCCATACACATCTTTATCAGTTATCGTAATGCGAAAAGGAATTGAGACAATTTAAATCCCACCCATAGTTAAATATTAATATCCTCACCTATTTACTCATAAAACTGTTGAATTACCTCAATTAAATACAATTCTACATAAGGTGATATCATGTACTTAATATCATTCATATGTCTTATATTTTCGTTGACAGTAGTCAATGCCATCCATGCCCCAGGTTATTGTGCCATGTATGATAATTGCGGTAAGAAATCATTCTTTGGCGGTGAATTGCCTTGTCCTGCCAATGTCAAAGCAGTTGAACCTGATTCAAAATCAATTGATATCTTAAAGAATATTTGTGGCGAGGATTTCCCTTTAGATAAAGTTTGCTGTTCTCCACTGCAAGTAGTTAATTTACAATCCAATTTAAAGAAAGTCGACCCCTTGATAAGTTCATGTCCAGCATGCAGAAAGAATTTTTATGACTTCTTCTGTGAATTTACTTGTTCATCAAATCAATCAATGTTTGTTAATATCACTGAGACTTCAATTGCTACCGACACAAAGAAAGAAATTGTCACGGAATTAACTCAATACGTTGAACCTAAATCTGCTTCTAAATTCTTTGATTCTTGTAAGAATTTGAAGTTTTCTGCTACTAATGGTTATGCTATGGATTTAATCGGTGGTGGTGCTAAGAATTTCCAACAATTCTTGAAATTCTTGGGTGATGAAAAACCTCTATTAGGTGGTTCACCATTTCAAATAAACTTTGATTATGAATTGAATAAGCATGAAACCAAGCTGGGATTGGTCTTAAGAAACACTGATATGAAAAATTGTAATGATAAAGTTTATAAATGTGCTTGTTCGGATTGTGAAGAGTCTTGTCCTACATTACCATACTTTAAAGGTTTAAACGAAAAATGTAAGGTTGGTTCATTAAGATGTTTTTCATTTGCAACAATTGTTGTGTTTGTGATATTCATTTTAGCTCTTGGTGCTTTCCATGTTTACCTTGCAAGATTCAAAGTTAAAGCTGATCAAAGATTACTTGATGCTGATTTAGAAGTTACTATTAGTCCTTCTAACTTCTTATTAGCTTCAGAAATTCATGCTCAAACGAAAGATTATCTTAGCAGTCTCAGTACAAATTTAATTAAAGACATTGAAACCTTATTTGAAAATATTGGTTATTTTTGTGCTAAGTTCCCAGGATTTACCATAGGTTTATCACTTATTGTTTGTATATTATTATCCGCTGGTACTTATTGGTTAGAATTTGAAACAGAACCTGTTAATTTATGGGTTAGTCCAAATGAACCCCAATTAAAGAACTACCAATATTTCGAAGACAATTTTGGTGAATGGTATAGAATCCAACAGATTATTATTAGTAAAAAGAATGGTAGTGAAATCCTCGATTGGGATACGGTTAAATGGTGGTTTGAAAAAGAATTAGAATTACAATCATTTGAGAAGGATAATACTACTTTGAGCCTTGATGACTTTTGTTTTAAACCGTTAGGAGATTCTTGTATAATTGAATCATTTACACAATATTTTGGCGGAGATATTAATTACTTATCACCATCAAATTATGGGCAAAAAATTAAAGATTGTGCCAATAGTCCTGTAAATTGTTTACCATCATTCCAGCAACCTTTAAAGCCAAATTTATTGTTTGATAATAACGATGTAATCAATTCCAAGGCTTTTGTAGTGACATTATTACTTAATAGAGACCTGGCAGATGAGGAATATACTAAAAAGGCTATCGAATATGAAACCAGCTTAAAACATTGGTTATTGAATTTACAAAAGGAGAACCCTGATTTAAATATCGCTTTCAGTACGGAAAACTCACTTGGTGAAGAACTTAATCAATCCGGAAATACTGATATAAAAATAGTAATTATTTCCTATTTAGTGATGTTCTTCTACGCATCATTATCATTAGGTGGTAAAATCCCAGTAAAAGCTACCTTACACAGTTTTGTACATACAAGATTCCAATTGGGGTTAGGTGGTATAATAATCATCTTAGTATCAGTGATGTCATCTTTAGGGTTATTTGCCTTAATAGGATTGAAATCAACTTTAATTATTGCTGAGGTTATACCTTTCTTAGTGTTGGCTATTGGTATTGATAATATCTTTTTAATTGTCCATGAATTGAGTTTAGTCAATGAAAAAAATACCGAGGCAGATATACCAACAAGGATATCTAAGAGTTTAAAGAATATTGGACCTTCATGTTTAATTAGTGCAGTTTTACAAATATCCATGTTTTTATTAGCAGCCAATGTTGATATGCCAGCAGTTAAGAATTTTGCATTCTATTCAGCTGGAGCTATTTTCATTAACTTCTTACTTCAAATGACAGCATTTATTGGTTTATTATCACTTGATCAACAAAGATTAGAACAAGGTAGATTTGATTTATTTTCTTGGATAACTCCAAGTGTTCAATTACCAGAAGACCAACAACCACAAGACCTTCATATTGATTATAATTTTAGTGATTTTATTCTGACTAAATATGCCCCAAAGATATTAACCAGAACCACAAAACCAAAAATCTTGACTTTCTTTATCCTTTGGTTAGGTGTATCTTTGAGTTTATTGCCTTATATTGAATTAGGTTTAGATCAAAAACTTGCATTACCTAAAGATTCATACTTGATTGATTATTTCAATTCTGTTTATGAATATTTGAATGTTGGGCCCCCTATTTTCTTTGTCGTTAAAGATATTGATTTAACAGAGAGACCAAACCAACAGAAATTATGTGGGAAGTTTTCTACTTGTGAAGAGTTCTCTTTAAGTAATGTATTAGAACAAGAATTCAAAAGAGTAGAGAAATCAACTATTGCAGAACCTGTATCTAATTGGTTAGATGATTATTTAACCTGGTTAAATCCAAATTTGGATCAATGTTGTAGATTACAAAAGAAGGACCCTTCACAATTCTGTTCACCTACCGCACCAGAAAGAACATGTCAAGTATGTTATGAAAATCATGATCCACCATATGATATTTCTATGGATGGGTTACCACAGGGTGAAGAGTTTATGTTTTATTTCAAAGATTGGATTCAAGAACCAAGTGATCCATGTCCTTTGGGAGGTAAAGCTCCATATGGAAATGCTATTACTTATGATAATCAAAGTATCATTTCATCATATTTTAGAACATCCCATGGACCATTAAGAAGTCAGGAAGATTTCATTGTTGCGTTTAAGAATTCACTTAGAGTTGTAGATGAAATTAAACATCAACAAGATTTAGATATATTTGCATTTTCACCATTTTATATCTTCTTTGTTCAATATGACTCAATCATCTCATTAACATTTAAATTACTAGGTATAGCCATGGTTATTATATGGTTGATAAGTGTGATTTTATTAGGGTCAATTAAGAGTTCAATTGTCTTGGTGGTTACAATTATTCTGATCCTTATTAATATCGGAGGAATTCTTTCAATATGGAAAGTTTCATTAAATGCAGTTAGTTTAGTAAATTTGGTAATATGTGCTGGGTTAGCAGTAGAATTCTGTATTCATGTGACTCGTGGATTTATTAAAGCCCCAACTACTCTAACTAACCAAGTAGTAAGAGCACAACTCCTGGAGAGAAACCTTGCCCAACACCCACAAACAATTAAAGCATATAATTCTTTAGTTACAATTGGTAGTTCGGTATTAAGCGGTATTACTATAACTAAATTTATTGGTGTAATGGTGTTGGCATTTACGAGGTCAAAAATATTTGAGGTGTATTATTTTAGAATGTGGCTTGCTTTAATCATAGTTGCGGCTGTTCATTCTTTATGTCTATTACCAATTTTATTAAGTTATTTTGGACCAAGTGAAGGAGAGGATATTGAAGTAAGTGATTAGGGAGGAGGTGATTAGGATGAGCTAGGGGTTACCTGATTAGGGAGTAAGTTGAAAGAATAAAAATACTTGACCAGCCTTCATTCCAATCCCACTTCCGTTTCCAATCCCACTGCCACATCCAATCCCACTTCCGTTTCCAATCCCACTGCCACATCCAACCCCATTCTCCCATCCAGTGCCAGCCCCTGGCTCCCCTGGCTCCCCTGCTCGCCTTAAAAAGTTAAACTTTGTTAATACACATCTGTCTTTAAATCTCCGATGTCTCATGTCCTGTCCAGCATCATGTCGCATTACCTTTTTTTGGGTCACTACCAGTTCTCAGAACAATTTCTCACAAAGGTTAGACGAATTTTTTCAACCCTTACCGAAAGTCATCTTTTAATTTATTATGTCAACTTACACATTTAAATGGTATGTATAATCTTTATAAACTATTACCTTATAAATCAACTTAATTGATACTTTAACCATGAAAATCCCGGTTTTCTCCTCATTTTATCACTGATATTTGTCACAAGAGTTCTAGGTAAAGTGTATACAATATCCTTATTTAATTTAAATACTAACTTAATTATAGGCCAGTCGGTCCTAAAGAAGTCATTCTTACTGGAACATTCGATAATTGGTCCAAATCTTTATATTTAGTCAAACAAGCCGATGGTTCTTTTGAATTAGTCGTACCATTACCTACAGAACTGGGTAAATTATTATATAAATACGTTGTAGATGGCGAATGGTTAGTTGCAGACCACGAAAAAGTCACTACTGATGAACATGGTAATCAAAACAATTTCTTAGAAGCTTCTGACTTGGTTGATGTAAAATCAGCTAATGGTTCTTGGATCCCTGAGACTGGTGGTTTAGTTGCTGCTTCTGGTGCTGCTGGTGCTACTGCGGGTGCTGCTGCTCTCGCAAGTGGTGATGTAAAAACAACTGTTATGCCAAAGGAAGAACCACAACACGCTACCTTAGCAGGTGAACCAGGTATTGCTGTTCCAAAGGGTGAAACCTTGGCTGCTTTAGAAGCTGAACCTATTAGACATGAAGATGCTAATGCTTTAAACGCTACTATATCTGCTGAAGAAAAGAAAAAACAAAAGAAGAAAGTAAAGAGAAGTCAATACAAGGCTAAGAAGAAAGCTGCTAAAGCTGCTGCTGCCGCCGCCGCTGGTGGTACTATTGCTACTGAAGGTGCTGAAGAAAGTTCTGAAGTTACTGAAGGTACTGAAACTTCTCCAGAACCAGAAGGAAATCCAAATATTTCAGCTCCAGTTGCTGCTGAACCAATTACTGAAACTCCAGTCAAAGAATCTATTCCTGAACCAGTTGCTGCTGTAACTGAATCTGCTCCAGCTCCAGTTGAAGCTACTCCTATTGCTACTGAAGCAACTGAAAAAGAAGTTGTTCCAGATGTTACTGCTCCAGAAGAAGTAGCTCCAGAAGTAGTTCCACAAGTAGTTCCAGAAGTTGCCCCAGAAGAAGTAACCCCAGAAGTAGCTCCAGTTGAAGCTATTGAAACTAAAGAACCTGTTGATGAAACCACCACAACTGACCCTGAAGTTGTAGCTGCTACTGCTACTGCCACAGAAGTTGTACCTGAAGCAGAAGCTATTCCAGAAACAACTGCAGAAACTGAAGCTCCAACTGATACTGCCAAATCTTATCATTCATTAGATCCAAAAGCTCCAGAAAAAGAAGTTGCCGCAGCTACTGGTAAACCACAATATAAAGAAGACGATGAAATTGTCATTGCTCAAGGTAATGGTAAAAACATCGAACAACAAATTTTAGCTGGTGAAAATGGTGATGTCACCGTTGAAGAAATTCAACCAACTGCTAGTGAAAGAGAAAGATTAACTAATGAAGCTAAGTTATCATCTTCACCAACTTCCAATAAGAAAGCAGTTTCACCTCCAAGTCCAAAGAAAGAAGTCAAGAAAGAGGCTAAGAAAGAACCTAAGAAAGAACCAAAGAAAGAAGAGAAGAAGAAGAAAGGAGGATTTTTCGCCAAGTTGAAAAAAGTTTTTAATTAGATAGTGACTTTGTAATTTTGTATTAATACTTATTTGTTTAACTTTCCTTAATATTTGTGATAGAGGGATTTCTCTAATTCTAATATACATTACCCAATTTGTAGTCTATGATATTCATTTTTGTACGAGTTGAATGTGTTTACCTTGATTGATAACATACGGGAGTATTTCCATATTGGTTATTGATATCAACATAAACCTTAGTTAATTCTACTAGTTCGTTAATATGATAATCATTAATCATCATTCATTTATCTAGCTTCAAATTGTACCATTCTTCTAGTTCTAGCTTTATAGATAACTCTATGACCACAATCTTTACATCTAATGGCATCAGTTTTATTTAAGGAGAATGATGACCCACATTGAGCACAATAGTATTTAACTCCCAAGGATTTGGATGCTACATGACCATGGGCAGCATGGGAGATTGATGATGGAGCAGTAAACCCTTCTCTTTGTGGTGATGACATTATGGTTAGTGAGAAAATTTTTTTTCAAGTCGCACTTATGGATAACATTAAAGATGCTATACTAAGAGTAAGCCGTAGGGTTCGAGCGTTAGATAAAGTATCACAACGAGGGGCTAGAGCAAACGTGGTAGCTCATAGGACTGTATCTATACCTAATGATTATACCGACAAGCACATCAGTGATAATTGGAACCCCAGCGGTAAATTAACAAGTGATCTATTACAACCCCAGTATAAATTTAAGAATCATGAACGTAAGAAATTTCAAGAATTTTTAACACCTTTGAATATTCCTGAATTGAAAATTAATGATTCGAAACCATTTGATAAACAATTATCACGAGACAATTGGCAATCTGCCCATTCTTCCGACAATTTAGTGAGATATAAGAATTTCGTAGATAATCAAAGTGCGTTTAATCAAGTGATTGAATTGTTAATTGAATTAACACCCGAACAATTGAAAGGAGATCGTGATGAATTCACTCATGTTAAAATACTACAAGAATATGAAGATCACATGATTAAGTATCCCGAAGTCCCTAAATTTTACTTTGATACGATAACACCATTAGATCAAGTAGAAGATTTCAATGAGTATATTTATTTATTAACACATTCTAAAATTTACAACAAACAAAGTACATCGTCATTGAATGGGATAGTTAATGATATTTTATTATACACACATAAGTTAGATAATGAAGAATTTAGACAAAAACGTAATGTTGAAACATTTAATAATCTAATTAAATATTATGGGTTTGATAAGAATCAAAGTATATTCAGTCGAACATTATTATTAGTCATGGAAAAAGAAGGAATCCTACCAAATATAGACACATTCAATAATTTACTCAAAATTGTTATGGTGAATACCCAAATAAGGTCAACTAATAATAACAAATTCAAAGTCATTTTAAAGTATCTTAAACTAATACAACATTTCAATTTACAAGCCAATTTAATGACATGGCAAAGGATTTATTCATGTATCAACAATATTTATTTAAAAGAACAATTCTTAAACAAAATGTCACTTATAAATTTACCTATAACCAATGACTTTTCATTGAAGATTATTGATGATTATATGAGATATTGTAGTAGCTCACAACAACTTGAAGAATTCATTGAAAATGATTTAAATTTCAAAACTTGGCAACAAAGTGATAAAATTGTTAATAAAGTGCTTTATTTTAAAATTATAAAACATGGACAATTACCAAATACCATACCTAATGAATTCAGTAAATGGCATATTTATCAAGGTATAAGTAAATTGAATATCAGTACTAAAGATAAAATTGAATTAATGATTAAATATTATGAACCAGATCTTATGTTAATCAATATTATGATCAATACTTTAAATAATCTTCAAACCTCAAAGATAGAATTTCAGTTAATCGTAAATAAGCTAGCATATGATTTCATACAATTAAGCGGACAGGATATTAATGTAATGAAAAAATTTAACAAGCATTTGAATTTGATTGATATTAAGTTGAAGTACTTGAAATTACCAATAACGCCACAAAATAATGATTTAACGAAACTTACATTAAATAATGAAGAATTTAAAATTCCCGAACGATTGATAAAGGCCAATAAAATCCGGATGATTAAATTGGTAAACCAAAATAAATTGGACCAATATGAAACAACAATAGAAGATAGATTAAAACAATATCATATAATTTAGATAGTTAGCGACCAAGGTTGATGATCTGCAAATGTATATAGGGTAATATAAATTTCATATTCTATATGCACGCCATTAGATTACTGTTATCGGCAAGTTTGTACGAAAACAGACGGAATTGTCAGACAAATATGCAAGACATCTCGAGGTTGGTCGAGGTAGGATTGCGTCTGCGGCGTTTAAAGTTAAGATAAGGTGACAACCCTATAATAAAGATCGAGAATTGATTGCGGTCGTGACGTAATTGAAGACCATCGGGGTTATAATTTCAGATCCAGTAATGAATAACGATCAAGTTTGGAGATGAAGGGCTAAGCAACTTAGATATGTGGCCATCACGTGAGTCCAGCAACCGTCCAATGAGGGGTGTGTACATAATCAACTGAGACGTGCAACAATAAACGAACAATAACATTGTTTTTCACACACCTATTTACTTGTTTTTACATTGGGAATTTTTTAGTACACACTGGGCAATTGTTGAGACTCTAATTCTGAATTAGGTAACCTAATAAGGGATTTAAAAATACCTTGACTAATTTATTTTAAATTTCTTTTGAAATTTTATTTTAAAATTACATCCTTGCCGATTTATTTATATCTCAAGTATTTTTACTATAACCTTTCCCAAGTTATTCAAAGTATCATCTTAACTTATACCTTCACCGCATAGGGTCTTATCAATAAGTTCCAATCTTGAGTTTTCGAAATTCGTCTCATTTCCCGAAAAACCATCGGACCCCCATTTTAAGAACATCATGTTAACTCATTTAGTTATCTTGATATTGATCAATACCGTAAAGGGTCTAAATTTAGGGTTATGTTCAACTTCAAATGTTGGTTCTGATGAAACCAGTGGCCAATATATGTCTAATGGTTTGTGTCATGATCATTGTCAAAGTTCAGGGTCAAGTTACGCTATAGTTCAGGGATACCTGTGTTGGTGTTCAAATTCCTTGCCCGATAGTGATGTTGATATTAGTAATTGTAATACAGATTGTCCAGGGTTTCCAAGTGAAAAATGTGCCACGGATGGTTATTATGGTTACATAGATATGAATAATCCTACAAATTCAGACATTACTATTAGTACGAGGGCTAGTTCTTCAACCACATCAACAAGTACCTCATCAAGTTCTAGTTCAAGTTCTAGATCGAGTTCTAGTAGTTCAAGTAGTTCAAGTAGTAGTTCAAGTAGCTCAAGTAGTTCTACTAGTTCTAGTAGTACTCGTTCAAGTTCAAGGACCTCATCGTCAAGGACCACCTCATCAAGCTCGACCGCCCCAGAAACATCAAGTTCCAGTGATGATACACCAACAACTTCAAGTGAATCAAGTAGTAATGAACCAAGTTCTAGTTCAGAAGCTTCAAGTTCACAGTCAACTAGGGTTTTTTCCACTTTAGCCCCCACCACGGTTTACTCGATAAAAACTGTTGATGGCACACAAGTATCTACTCAGTACGTAACGACAGTACCTTCACCAACTAGCGACCCATCTGAAAGTGCCCTGGCCGAATCCACGACACAAGCAAAGTCTAAATCTTTCTTTGAAAGTACCGGTAAGGTTGCCGGAACCTTCAGTGCAGTTGGTGTAGTAGTTCTTGCCCTTGTTGGAGGTATACTTTATTGTTGTTGTTGCTTAAAGAGAAATAATAATGATGATTATACTGATGAAGAACAATATTCCAGTGATGAAAGCATAACTGCCAAGACACCTAAACTTGAGTCCAAATTTGATGGTACTGCCAATCAATCTCAACCCCAATCCGCTAGTCACTCACTAAAGCGTGATAATTCAAATAAGTCAGTATTTTCCATTCTTGGTAAAGAGTCAACCCTTGCTCGTAGCTTAAGTAAAAAGAAACTTACAAGTAACACAAATAACACCATAGTTAATAATGAAGATTTTGACGGGCTACAGATGTTCCCAATTACGGAATTCGAATCGAGAAAACATGATTCAAGGTTAGAACCAATGTTTTTGACTCAAAATGCATCCAATCAAACTTTGAATGACGATATAGATTATTCAAGGAAATTAAAAGTCATAAATCCTGATCATCGTTAAATTAAATACGTCATATAAATTTTAATATACTAAATCTGTGATTTTGAAATTATGGAGAATTCAGGGCAAAGCTTCCTAATTCTCTTAATTACATTCCTTATTTGTAACCCTTTGCAGCAACTTAAGATACCTAACGCTAATTCAGGTATAAAAAGAAAATCCCAAACCCTATTTTGGTTCAAGGTACAGAAAATACATGCATGGTGCTCACCCTAAGAATTCTTGCGATGATAGAAAGGCTATTAGCAAGTGTTCCCCATTTTTTGTGAAATTTTCAATTAGAAAATTCATATGCATATGGGGTTTTGACAGATAGGGGTCCTGAATGGAGTTAAACCTGTTTGGTCCACATTACTAGGTTAACAAAGGTTATCGAACAATTTAATTCGTAAATTGTTGAAATTCGTAAATCATAAACTTCGTAAACGGCTTACAAATTATACAATGGGCACACGGCTTGATTTATAAGCACAGGGTCTTAAATGAGTGGGAAACAAAAAGTTAATGAATCAATCTATGTATATTATCGTAAATATTAAGTATCATATATTACCGTACCCATCTATGCAAATTTTATAATTAATAAATCAAATTAAAGCAATCAAATCAATCAAATCAATCAAATCCCTCAAATTAATCAAATCTATATCAATTGTATTTTGGTTGTCTTTCATAAGCATTCGGACTACTAGACCCATTCTCTTCATCACTTTTATCACTTTCACTGTCACTACTACTACAGCATTCATCACCATCTGGAGGATGATAAATACAACAAATCTTAGTTTTCTTCTTGTTCATATGTTCATTATCAACAGTCTCTTCAGTCCATTTAACACGAGGTTTCTTATTTCTTAATTTCAATACCCCATCACTAGTTTGGGTATTACCTCCTTGTGTTATTTCCGTATTATTGCTATTACTCCCATTATTAGTAACCGTAGTTGTAGTAGCTGGGTTAACCATATTTAACGAGTGACCAAATTTTCAACCCGCACTAAAAGACTTACGATATGGTGCTAGTCCCCCACATTAACAAAACTACTCTATATTTGTAATGCAAGTCTATATTAAGTTAATAAAGTTGTTTCAGCTATAAATAGGTTTGATTCTAGAAACTTGCTACACGGATCACTTAGTGGTGTCCCGGCACGTTAAATTGAAACCTTACTCACCGGATCGACCTCATACAAATTCGGATTCACTAAGCCGCTTTGTGGCTGTCAATAATTGGCTAAGCGCAACATAAAAACAATCAACCGGTTATGGATACCACTCGGACCTCTTACTATGGCCAGGATAGCTGTTTTACTTTCTCGTATCGAATACAACTGGCTCCGTTGAACTGGGTTACATTAAAGATGCCAGTTAAATATACATGTGCAGGAATTAATCCGAGGTAAACTTTAGTGAGTGAACTTGGTTAATAAGGGCCTAGACTATAAAAGATAAAATAATACCCTTAGATGACCTAACTTATCTACAATTACCCTAAAAAAATTAAGCGATTAATAATCAATAACTTATCTAAATATTGAAATAGTGGCACATGCCTATTATCCGTACTAATCTGTGGTGAGCCTTCGGCCGTAGCCTGCACATGCGATATTAACACCGAAGGCCTTGTTTCTGTTTTTACTTATTTCTTTTTGAGGCATCACATTATAAATGTTCAGCCATTCCCGCCCTCTTAAATAGCAAAGGTAAATTTATTAGTATGACTACTTCTGAATTGAGTGATTCCGCTCAAACTCAACAACAAGACGATTCGTCAGTTACCTCTCCACCAGTTCAAAAATTTGAAGGAGACTTGGATCATAATGATAATGAAGAGCCAAAAGAAGAGTTAAAAAGAACTCCTTCAGTGTTGGAACGTATACAATCCCGAATTTCATTTTTCAATCCAAAATTAAAACATCAAAGATTTGACTTGGTTAAGAAGTTTGCTAGTATCTATGTGCTTATGATACTTTGTATTTTATGTATCTTTTCAATTTACTGGGGTTCATTTTATCAAAGAAATTCAAGATTAAAGAACTTGAAGATGTTAGTTGTTATTGATGATAATGATAGTTTTGATGGTCGTCCACCAATTTTAGGTAATACCATTAGAGAAGTTTTAGAAACTCCTCAAGCTAAAGCCTTAGGTGGATGGGAAATTCAAAATATAACTGAGTTTTATGAAATGGCTGATAAATTTAATAATACTATTGAACAAGAAGTTACACGTCAAATTCATCATCAATTATATTGGTCATCAATTTATGTTAGCAAGAATGCATCAGGACAATATTATGATTATATTATGAATAATAACCTGAATGTTAATGTCACTTCATTAATTACATCCATTTATGAAACTGGTAGAGATTTCACCAATATGAATTCTTATGTTATTCCAAGTATTGAAAGAGTTAGTGATATGTGGTTAGCAAGGCAACATGGTCTTAGTGATTTATTCAATGATACTGATAGTTTCACATTTAACCAAATTCAAAAATTGAATCAACCAGTTACCGTTTATATGGACGATAGAATTCCATCAACAGACCCAGTATTAATTGCTCCATCACAAGTTGGGTTAATTTATATTATTATTTTAACATTTTTCCAAGTTAATATGTTTGGTGATGTAAATCAACAAGTTGCCAAATTGAATTTAAAACACCATCATTATATTCTTTATAGAATCATTGGATCATACGTATCATATTTCGTATTAAGTTTAGGTTACTCATTAGTTACTTTAGCATTCCAAGTTGATTTTAACAAAGCGTTTGGTAAATCAGGATTCTTAGTATATTGGATGGTAAGTTATTTAACTATGATTTCAGTTGGGTTAATGAATGAATTAGCATTTATGGTTTTACTTATAGTCATCCCACCATTAACAGGGTTCTGGTTATTATTCTGGGTTTTAATTAATATTTCAGCCACCTTTGCACCAATTGCGTTAGTACCGCAATTTTATAGATTTGGATATGCCATGCCAATTCATAATTCTTATGAGTTAACCAAGGTTATATTTTTCAATACTTATAAAGGTCAAATGGGTAGAAATATCGGGATCTTAATTGTATGGATTGTTTTAAGTACCATAGGTATGGCACTTATCTTTAAACCATTTGGTAAAACCATGATGAAGAGAGCTATGAAGGCTAAACAAGCGGAAGCTGCTAAAGCCGAAGCAGACAAGGCCGAAAAGGAAAAGAATGAAGCCGGTGAACCTTAAATTTATTAATTACCATCGTGTAAATAGTTAAATAAACAATCTTAATGGAAACCTTAAGTGACGCAAGATAAAGAAGCTTTTTATTATTCTCTATCTACACAACTTGGATGATGATCAAGCAAAAGCGGAAGGTTTACCCAATATATTTTTTTTCTTATAATAGAGTTTGGATATTTTCTTAACAGTCAAAGTGGGTGAATTTGAGCCGCACCGAGGTTATTTTTATAATATCTCCTTAATATGATAAATCACTATCATATAATCATTTAGTTAACTCTTGTATTGTTATATAAATTCCCCCTGTGTCAGTTGGGTACCTTTAACCAATGCCCCTTATAGCCTTAGATTGTAAAAGGGTCAGGCAGAGTGCGACTTTCTTTTTTGCCAAGAATTATCTTTATATAAGACATTGGATTTTTCTTAATTTCTTAACTTCCAAGAAAACACTGCTAAGAAAAGTAACAAGGGCCTATATGAACAGCAATGGATCCATCTGATATATTTTTCGACAACAATTTCAATATGAATTTCAATATTCATCCTATGAGTTATTTAAATGCACAAAGCCAACATCCGCAACCAAACCCTATACCCGATAATGTTTCAGGTATTGCATCCCATTCAAATTCCATTTCATCTGATTTTAATGATAATTTATCATTAACATCGCAGTCATCAAATTCATTACATGATTCCCCTAATTCCTTAAATTCATTCACATCAAATTCAAATTCAAATAGTTTAACTAATAGTCCTATTGCTTATGATAAACCTGAGACTGAAAATGTTAAACGTAAGAAAACTTATAAGAAAATCAAGGCTGAAGATTTACAAGGTCCATTCAAATGTTTATGGAAAGATTGTATAAAAATCTTTGAAACTCCAGAAATCCTTTATGACCATCTTTGTGATGATCATGTTGGTAGAAAATCTTCAAATAATTTAAGTTTAGTCTGTTATTGGGATAATTGTTTAACTAAGACTATTAAACGTGATCATATTACTTCTCATTTGAGAGTCCATGTACCTTTGAAACCTTTCCATTGTGAATTATGTCCAAAATCTTTCAAGAGACCTCAAGATTTAAAGAAACATATGAAAATTCATAGTCAAGATCATTGTGATTTAAAGAAATTAAATAAGAAGATTAAACAAGAGACTTTACAAAACCAATTAAATTCAAAGAGTGTAATTAATAATATATTAAATGATTTCACCTTTGATAAAAGAAAATTAGAGCCTAATTATAATTTTGATATGTTTAATAAATTAAATGAACTAGAAAATCCTTACCAACAAGTTCAACCACATCCACAAACTTCATCTTATGGTAATAACATTAATAATTTATTTGAAACTGAAACATTTTTCTCCTCATTAAATAATTCCATTGACATGTATAATTCTTATCAATACCCACAACCACATCATTTACAATATCATCATCCACAATCAACACAACCACCAGCACAACCACAATCACAACCACAACCACAGCCAAATGTACAGTCACATGTACAACCTCATACACAACAAACAAAACCACAACTCCCACCTCAAAATCAACCTCATCTTCAATCTATCCAACATCCTCAATCCCATTTCCAATTCAATGTACCTAAACCCCAAACTAAACCTGACGAATTGAATTATCGTTCAATGTTTAATTATCCAGTATCTTCAGAATTTGGTGGTGTTTCTAATTACCAAAAGGCTGCTAAGGACAATGATGAAGTTGATGAATTATCAAGTGCTTTAGATAAGATTGACTTATCAAAGAATGGTGAAGATGTTAAGAAACATAAGATATTAATTGATTCAGTTGTCAGTTATTTACATGAAAAAATCATGAATTCTGATCATTTATATCCACAAATCACTGCTTTTTAATTTACTTAGAGTATAGTTCATGAATTTACGTTATTATTTTTTTATTTACTATAGAGTTTTTTTATTGAGCTCTATTATCTATATACATATTCTTCACATTTCTTTACATTTCTTTGCATTTTCTGCATATTCTTTGAACATTTTCTACATTTTTTTGCATATTCTTTAAATGTATTTTGCATATTCTTTAAATATATTTTGCATATTCTTTGCACATTCTTTGCATATTCTTCAAATGTATTTTGCTATTCTTTGCATATTCCTTACATATTTTTACAGTCTTCACACATTCTTTACATCATAAGTCTCATTCAAGATTCCACTACCTATAACTCTATCACCATTATAAACTACAACATTCTGGCCCGGAGCCATAGCTCTTTGTTTATCTATCGTTTCTATAATTAAATGTTTACCCTCTTGTTTAATATTCTTGATCTTAATAGGTGGTTGTAAAGATCTATATTGTAAAGATAAATCTTCAATAGGTTCCTCCCATATATTTACTCTTGATTCAAAATCTCTAACTTTTAAACCATCCTTGAAAAGTTTAGAATTATCATTACCTTTAACAATGACTAATTCATTAGTATCATAACGTTTTTCACTTATAAACCAAACTCCTTGATATTTTGGATCTCCTTGTGGTAGGGTAACTCTACTTCTTTGTCCTATAGTCCCATACCATAATCCAGGATGTTGTCCCCATACTTTACCATCTTCAGTAATAATATTACCAGGTTTAGGTACTATGTACTCATTTAAAAATGTATCGAATTTCTTGTTTTCTTGAGATATAAAACAAAGTCCCATAGAATCAGGTTTATCTTTATTAATAAGGTTTAAATCACTGGCAATGTCTCTGATTTCAGGTTTGGTGTAATGGCCTATAGGCAATAAGATCTTTGATAAGATGGTATTCAGTATTGATGACAAATAATATGATTGATCTTTTGGTTTATATTTAGCTCTGAGTAATTCTGGTTTATAAGGCTTATCTTCTCTATACATGATTCTAGAATAATGACCCGTTACTAGCCAATATTTCTCGTTTTTAAATTTCTTATCTAAGTGATTGATTAACTCACCAAACTTAATAAACTTATTACAATTCAAATCAGGATTGGGCGTCATACCTTCTTCATATTGATGAATCATAGGTTCAAAGACCAGTTGCCAATATTCTCTTTCAAAACTTACTCTTTCACAACTTATTCCTAGTTGGTTACTAACTTGTTGAACGAGTTTATATTCCTCTTCATTACATTTTGCATCCTTCTTCCAGTTAGCCATATAAATCCCTTGAACGTTAGGATAGTCTTTATAGAATGACGCTGCCACAGATGAGTCTACACCCCCTGACATCGCCACTACAATATTATCATATTGCTGTGGTTTGGGTTGTATGTATGAGAGGTATCTTAAGAACCTCATCTGATTTTTATTGATCTCACTGCGAGGGTTTAGTATTGGTATTCAAGGGATTTAACCAGTTGTTTGAAACTCAAAATTTGTTTATTTACATTCATTAAGTATTCATTTTGATTAGTCATCAACATTATGAATTTCTCTACAATTATTAAACAATTTACTAAATTCTGCAAAAAGTTATTGATGATATTAAAGATACGAAATTTCTGATTGATAACTTTTTTAGTATCAACTGACTTTAAATCGAACTTATTGATATCAAGAGTATTTAAATCAATCAATTTTTCTCCTAAACTCTTATATCGTTGATAATTCACTAAGATTATATTAAGTTTAACATCATCAGTCTCATACTTACTTATTGACATTGTCGTCAATTTTTGTAAGTTTGGTAAGGTTTCAAATACCTTTGATAGTCGGGAGTTTAACTTAGTTAACTCTTGGAGTATATTTACATTTTCTATACTTGTATGTAACTTATTTAATCTATGTTCTAAGCTATTGATTTCATCCATTGTGATAAAGTTCGCGTCTATTCCTCTTCACTACTGCTCTCATTATCTCCCATGAATTGTCTTAAACTCATAGGTTTATTATTGGTGACTGGTGTATAAGAGTTCTGGGGTTTCTTAGTATCATCTATTATTGTTATTGGTGCACCGGTATATTCTTCATCACTTGAATCTTCGAGGATTTCTTCTAATTGGTGTTCTAGATCATTAAAATCATCATCGTTTGAGAATGATTTTTCAACTTTTGTAGGTTTAGGAACTGATTTTGATGCTTTAGGAACTGATTTTGATGCTCTTGGAATTGATTTATTAGCTTTTGAGCTAGTTGTTTTAGATGCAGTTTTTGGGGTTGGTTTTGGGGTTGTTTTAGATGCTGTTTTAGATGCTGTTTTTGATGCAATTTTTGGAGTTGTTTTTGATGCTGTTTTAGATACTTTTGGTAGTGCTTTAGGTTTAACCGGTGGTTTAGTCTGTGGTTTAGTCTGTGGTTTAGTTTGTGTTTTTGTCTGTGGTTTAGCCTGTGGCTTATTTTGAGACTTATTTTGAGACTTATTTATAGTAGGTCTACTTTCACCTACAAAACTATTAGATCTAGACCTTGTAACTCTTTGAGGAGCTGTTTTTCCTTTAATTTCATTCTTAATCTCTTTTTCTTTGTTATCATCAATTTTTAAATCGGTTTCCTTGGTTACCTTATTTTCAATCCCCTCAGACACTTTCTGTCTTTTAGTATCAGGTAACCCATTTTCAATAACCCCCCTTGTCCCATCTTGGACACTTATAGGCTCAAAATCCAATTCATGATCATCGAATTTCATTTCAAACTCTAAATCATCAAAATCCCCTTCACTTATAATATCATCTTCATCATTAGCCGTAGGTTTCTTGAATAAATGACTCCACTTTTGACCATTTCTAGACTTATTGAATCGTATGGTATTATTCAATCTTTTCAACTTTACTACACCATCTTCAAGTTTTAGGAAATATGAACCAACATTTGGTGGTTTGTTATGGACTTGGTTAACACCTTCAAATATCACCTGTTCTTGAGATTTACTAATGGTTTCTAATATTAGATCCTTAGTATCATCGTACAAGTTCATGGGCTTAGAAGTATCCAATGACTCATTAACACCGTAGCATATTGCCATAGACCCTTCTTGAACATCATCTAACCCTGATAAATCCAAATCATATTCACCGTCAGGTAAAATTAGTGCCATGATATTTGAGCTCGATTAGGAATTTCTACAGATGAGAAAAATCAAAATATTGGTACTCATTATTGACATTTCCATACACTTCACAACCTTTGAAATTCCAAGCACTAATGGCTCCAATAGCATCACCAAGTGATGACATATCAATATTACATCCAAAGGTTGTACTTCTATCCGCAGGAGTGACAGTTTCTTTGGTGTTGGGATATAAATTCTATAGACGATACTTGAGACGTATACATAATTACCTTGATCTTACCCCCAATATTCTCGACAAAAGCATCCCATTATATGGTAGAGTGACAAGAGTTGGAGATGGTGATAATTTCAGATTTTACCATACACCAGGAGGGATTTTAGCAGGTTGGGGTTGGTTAAGAACAGTACCTACTAAAAGACAAGAGCTTAAAGATGAAACATTAATGATTCGTTTGGCAGGTATTGATGCTCCTGAAGGACTGCATTGGGGTAAACCTGCACAACCCTTGAGCGAAGAAGCACTTTTATGGCTTCGAAATTATGTCGATGGAAGAAATGTTACAATTGTACCACATCTGATTGATCAATATAAGAGAGTAGTAGCATCAGCATTTGTATGGAAATGGACGGGGAAAAAGGATATTAGTGCAGAGATGATTAAAACTGGACTCGCAATTGTGTATGAGAGTAAATTAGGAGCGGAGTTTGGTGGTCAGGAGAAATGGTACAGAGATTTAGAATTTAGGGCTAAATTATTACGTAAGGGAGTATGGGGATTAAAGAGATTTCAAACTCCTGGGGAATATAAGAAGGCCACGAAGGATTAGAAGGGTTATATATGATAGGTGGTAAGAGTGGGTACTAAGAGTGGGTACTAAGAGTGGGTACTAAGAGTGGGTACTAAGAGTGGGAAGAATGTGTACAAAGAAGATGGTACTAAGAGTGCTAAGAAGATGGTTCTAAGAGTACTAAGAATAGGAATATGGTACTAAGAGTACTAAGAGTACTAAGACTAGCAATGTGTACAAAGAAGAAGGTACAAAAGTACTAAGAAAACCAAGAATACCAGCATATAGTACTAACAAATATATGGTACTAAAAATAACTAAATCTAAGTAATCAATTTCTTTACCTCATCAACTAACTTTTCAACATTAGCATTAGTATCAGCTTCAGCATAAACTCTAACAGCATCTTCAGTTCCAGAAGCTCTGACAAAAGACCTACCATTTGGATATTGTTCAATGAGTTGATCTATTTTAGCTTGTAATCCTAATGGTTCAATTAATGTTCTTTCGGCATTTGTGGTTTTATATACGGTTCTATCTGGTACAATTACTTTGATCAATCTATTAGGTAAATCAGTGTAAGATTTATTCCAATCTTCAGGAGTGAAATTTAAGAATTTCAATACAATTAAAATTACTAATAAGTCACTGATAGCATCACCAACTACTTGATTAATTAACTTAGTAAAGTTTTGTAAGCTGCTTATAGCTGCTTTATCAGATTCATTAGTTGGAATATAAGCAAATATTTTTTCCTCAGCTTGTTTAGAGAATGTTACAGTTCCATGACCATTAGCTTCGAAATAAATTCCAATATCGAAATGTTCAGCTTCATGATGTAAATTCTTAACACCAGTTTTGGCACAAACCACTGGAACTTTTAAAACTTCTTCAACGTACTTGGTTGAAGAACCATTAGCATAAGCAGTTTGAACCAACCCAATATTCAAGTTCAAATCAACTTGTTTGAATATTTTTTCGAAATATAATGCAATAAGGGTAGCCATTTTATCACCATCTAATAAATTAAATCCTTTAGTATCACGGTAATAACAAATCAATCTATCAGCATCACCATCAAACGATGCGAATAACGTATTGATCTCGCAATTATCATCAACACCTTTGGGGAACTTTTGATTAGTTTTAACAAAATCAGCCCCACATTCGAAATTCAATTTATCAGGATGTTCATAATCATCATTAATAAGAGTAACTTCGAAATAATCACTTAAATATTTGGTGAAAAGATCATTAGCTTTTGGTGCACCTACTCCATTAGCAGCATCAATAGTTAAGACGATTTTATCTTTATTCAAATTTTCGGCCATTTTTTTATAAGCAGAGGCCAATTTTTCATAATAACCTTTCTCTGTATTGTCTCCATAGTTTATATCATTTTTAGTTCTAACCAAGTAATGTAATTGTGGAGTAGTTAAAAGTCCATAATCAACGAATTTAACATTATCTAAAGATTTTAAACCTTCAATGGTTGAGTCAGATAATCTTTCACTTGATTCTCTTGAATCTCTACCAAGAACAATTGAACTTTCTATTTTTAGATCAATACTCAAATCTGTCACTAATTTTTCAACATTTGAAGCCAATTGTTCATGGGATGAATTGGCTAATAATGTGGCATATGATTCCCATTTACTTTCTAACATATTACCTAAAGGATCAACCACTTTCACACCATTATCTGGTGGAGGATTATGAGACGCAGTTATCATAACTCCAACAGTTTGACCGTTTAAGAATTTCGATCTTAAGTTGGCTAAAATTCCAACTGTATAATTGACGTAATCCAATTTGGATGCATTCATACGGAATCCTGCAGTTCCATACACAAAGTCGACTCCATCAGGTTTAGGGTGGTTCTTTAAGTACTTATCAATTGATTGTTTAACCATGTTCACGAATCAAAAACAACGCGAAACAGGAAATTCCAAGTCATCATGAGTAGTAAGTTCAATAACTCTTCGTTTCATAGAGAGGGCCAAGCTCCACAAAAGATAAAACCAAAACCTTCCAAAACGAAACCTGTTGAGGAAACGTCTGAGTTTATTAAAGAATTAACTGAAACTGGTCAAGCTAATTGGAAAAAAGCTCCTGCTGCTGTAAGGAAGAGATATAATGGGATCTATCTCATTCTCTTATCAATCCCAGTTATAGCGTTTTCTACTGTAGAAATGATTCGAAGATTAGAAGGTAAATCAACTAAGAAAGTCCAAGTAGGAGAAATCCTTGAAAATGGAGAAGTCCGTAAATTTGATGAAGTTGAAAAATGGCAAGTTGAAAGAAATAGTTGGACTTATAGGATATTTGGGAAGGATTTCTTTTTGGATGGGTTTACTAGTAAAACTATGAAAGATGATGATAAGAAGAGGTGAATTCTACAGGTACTTATTTTTATTCTACAGGTACTGAGGTTTTTATTCTACAGGTACTTAGGATTTAAATATGCTATTATGGTTGTTATATTTGTGATGAGTTTTCATGGTCCAAAATGAGACGGTGGGTCTGGCACGGTGTTGGTGTAAGTATTCACGGCGTAAATCTTTACGGTGTAAATCTTCACGGTGTAACTCTGCACAGCGTAAACCTGCACAGGATAAATCTTCACCTTAACCTTCCATGGTTCACCTTCAATCCAAGGATAAATTTTCACTCTACTCCAAAACCCAACTAACCCTTCCATGGTGGTTTTATATACTTCAAAGGTTGTAATAAATGCTCATCATCAAATCTAGATCCTATTGATGATGTTGGTCTATCAGGTGATGTTGATCCATATGAAGGTGATGATTGTGGATATGATAAATTCGGGGTATTACCTAAATTAACTGGTGTTGTACCTATATTAATCGGTGAGATGAAGTTTAAAGGTGGACTTCTCTTAAAATCATCTTCGGTTCCATATCTTGATTTAGGTGTAGGAGATCCAAATTTCACAGGGTATGAAGAAGCTCTAGATCTTGTAGTTCTTGGTTTTTGGAAAATTATAGGTGATTCAAGTTTCTTATATTTTGTAGATTTTAATAACCTTGGAATTCTTGAATGGGTATCAAGATTTTGAATTATTGGTGGTAATTTTAATTGTACATAGTCATGTCTAATTCTGGGTATTTTACTTTTAAAACCAGACTTAGGCTGAAGTAAATCTTTCAAATTTAATTTA
Organism: Yamadazyma lessepsii; assembly: GCA_030563485.1. Taxonomy (NCBI): domain Eukaryota; kingdom Fungi; phylum Ascomycota; class Pichiomycetes; order Serinales; family Debaryomycetaceae; genus Yamadazyma; species Yamadazyma lessepsii. The sequence goes on along the minus strand of JAJMJG010000006.1, from coordinate 240,625 downwards.
TTTAATTCCTGATCAATAAAGTCAATTTCTTTATCAATTTGGTGAATATGATCTCTAACTAATGACTGTTTCTTCTCTATATCTACATCTAAACGATGAGACATTTGATCTGATTTCTTGGGTGTTCTTGGTACTAAAGTTTCCTCGTCATCAGTAGGTTTGGATAAATTGAATTCATGCATTAAGTTCTTTGTAGATTTTTGTATGTTATGATCTTGTTGAATATCTATAATTTTATCTGTTTGTTTTATACTGAAAGGAATTTCAGGATTTTCAATACTTAAACCTAAATCAATACCTAAACCAGCAGGTATCGTATCATTAGAAGAATTAGAAGATGGCATTTTAATTGGTGATGCTGTGACTTTTGGCACATTGGATTTTCTATTTGTTTGGAATCCTCTTAAACCACTATATTCATGATAAGTATCATTGATCTCATCAGATCTTTTATTAGTGGTCAAGATTTGATTCAATTCATTCCATTGAGGTAATAAATTATCATTGAATAGGCCAACTAGTTTAGATCCATGTAGAATACCTTCATTAAAGGCAGATTTAACTATAGTTAACGAATTAATACATATTCTATAATTATCACCAATGGTTTTAGTTATGCGCTTATGAGGATCAATCTTGAATTCATCTAATAATCCATTGGTTATTTTGATGATTTCCTGAATCAAATATATAAACACTTCATTCCATTTAGAATCGATTTCTTTGGTTTTGAATTTTTGGATTTCAGTTAATAAGTATTCATATTTGTTAATTAAATCTTCATAACTCTTATTGATCTCATTTAAAGAGTCTGGGAATAAATTCTGAGTTGATCCATAAGTACTTATTGATATAAATTCTTCAATTCTTAAAGGTAAAAATTCAATCGACACTTGTAAGGGTTTCAATTTATTTTCTAGTATAAGGAAGTTAGTATATAAAGTTTCATCTAGATCATTGAAGGTGGGTAAATTGAATGATTTTAAAGTGAACTTCTTTGAATTGGAGTTATTGATCTTCATTTTAGAGATAAGTTCATGTAAATTATATTTGGGAGGGATTTTAGGACTTAGGAGTAAAATGTCCTGTAATTTGAAATAGATTTGAAGACATTGTTCGATTTCTTTATTCAATGAAGTGATGGTTATGTCATTCAATTCACGGAAATTGATAGAAATATCAACTTTCCGTTTAAACATGATTAATTGTTTCTTAATCTCTAATAATAAATCACTAGTCTCTTCGAATTTGTTCAATAAATGATTGAATTGAATATGTTTAGAATTACCAGGTGAGTCTATCACCATTAATAAACGGGATATTATTCCATCGATACTCTCTAGATTCTGATTAAGTTCGCTAATTTCGTCTCTACCTTCAAAATACCAATTCAAATCTCGTATACCCGTAATTGTTGATGATTGTAAATGAGCAAATATTCGTTCCAACTCCTTTAAATACAACCCTATATCATCGATAATTTTATGGATTTTCATGAAATCATATTGGTTCAAGTTCGTTTCTGATTGTGGCAACTTGATCAATTCATCAAATACTGAAAACTTAGGTGCTGTTTTGATAATGTGTGATAGATCACGATCACTCATATTGATCTGTGTTTTAAACACTCACGTTTCACGTTGGCAATTACTAATACCTACTAAGATATGGTGTCTTGTTATAGTACACAAACACAATGAATCCCTTTATATATCAAACACAAATTGGGCCAATTCACCTTAATTACCTCTTAAAACAACGTATACGATTTTTTGTTTTTGTCTGATTTCCCTGCACACAAAACTCAGTTAAGTGCGAAAAAATTTTGAGATGAGATAACTCAATTATGGGAAAGGTTGCCAATAAGAAATTCACTACAGCTCCTAATCCGACAGGGAAGAAGGTAGCAGCCGATAAGAATTTGAATTCAGTGTTTAAATTCAATACTGACTTGGGTCAACATATTTTGAAAAATCCTCTTGTGGCTCAAGGTATTGTAGATAAGGCCAATATAAGACCAAGTGATACCGTATTAGAAGTTGGTCCTGGTACAGGTAATTTAACGGTTCGTATTTTAGAACAAGCCAAAAATGTAATTGCAGTTGAAATGGATCCCAGAATGGCAGCAGAATTAACTAAAAGAGTTCATGGAACTCCACAACAGAAGAAGTTAGAAATCTTATTAGGTGATTTCATGAAGACTGATTTACCATACTTTGATATCTGTATATCCAATACACCATATCAAATTTCATCACCATTGGTTTTCAAACTTCTTAATCAACCAAGACCTCCAAGAGTATCGATATTAATGTTCCAAAGAGAATTTGCCTTAAGATTATTAGCCAGACCTGGTGATGCCTTATATTGTAGATTATCAGCTAATGTACAAATGTGGGCTAATGTTACACATATCATGAAAGTTGGAAGAAATAATTTCCGTCCACCTCCACAAGTCGAATCATCAGTAGTGAGAATAGAGGTTAAGAATCCAAGGCCAAATATTGATGCCAATGAATGGGATGGTTTATTACGTATCGTATTTGTAAGGAAAAATAAAACCATAGCTGCTGGATTCAAATCTTCAAATGTGTTGGAAATCTTAGAGAAGAATTATAAAACCTTCCTTGCAACTTCTAACCCTGAAGATACTATGATGCTTGATTCAAAGGAATCAATGGTTGATGTTGTTAAACAAAAGATCCATCAAGTATTGACCGAGACTGGGTTTGCTGAGAAAAGAGCAGCTAAATTAGATCAAACTGATTTTTTGAAATTACTTTATGCCTTCCATCAGGTTGGTATTCATTTTGCATAATTTGTATATTAGATATTTTAATAGGAGTTTTTTAACTTGATTTTTTTACCTCCTCTTGGTAACCTTTGATGTGTCCTTCTCAATCACCTCTCCAACACCTCCTAATTCCTCTAATTCGTCTTCTGCTACACTTACTTGTTCCCTTCTCTCCCAGAACCTATCTTCACACAAATCAAAAGCTGCTTTCTTTAAATACTTACCCCTAGCATCTCTATTACTAGAAATAGACCAATTCAAGAAATCCGGTCCTGTACGAACATAAAATGCTCTTAAACTTTCAAATGGTTTTGGATGTGGTAACCATGGTCTTGCATCTGGGAATTCTTCTTCTTCAACTTCTTCCTCCCCTTCTTCCTCTTCTTCTTCACCTTCACTTTCATTCTCATCATCTTCAGGCTCATCTTCATCGTCTTCTTCTTCATCATCTTCATCTTGATCTTCTTCATCAGATCCAATATATTCTTCTTCTAATGCTGAAAGATCTTCCCAGAATACTTTGACTCCATCTAATTTCCCTAAATCAATAGCATAGAATGAATCTAAACAAAACTCTTGATCAGCTCTTTCAAAAATACCTCCAAAGATATAATAAGTATCGTCAACTACACAAGTAGCAGGGTTGAACCTTTTATGAGGCAATTGATTCATGATTGGATATTCCTTGATATCAATTTCATTCTCTTCTTGTTCTTCTTGTAGCTTCAATTTCTCTATTTGTGTTACTTCTTCATCTATATCTTCATCGTCATTTAAATTAGCCTTGGATAAAATAGAATTCAAAAGATCTTCTAAATCTTCATCTCTGGTCTTTTCTTTAACTTGCGTTTGTTTCTTCTTCTTCTGTGGTCTTAAAGATAAGTTATGCCATCTATTGGTCTCAATTTGGTAGGAGTATAAACTATTAAAGAATTCAGATTCAATTTGCTCTTCACTTTCATCATAATCATAAACACCACCAAACATTATTCCTCTATTTTTATGGAACGTTAAAGAACACCCAACTCTTGGTGAAGGATTGAACCCCTGTTTCCGTCTTCTTTCAAACCTAATAGCTTTTGGATCTTGTTTCATTTTAACAGTCCAAATATCAGTTAAAACCTTCCCTTTTTGTAATCCTTTACGGGCTTTGACTTTACAATAGCCTCCATATATTATAGCACCATCAGCACAGGGGATTAAGGAATGTCCAGATCTCGCATCTGGTATAATATGATTAGGTGGGAATTCAACTTCTACCCATTTATATGTAGATATATCAAATAACCACATATCATTTAAATAGGTTGTATGAGCTCCTAAATCTCTAAATCCTCCATGTAAGATAATATAATTCTTCCAACATGCTAATCTATGACCGGATCTTGCCGAAGGACCTCTCTTTTGATCGATTTTCGCCCATTCTTTAGTATCAGAATCAAGAATCCATGTGTCTCCATAATGATAGAAAGTTGATTGTTTTGGTGAAGAAAATTCTCCTCCAAACAATAAAACAATTCCTGAAGGATGTGTACACATTGCATGTGATGATCTCGGTAATGGTGAGTTCTTTGATGTGATTCTTCTCCAAGTATCATTGTCTATAGTGTAACAATACAAGTCATTATAGAAATGGGATACACCTTTTTCAGTATGTTCACCACCAAATAACAACAATTCTCTTTTTCCTTGTATAGGATTTTGAACCATTGAAGGGTTAAGTCTTTTACTAGGCTTGTCAACAACCTCAATATTAACCGCTTGAAATTGTTCTTGTTCTTGAGCAAATTGTTGTAAGATTTGATCTATATCTTCATCTTCTTCCTGGTCACCTGATTTCACGGCTTTCTTCTTTGTTTTAGTATCAGCCTTTTCTTGATTCTTTTTCTGCTTTTCAGCAGTACGAGCTTTCTTAGCTTCTTTTGATTTCTTATCTTTTTTGGCCATCTGAAAAATTTGCACCCAGAAAAGATTAATGAGGGTTTGGGAGGGTTGGTGAGGTTAGGTGAGTTAGGGTGAGGTTAGGGGTGAGGGTTAGGGTTGAGGGTTGGTGTGGCTATTGTAATGATTATAGGGCTGGCAGTCATTGATAAGGTATTGGTAGTATTGATACGTTCATTGATAAGGTACTGGTAGTATTGAGACATTCATTCATAAAGTACTGGTAACACAAAGACGTTCATTGATAAAGTACTGGTAACACAAACACATTCATTGATAAAGTACTGGTAACACAAACACATTCATTGATAAAGTACTGGTAACACAAACACATTCATTGATAAAGTACTGGTAACACAAACACATTCATTGATAAAGTACTGGTAACACAAACACATTCATTGGCATGTCTTCATTATATTGATAGTCTGATACATCCTTGATAACATACCCACACCATAAAAATACACCTGACAGTTTATTACTACTATACATTTAATACTCTATACACATATCTTAAACAGAAATTGTCTTCCAAATATTCAAACCATCACCTCCTGTTGATACTAAACATCCAGGAATTTGTTTATGCCATCTAACATCCTTAACATCTCTTTGCCAATGAACAAATAATAATTGGGGTGGTATATCATATAATTCTTGTGCTTCTTTTCTTTGTTGGACGATTTCTTCATCATCAGCTTCAACTGCTAAATCCCATAAGGTAACAGTATTATCCTCTGATGATACCGCAATGATAGACTCGTCTAATGGGTTGAAAGAAATTGAGGTGATGGCCGATTTATGGAAATCATAACTAGCAACTGGGGAAGGATTTGATCTGAAATTTCTTAAATCCCAAACTCCCCAACTACCATCATCATGACCTGATGCTAATAAGTAACTTAATTTGTCACACCATGAAATAACATTGACATCAGTTTTAGAGGCTACAACTGAAAGTGCCGGTTTGTTCTTCTTAGATCTAGTATCCCAAATACGAACATATCCATCACATCCAGCAGTTGCAAAAACTGTACTTTCACCAGTGGACCATTGAATATCTTCAATTGAATCTTGTGATGCAAAAAATGGGGTTTTATCAGTAACCCAATTAGATGTGGTTCTATTAGTAAGATGAATTCTACCAGTACAATCACCTGTTAATAAAGACCCAGTGTTATTTAAAGGTGACCAGTCCAATCCATATCCTTCAACGTTACCATGGTTCCTGATGGTATGAATAGGTCTTTTGGCGTTCTTTGGGATCATATATCCTGGTGTATCAAATGCAGTGTATTGGGATTTTAAATCATAAATTTGGACTTCACCATTCTCACACATTAATGCTGTTAAGTATTCTCCAGTTTGGGCTGAATGTGGTGAGACTCTAATTCTATTAGTAGTGGTTTTCAATGCTACGGTTTCACTATCCATGATTGGATCTCCTCCTTCATTATCATCCTCGTCTTCTTCTTCTTCGTCATCTTCTTCATCTTTAACTAAAGTCTTGGATAATGATGATAATTTCATAGTAATCAATTCATTGTCTTTAGCTTTGGCTGCTTGAGTGGCGGTGGCTACATAAACAGATGCAGGGTAAGTACGTCTTTCATTACCGAGATTATCAGGTAAAATATCAACAGTTAAACATGGCCATGGTAAATTGACATTATGTAACATCTCATAAACACTTGGGTCTGCTTCCAATACTTCATCTGGCCCTAAAGGTTTTGATTTATGGGGTAAATATATCGTGGATTTATTTTCATCTTCATCTTGTTGCTGTCTTTCTAATTCTTCCATTTTTCTTTGCATTGCCTCTTCATCCATCTCATCTTCCTCACCTTCTCCATCAGTATCAATTTCAATGATTTCTCCATCACTTTCGAAATCATCACCATATGGGTCTTCGAATTCTCCCATATCATGATCAACTTCTTCAGTTCCATTTGTGGATGGTACAGAGTCGGAATTAGTTTTTAAAGAACTGTGTTTGACTTGTTCCACATCTTCGGCACTTCTTTTAGACATGGTTAACTTAGTTTAGTGTGGAAAATTTTTTTGAAGATGAGATTGATTTCCGACCTTTGGTTTAGTCGGTTTTGGTTTTTTCTATATTTAATCCGGTTGTATTCTCATGTGATCCGGTTCTTTTCTGGTTTAGTCCGACTCTCATCTCATTTAATCCGGTTATTTCTCACCTAATCCGACTCTCACCAACCCACAACTAATCCGGTCCAAATAAACAGAAGCGACACATAATAAAATGGATAGGAAAGCATTCCTAGACCAAGAACCTCCTCCTGGTTATATAGCCGGGGTAGGTCGTGGTGCTACAGGATTTGTCACTGGTGCTGATACCGGGGCATTACGTAACTTACGACAATTTGAAGACCTGGATAATGAAGATGATACCAATGATTCTAATGATGTGGGAATCCTATCCACAAAAGGAAAAGATGATGGAACTCTATCCACAAAAGGAAAAGATGACGAAGAAGCTGATAGAATATATGAAGCTGTTGAGCAGCGATTAAATTCAAGGAATACTAAACAAATCACCCCAGTTAATGACAATACTGATGATAACAAATTCACTGATTTGAAGAGGGCATTAACGTCTGTTAGTAGAGATGAATGGGCCAATTTACCTGAAGCAATGGATTTCACAAAACGTAATAAGAGGATGAGGCTCTTGGAGCAACTGAGGCAGAGGTTCTATGCTACTCCTGATAACCTTATAGCGGCACAATCAGGGATCACTCAGTCACTGTTGGCTCAGTCGCCGTTGACTCAGTCGCTGTTGACTCCAGACCTGAATGACTCAGACCTGAAACAACCAGACCTGAAATACCCAGACCTGAAACACCCAGACCTGAACCTTAACAATAACCCAAAAACCGATAACAATCAAGACATACAGTTAGATAATCAAAAAGCTGATATTGATAGAAATAGAGCCATTCTTTCGTCTTTAAGAAAATCAGAACCTTTTAAAGCAAGTTCCTGGATAGCATCAGCCAAATTAGAACTTCAAGCTAAAAAGTTCAATACCGCTAAGAAACTAATAACGGAAGGATGTAAGAAAATACCTCATAATGAATCCCTTTGGTTAGAGAGTATACGGATTCATTTATCATCAATTGATGGGGTGAAAATGGCTAAAATCTTAGTGACGGAAGCTTTGAGATATAACAGTAAATCAGAACAATTATGGGTTAAAGCATTCGAATTAGAACACCCAAATGATTTGGTTTCTCGTACGAGAGTTTTAATGAAAGGAATTGATTTCATACCTGACAGTGTGGTACTATGGCAGAAGATGATTGAGCTACAGGATGATGAGGAAGATGTTAAGAAAATGTTAACTAAAGTTATAGAATTATGTCCTAATGAATGGCCATTCTGGTTATCCTTAATCAACTTGTTAGACTATAATGAAGCAAAGGGTATTCTTAATAAAGCAAGAAAGATCTTCACGTCTAGTAATCAAGTATGGATAACAGCAGCCAAGCTTGAAGAGAGAGAGAATGCAAATATATCCCAAGAGAAGATCAATAAATTATTGGCCAAAGCAGTTTCACAAACACAGGGTCTTACACGGAAAGATTGGTTAGATGAAGCAGCTAAGGCAGAAACAGAACAATTCTTATTAACTTGTAAGGCTATTGTTTTCAGTACTATAGATCTTGAACTAGATGATGATATATTAACAACCTATTTCAATGAAGCTTCATATTATAGTAAATTGAACCATTTCAAGACTGCCAATTATATTTATGAATTGGCTGTTAAGAAGTATCCTCATAACATAGGAACATGGATACGGTTCTTTCAAGCCTTCAAGTCCATTGTCCATTTTGACATTCACGACATATATAAATATTATCACCAGGCCATTGAACTTAACCCCGAAGAAGAGATCTTCTATTTAATGTTAGCAAAAGATCAATGGAAGATACAAAATGACATATCTGGGGCAAGAGCGACACTCGACGATGCTTTGGCTAAACTCCCACATAAACAAGAGACTTGGTATGCTAAGATCAAATTTGAAGTCAAGGTCAAGAATTATAAAGCTGCTGAAGATATATCTAACCAGATGCTTGATCTTGAAAAGAACCCTAGGGTCTATTATAAATATATTCATTTACGTCGGTTTTTAAATACAATTAAACCCGACCCGTCTTTTAAAGACAACATCCTTGAAGTAGTTGATAATGCCTTATTAGAGTTTCCGGACCTGGAAAAGCTTTATCTCCAAAAGGGCCAAATTCTTTCAGATTCAGGGAACTTAGAAGAAGCACGAGAACTGTATTCAATAGCTACTAATAAGCTACCAAACTCCGTACTTTTATGGTTAAATTTAGCCCGTACTAATGAAGCATTGAACTCTTCAGTTAGAGCTAGATCTGAATTAGATAGAGCGATTTTAAAGAATCCAGCTAATGATCTTCTCTGGGTTGAAAAAATCAAATTGGAAAGACGTAATAAAAATACAATTGTAGCACGTCAATTGTGTAATAAAGCATTGAAAATGTTTAAGAAATCCCCATATATTTGGTTGGAACATCTTACATTAATACCCAAGATGTCACAACGGAAGAATGCTTTCCTAGATGCTTTGAAAGCTACTGATAACTCTTCTTTGGTGCTATTGAATATAGGGATCTTATTCTGGGTAGACGGGAAGATATCTAAAGCAAAGTCATGGTTTGAAAGAGCATTGAATAGTGATTCTACCAATGGTGATATTTGGGGGTGGTTATATAATTTTTATGTTCAACATGGAACTGAAGAAGAGTTCGGGGAGTTTAAGGAAAAGCTTATAAAGGAGGAGGATAATATTAATAGAGGAGATGTTTGGAATGGAGTTGTAAAGGCGGTGGATAATTATGATAAAGAGTTTTTGGGGATAGTTGAAGATGTTTCAGAGAGGCTTAAGAGGGAGACGATTATTTAGACTTAAGAGGGAGACGATTATTTAGGTGGGTATTTATACACATTGGAGATGGACGCTGATTTTGTTTCTTAGAGTGATCTCTGATTTGGGTTCTTATAGAGTGAAGCTTACTGTGACTATCCTCTGACTGATTATGCCTCTGACTGTACCTCTGACCACACCTCCCACTAACTGTGACTACATCTCCCACTAACTGTGACCACACCTACCACTAACTGTGACTACACCTCTCTGACTACACCTCCACAAAGACTACACTAACTATATCATTTATTAATATACACAAAATGCAATGCTCATCCCACCCTCATCGACTATACCTCTCATATAACTTAATATTCAAAGCACTCAATATACATGCCAATTGTTCTTTATTATTCGACCATTCACTCATTAATTCCTCACAGAGCTTTGTAAATTCATAATTCCCATGAACCTTCAACCCCTTAGAACCCATATCCAATATCAAATAAGAATTCTTCAAATCATCAGTATTGGTATACTTACTCACTAATTTTATCTTAGGACTCAATTCATTAGCATTTATAGCATCATCAAGAAATTGTATAGAGAACCCAAAAAACTTGGATATCGTAGTTAAAACATCTCTAGCTCTTTTAGTGAAAGTTTCAGTTAACCTATGGTTCTTCTTTTGTAATTCCATTACTCTTTCTTTAAGTTTAGTAATCTCCAATTCTTGAGTCTCATAAGCTGCTTGTGGGATATCAACTGTTGCTACATTCTTGACAAATTTGTCAATTAATTGTTGGTTTTCCTTACGTAAAGCATCCAAAGTAGCTTGTTTGACAATTTGATCTTTTGTGAAAGGATTTGACTTCAATTGTAAGATATGAAGTTCCTTCTTTTTGGTTTCTATGGTATTGAAATTGTCAATTTTCGTTTGTAGGATATCATTCTGATTCTTTAAATCTTCAAGTTCGGATAATAATTTAATATTCTCTCTTTGGATAGTTGAACTTTCAATCTGGGATCGTCTTCTGTACTCATCATCAACTTTTGGTCTCTTTTCGCCAGTATTGAACTCCTTAGTACCATCCTGCTTTAATTGGGCTATTTCTTGCTTATAATCATCGACCAACTTCTCTAAAGTAGTTAAATACTCATCGGTTGATTTGGATACTGCTTCCTTCTGACTCTCGGCATTAAACAGTTGTAGCTTTTTAATTGATCCACGTAAATGTTGAATTTCTTTGATATTCAAACTTTTCTGGTTTTCCAATTTGTCTATTTCATCTTGTTTCTTAATCACCTGTTCATTCAATTGGGTTATAGCAGGTTGTAATTGGTTATCTATCTGATACTCTATCTCGATAGTTTCAGTTTTGAGTCTATCATTTTCAGCCTTTGCTTGGTTTAGCTTATCCTCCAATACTAAATTAACATTCTTCAAATGGTTATAGTTATTAAGAAAGTTGATAAGCGTATTCTCATTGATACTATCGTCTACATTAGTGACATTATTCGACTTCTTTAGTATTTTAAGAAACTCGGTAAACTTATTCTCTAAGGATATCTTCTTGATCTCTAATTTAGAGTAATTCTCCTTTAATACTTCATACTCCGATACTTTATTCTGAAGGCTTAAGTTCCTCTGTTTCAATAATTCCACTGACGTTTTATTCTGTAGAAGTTTATCGATCTTTAACTGTAATTGATTATTGGTTTTTTGTAAACTTAGATTCTTGAAATTAAGGTTTTCATTGAATTTCAGCATATCATTAGTGTTAGATACTTTGGATGCTTGTTCGAGTTTCTTGATAAGCTCATCATTATTGTTTAACAATTGGTTATTATCATTCTCTAAACTGGTGATATGACCTTCTAATTGCTTATTGGCTTGTTTTTCAAGGTCTAACTCCGATTTGTACTTCTGACACTTCATATTTATTCTCATCAACTTATCATCAGCCTCTTCTAGATCTTCATTCATTACCTGTATATCCTCAGTCAATCTACGGTTCTCCAGCTCCAACGATTTGATCTTTTCCTCAGTGATCTGTTGGTTATTCAACGACTTAGAATTCAATTGATCCCTTTCTTTATATAAAAACTCAAAATCGTTCTGTATCTTCTTAATCTTATCATTCTTCTCCGACAATAGTAATTCATACTTATTAACCAAAGCTTGCTGATTTTGTTGAATCATAGCCTTTTCTGTCTTTAGACTATTAACCTGATACTGCAAATTCGAAATACTCTGTTTCAAATTGAATTCGGTATCATCATTCAATAACCCTTTGGGCCTTTCTATGAATGGTGATGAACCTGCCAGGCTAGACATGTTTGAATTTCACCGCGCGCTCTCCCGCAATACATCCTGTTGAGGTTGGTTAACAATTTAAACGACGATGTCTAAAATGTATGTAAAGATGTTTTAACCAGACATTTCCTGGATGTATATAATGAGTATACTAACATTGATAGTCCTAGAAATTTTAAGCTTTTAGAAGAATTAGAAAAAGGTGAAAAAGGGTTAAGTGCTGAATCTATCTCCTATGGTTTGAGTAACCAAGACGATATTACTATGACCAATTGGAATGGTACCATATTAGGACCACCTCATTCAAGTCATGAAAATAGAATATACTCCTTAACTATTGTATGTGGTGATAAATATCCCGACGAACCTCCTAAAGTTAAATTTGTGTCCAAGATCAATTTGCCTTGTGTCGATAGTGATGGTAGTGTAAACGTTTCAAAGTTTGAAACGTTAGAGAAATGGAGAAGAACTTATTCAATGGAGACTATATTATTAGAATTAAGAAAATCCATGGCTTCTTCTGCTAATAAGAAATTACCTCAACCTGCTGAAGGTACCACTTATTAATAATGTTTAATTGTAACTACGTCTCATTAGCGTAGGGTTTTTTATCGAGTCTTTTTATTGAGTAGGAACTTTCTATAGAGTAGAGGCTTTCTATAGAGTAGAGGCTTTCTATAGAATCAAAGGCTCTCTATAGGTATCTAATACTTCTATGTTTATATTATAATCATAAATCATTAATACTATTTACATATCTTTTTACCTATATCGAGTTGAGGATTTATTCAAAACGCCTATCGTTTACATTAATCTCGTATATCGTTCATATCTACTAATTCTCACCTTAAGCCACTTCTACCATTGCCTCATTCACCTCCTCATGATCTTATTGCCCCTCATGTAATAACTGTTTTAAATCCTTATCAGCTTGTAAGAAGTCCTTCACTCTACTCTCATACTTTGGATCTGTAAATAAACTTCTATTGGTATTTTCATCGGTAACTTCAATATTGACCCATTTAGGTACTCCATCCTTCTTGGATGTCACGAATAAACATCTTTGAAATTCTCTCTTGAATGGTAAACATATCACACTAGGAACTTTATTAGGATACGTTATTCTGAATGTACATTCATTCTGGGTTAAACTTTTCTTATGACATTGATATTTTTCTGGTTCACTTAATATTTTACTGTATTTACTGGAGATTTCGAATCTATCATATACTGGAGTTGGTGGTGCCATTAGTGCGGTAACTGTGGGTCGCGGTGTTTTATATAGCGTACTAACTCGAGGGTTTATTTAACTTAAGAGAAGCTTTGACTGTCACAAATAAACTTAAAGGTATAAATATAACTTGACGATATAAAAACAAAACAACTTAATCCTATAAACCCCCCTACTTAATAAAAAATCAACACCTAACATCAACACCTCTTCTCTTCTCACTATCTCTCATCTCAAACATAACTTGGGTGGCTGCAAAAAGTACTGCCAGTGAAACTACAAAAAACCTAATACCACTAAAAGTTTCAAAAATTTGTTTAACAAGAGCTATGGTACCATCTTTACCCAAACAGAACCCAAATATATTAGCAATCATCATCATCCAAATATTTGCAATAGCTCCTAAGCTACATAAATAAGTAAACCACCATTCATTCTCATACTTCTTAAAGTAGATAGTAGCGGTGATTTCGGGTAATAAAAATAACACAATTAACCAACCCCATAATAATAATTTCAATTCAATATCATGCCAAATGGCCACAAAACTGAATACACATAAACTATTGATAATTCTATAACTGCCTCCTCCACCTAATGGAACATAGATATATCTTACAACAAATCTAAAGAAAGATCTATGCCATGCTCTCCAAAATGCTAAAGCGGAATAATTATTATCCATACATCTTATCATATTTTCAGGTGGATCAATGCCATCGATTAAGGCCCATAATCTAAACATTCTCCAAGGAATTAATAACTTGAGCCAAATGATATTCAAATTGAATAATCCAATCATTGATATTTGAAATGGTGTATCACCTTGCCATGCTTTAGCTTTGGATACTGCTACAACGTAAATATAATGTAATAAGAATTCCATCACTAACACACAGAATAGAAACCTTAACCCATAGATAAAGGTACGTTTATAATTCTTAACAGATTTGGCAGTTTCATAATTGGATTGATAAATATAATCATTGAATGTTAATATTGGTCCAGCAATAAATAATGGGGTATAAGTTAAGTAAGCGAGATAATTCATGATACTATAATCTTCAATAGGTAAAGGAGCTACTAATCTTTGAGAGTAATCAAGATTAGATAATTTCAATTCTTTATCTTCTCTTTTGATTTCTTCGATTTTTTGTTTCCTTTCTAAGTAATCCAAATTAAAAGATAACATTCTTAAAAGGGTAAAATTAAAGAAAACATCCCATCTAGCAATTATACCTTTGAATCCATAATCAATGAAATTTATCCCGAATTTGATATTACGGTAATTATCATTAATAAACAATGTCAGAATACCATAAACCCAGGTTAAGACAATTGCAAGCTTCCTATTAGGAACGTACCTACCAATTATATAATTGATAGAGATATGAAGAAGGATTTTAGTCATATTAGTACCATGGGCACCAAACAAAAAAACAAGTCCAAATCCAAAATCAAAGTATGTACGTTTGTTCAACTTTAAGCTAAATTCAATAACTCTTCTTAAGACAGTGTGTAAAATGATTAAACCCACCAATAAAGGGAAATTGTCTCTAAAAAAACGATACTGCAGATCAGAATTATCAACCTTCCTACCAAACATCCAACCTTGACTTAATAACCTTTCATACTTTGGATAATTTGGGTTTGTCTCATTAGAAGCATCCATAGCTGTCTTATATAATAATGGTACAAATACTGCAAATACTGCCAAATAAATCTTGAACTCAAAAGTCCCCCACCTTGATTTAACACTGGCTCTTTTAACAATATTTTGCTTCTTTACGGGATCATCGGGGGCAAATAGACGTGTATCTAAAGTCTCTAAAGCAAAAAACTTAAGAATTGAATCTAGAACTTCATAAAACATTAATATCAATCGGTTATTGTTTAATGTTCACGTCTCCTATAGTTAACAAGTTTTGCGCATTTTTTAAAGTTAAATTTTTCATTAGTTATGTCTAAAGATGATCTAGAAAGAAGACCTAATCCTAAAGGTTGGACTCCCCCTAAGGCTCCTTATAATCCTTATGATCCTACAGATGTAAGACCGGCTGAAGGGTACCCATCAGAATATAATATCCCCAGTGATGCTCCTACTGGATTCTCATCTATACCTAAGAACCCTACTCAGTATAAAAAGGTTAATGCTACTATGAGGAAACTTAATTATAGTCCACGTCCTTTAAGTGAGTTATATCCCGGTCAATATAAAGTTTTAAGGCGTATAGATACCAACTCGAGGTTAAATCTTGGTTCCAAATGGTTTGGAACTTTTATAACTGGGTCTTTAATAGTGTATGGGTTATTTTTCTATAGATGGAACGATGGATATGAAAATGTAACGTCGGATTTCTATAGGTCAAGATTAAGATTAAAAGAGACAATTATGGGTCTTACAGATGAAGAATATATGGATTTACATCATCCTAAGGGTAATAACATCATTGTAAAGAATGTTAGAGATACTGATTATATACCTGAAGATATAAGGAGAACTAAAGAAGGAGAATATGCGTTAAACCGTCCTGCCGAGAGACATGTTTTGGAGGCTGAAAGAATTCAACAACAGCAGGAGGAAGACATTTTAAGACAAGTAGATAATCAACGTCCTTTAACTCCAGAAACTCCGCCTACCTCATCAATTAGGAAAAAATGGTTTGGTATATTTTAGGCTTGTAAATAGAATAAATGCGCATTATTACACATTTATGACCAACTCTACAAATGATGTATGTACCATCACCATTCGTCGTTCCGAACTTTACTAACCGTCAGACATGGACCAATGAGAAGTGGGATAAATTAGAAGGATACTTGGTTGAATTCGGTAATCTTAATACTAATTATCCTTATCTATATAATTTCCAATTAGAATTCCTTAGTCAATATATAGGCAGTGATATTGAAACCGTCAAGAGTAATATGAGAGAATTGATTCTGCAAAGAGATATTTATTCCAGGAACAATTTCAATTGGGAAAAGAATAAGAGTAAATTAATGAATGAAGTTGATAATATAATCTTATCATTCAATTTAGGTCAATTTGAGACGACTATTACGGATGTTTTTGATGCCAATGTGCCTAAGGATGTTTATGACAGTAATGTTCCTAAGGATCCTCTCGATGGAAATGTTCCAAAGGATCCTCTTGACAGAACTAATCAAAAAGATTCATTTATACAATCACCCGTACCCCCTGATGATACACCAGTTATCTATAACCGACCTCAAATAGTACCAAAAGAAAGAGAAACGCCTAAAATTGAAATGCCGAAATTATCTAATACACAAAGACGTATGTCATTGGATTTAATGCATACTAGAACATTCGATGGTTATACGCCAAAAAGAACAAACTCCTTGAGTAAACCGGCTTTGACTAGTACATCAACGATTAATGTGTTAACTAAAGCAGATATAAGTAAAATAAAAGTTGAAAGACCATCAATAAATCCAACAGCCAAATTCAATTTAATTCTGATAATTCCTAAACGACTGATTAAAGATAAACTCAATGAACCAGAGACTAAAGATACTAATGATATAGATAAACGTTCTAGAAGAATCTCACTTGTTGGAGAAAACTTGCCACAATATATTAAAACCCAATTAGTGATATCTAAGGATAAAGCCATTAAAAAGAAACAATCAAGAGTGAATAATTTATTAGCAAATTCCCAATCCCTTTATGCGCATAACAGAGATATCACCAGTTTAAAATCAGATAGTCAAACTAATAATAGTAACACATCTGGATATAACTCAGGGGGAATTTCTGCAGATAATTCAGTGCCAGATTCTGAAGATGATAGAGAATACGTCCTGCCTAATCTGTTGACCAGATATTTTGGATTACAAGAAAATGATACTCCTGAAGGAGAAGAAGTTGATGCTAATGATAATGATGAAAATATAGATTTTATTAATGTTAATGATAGTTACCCGGAATTACAACAAAGTAGTAGTGAAGAACAATCTGATAATGATGATTATTTATTTAAGATATGATTTGGATTTAAGTGATTTTTTATTATTTAGAATGTATTCATATTAATCCTCTACTATGTGTAATGTATTCATATTAATCCTCTACTATCTATAATGTATAAGTACTTATCACCTGTGTATAATGAATAATACTTATCCTCAATATTCATATTTCTATATCTCTCGTAATTTTGTAAGTGTATACTCATACATAAACATGCTAATAGCACTGGTAGGTGCTGTTTTTAATATGCTGACACCAAACCCTTTATAAAGTCCTAAAACCCCTTCATGTTGAATAATTTTTATTCCTAAACTTATTACATGTCTCTTACTGGAATAATCATATCTATTCATTTGAATCCTCTTCCTTAATGTATCAAGAGGAAACGTCATAGCTTTGGCACTAGCTCCTGCGAAAAACCCACAGATACCCTCTACAAAAGGAACATTAGTGAATTGTTTAGAATAAGCTCTGGCTAATTCATAAGTCCAAAACATTAATCCTGTAGTAGTAGCTACAGATACCATAGCAGGTTGAATTCCAAGAAAAAACCCTCGTATTCCTTGTAAATTATAGATCTGCTTAGTGGTTGTCCACATTGATAATAGCTCTCTATTAGAATTAGCAGCTAATCTAGTTCTTAATAAATCAAAGGGATAAGTTGAGATTGTACTTGAAATTCCTGCCCCCAGTCCTACTATTAATGAATGGGATGCGCTATTTAAGTTTATATTGCTTGATTCAAGGAATGTGTTTAACTCTCTATTAAGTATAGAATATGATGTGAATTGGACTGCTCCATATAAGATATACATAATTTCAGCAGGGACATTACCTTTCCAAAGACCAGTAACTCCTTCATTACGTAGGATATCTTTGAATATATGACTGGCACCGCCAAAAGCTTTATGGGATTTCTGTAGTTGTAATCTTATTTTAATGGTATCTAAAGGAGCAGTTATAGCTCTAATTGTTAGTGATGAAATGAGTTATTGAGGGAGATATTAACATACCTTGCCACAGCACCTGATACAGAACCTGCAATTGCTGATTCATAGGCGGAAACATTGGCACCTTTACTGAGATGATCCTCTCTACTACCTGTCATTAATGAAGTAGTAAATAGTAAATACCCGGAGTACAAAGTTTTCGCAAGTTTTATTTGGTATGCGCTTAGGGGGAATATTTAGAGGAGGATGATATGATTTTATATTGAAAGATTTTTACAATAAGATAATATTAAGGTATTTCTTATAAGACCATTACGTTTTGTAACATAGTCTTTCCTTATAAGAAAACTCATTCAATAAAAACTTAACCTACAAACTTACAGTGAACTTCCTTACTCACTGCCTTCAAGAACTCAAATCACTCAAATCACTTAATCACGTAATCACTGCTTATATAAGCTCAAAACCTCTTTCAAAAGTTCAGGATAATATTTTGCAGCAACATCTTGATGTGATTTAATCCTATTTCTTAATACATAATGTCCAACAGGATATTTAGAAATCTCAGGTGTAAATTGAAATCCAGTATCAACTGCCCAATCTTTAATTTTACGGTCTCTAGCATCTCTTAAATCTAAAATATGTTGAGGGATTGCATCAATAGTGGATTTATGAGAATCTAAATCAATGGTTTGAAAGAAAGGAATTGATATTCTTGTACCAGAACCAGGTTCAGGAATTGTAACTCTATGGATAGTAGCTTTACAGATTCCATCGGAAATAGCTTCTAAAGTTTGACCAGCATTAATAACTAAAGAATTTGGGATGTTAGGTACTGTAATCCATTTACCTTCAAAGTTTTGTACTTTTAATGAATTCTTATGATCAGTAGCTTGATAGATATATGTGATCAAATCTGAATCTCTATGAGGACCACAACCTTGACCAGAAGATGGATCATCATCTAAAACATTGGACTTACTTTTACCATCTACTAATTGTGATAAATCAGGATAAGCTATTATTTTCATTTTAGTTTGTTGATTTGGTTTAAAATAAACATCTAAAGCATTACGTGGTAAACCTAAAGCTTCACATACTAATTGTCTAAATACAGTTGCCAAATTATTCATTTTATTAATATGGTTTAAAATCACAGGTTTAAATTTAGGAATCAAATCTTCATCAGGCCATAAATTAGGTCCTTCGATATTACGATAAAGTGGTTCATCTTTACCAGGAGCAGGTAACTCATTTGCTAAATCAATTTGCTCTCTCCAATCAGTTTTCAAACCAGTGATTTCATTGGCTAACTTGTTATAACCCAAGAAATGAGGTGAATGTATCATAGAACATTCATCCTTAACATTTTGGGGTAATTTAAAGAAATCTTGAGCTTGAGTTTTGATAGCTTCAAAATCAACTTTTGATGGCCCCACACTTTCGTAATTTATCAATAATAAGAACCCTACATCGATAAGAGCATACCTCAACTGATCTAAGAACTCAGTCTTAGTATCCTCATTCAAAGCAAGATTGAAATCAAGTATTGGGATTTTTTGAAATGACATGATACGATTAATTCAAATCACCTCCAATTGGGGTTTTTATAAGGGATATGTCATTTGGAGCCACAGTACTATAAAATGTGCGTAGGAAAATTGATTTACACCTATTTAGGTTTGTCGTATATTGTTGGGGGTTATAACTTCAAATTAAAGTTGATGGACATTTCCCGGAAAATATTGCATATTTATATATTTTACAAATCGCTGGGTTACCCCCTTCTTATCTTGTGCACCCCATTACGTATTACTTAACACCCCAGTCTATATGTTCTTAAACCTTCCATTTGATTCTCTACGCAAAAAATAAACGAGAACAAATTTTTCAGTTCAACGCTAGGCAAAAGATAACGTGTCTGATCAATCATCGGTATTTATAGAATATAGATCAGGATGTCAGAGTTAGTGAATAACCCAGCGGTGGCTAATGCTGAGCTATTGGTTCCTAAATCATTGATTGCTAGACCCTATGTTTGGCCATTTGCCATTATCTATCCAATCTTCATAACCATTTACACCAATCATTATGATACCTATATCAAGGGTAAAGAATGGACTTTTGTATACTTAATGACAATCATATCATTTAATTTATTATTCTGGTTAATGCCTTTTTGGAATATTAACTTAAATTCCAGCTTCAATTACTCCAAGGTTAAATCTATCCCTGAAGCTGAATTCATTAAGATCACTCCTGCTCCAAATTCTGGGGTTGGTCAAATTTGTAAAATCAATAGAGAAACTTTCCACGATGGTGAAAAACAAGTCAGTTTCTTATATCAAAAGAGACGTCATTTATTCCATGCAGAAATCGATAAATTTAGTCCTCCACAATTTGTATTTGATGATTCTCCAAAACTTGCTGTTTTCCAAAATTCTAAAGGTCTTAAAGGTGATTTGGAGAAAGATTTAAGAAATTATGGTGAAAATAAATTCGATATTCCTTTACCAACTTTCTTGGAATTATTTAAAGAACATGCCGTGGCTCCTTTCTTCGTTTTCCAAGTATTTTGTGTTGCTCTTTGGTGTATGGATGAACAATGGTATTATTCTTTATTCTCTTTATTTATGTTAGTATCATTTGAAATGACTACTGTTTTCCAAAGAAGAACTACCATGTCTGAATTTCAAAGTATGGGTATTAAACCTTATCCTATTTATACTTACAGAGATAATAAATGGGTAGAGTTACAAACTACTGAATTATTACCTGGTGATTTGGTTTCCTTAACTAGAACTAGTGAAGATAGTGCTATTCCTTGTGATTTATTATTATTAGATGGTACTGCTATTGTTAATGAAGCTATGTTATCTGGTGAATCTACTCCTTTATTAAAAGAATCTATTAAATTAAGACCTGGTCAAGATGATCTTGCTCCTGAAAGTTTCGATAAGAATTCTATTTTACATGGTGGTACTATGGCTTTACAAGTTACTCAACCTCAAGATCCTTCTATTCCTTTAGCTCCTGATCATGGTGCTTTAACTTATGTTACCAAAACTGGTTTTGAAACTTCTCAAGGTTCTTTAGTTCGTACTATGATTTTTTCAAGTGAAAGAGTTGATGTTGGTAATAAAGAAGCTTTCTTCTTTATTTTATTCTTATTAGTTTTCGCCATTGCTGCTTCTTGGTATGTTTGGGTTGAAGGTACCAGAATGGGTAGAATTCAAAGTAAATTAATTTTGGATTGTATTATTGTTATTACATCTGTTGTCCCACCTGAATTACCTATGGAATTAACTATGGCTGTTAACTCTTCTTTAGCTGCTTTACAAAAATTCTATGTTTATTGCACTGAACCATTTAGAATCCCATTGGCTGGTAGAATTGATGTTTGTTGTTTTGATAAAACTGGTACTTTAACTGCTGAAGATTTAGTATTTGAAGGTTTAGCAGGTTTTAATCCTAATGATATTCATCATTTATATTCTTGTGAAGAAGCTCCTGAAACTACTTCTTTAGTATTAGGTTCTGCTCATGCTTTAGTCAAATTAGACGATGGTGAAGTTGTTGGTGATTCAATGGAACAAGCTACTTTAAAAGCTGCTAAATGGACTGTCGGTGCCAAAGATGTTGTTGAAAGACCAAGATCTAATGGTAAAACTGAAAAAATTTCCATCTTAAGACGTTTCCAATTCTCTTCTGCTTTGAAAAGATCTTCTTCTATTAGTTCTATTAATACTTTACAAGGAAAGAATTTGATTAGTGTTAAAGGTGCTCCTGAAACTTTACGTAATATGATTACTGAATTACCTTCTAATTATGAAGAAATTTATAAATCATTTACTAGAAGTGGTTCAAGAGTTTTAGCTTTAGGTTATAAATATTTAGATACTGGTGTTAATGTTACTAAAGTTTCCAGAGAAGACGTTGAATCTAAATTAACATTTGCCGGATTTATTGTTTTCCATTGTCCATTAAAGAATGATGCTATTGAAACTATTAAAATGTTAAATGAATCTTCTCATCGTTGTGTTATGATTACTGGTGATAATCCTTTAACTGCTTGTCATGTTGCTAAAGAAGTCAAGATTACTACTAAGGAAACTTTAATCTTAGATGCTCCTGAAGATCATCATGATTTAAAATCTGGTCATGATTTAGTATGGAGAAATATTGATGAAACTAAAGTTATTTCTATTAAGAGTACTGATGATTTAGACCTCGGATTATTTAAAGATCATGATATTTGTATTACTGGTTATGCTATGAATTACTTACAAGAACATCAACAAATTAAAGACTTGATTACTCATACTTGGGTTTATGCCAGAGTATCACCAGCTCAAAAGGAATTCATCTTAAACTCTTTGAAAAGTTACGGTTATAATACTTTAATGTGTGGTGATGGTACCAATGATGTTGGTGCTTTAAAACAAGCCCATATTGGTGTTGCCTTATTGAATGGTACTGAAGAAGGTATGAAGAAAATTGCTGATAACAGGAAGATTGAAGCTAACCAAAAAGTTTATGAAAAACAAGTTCAAATTATGGCTAATTGGAATAGACCTCCTCCACCAGCACCTTTAATTATTGCTCATTTATATCCACCTGGTCCATCTAATCCTAAATATTTAGAAGCTATGGAAAAGAAAGGTATTGAAATTACTCCAGAAATGAAAAAAGCCGTTGAAATTGCTAATAGAGAAAACATTAACCTTGTTCTTAATAAAGATGATAAGAATGCTAAAAAGGGTGGCTTAACTGATTCTTTCTTAAATGCTTTGAACGATGCTGAAGATGATGATGAAGCACCAACTTTGAAATTAGGTGATGCTTCCGTTGCTGCACCTTTCACTTCCAAATTAGCTAATGTCAGTACTGTTACTCATATTGTTCGTCAAGGTCGTTGTGCTTTAGTTGCCACTATTCAAATGTATAAAATCTTAGCATTGAATTGTTTGATTTCAGCTTATTCATTATCAGTATTATATTTAGCTGGTATTAAATTTGGTGATGGACAAGCTACCATTTCCGGAATTTTATTATCAGTTTGTTTCTTATCCATTTCCAGAGGTAAACCATTAGAAAAGTTATCTAAAGAAAGACCACAAGATGGTATTTTCAATAAATATATTATGGGATCAATCTTAGGACAATTTGCAGTTCATATTGTTACATTGATTTATATCACCCGTGAAATTTATATTTTAGAACCAAGAGAACCAAAAATTGATTTAGAAAAAGAATTTAGTCCTTCATTATTAAACACTGGTATGTTCTTATTACAATTAGCTCAACAAGTATCAACATTTGCTGTTAATTATATTGGATTACCATTCAAAGAAGGTATTACTCAAAATAAAGGTATGTATTATGGATTATTAGGAGTTGCTGGTTTAGCTTTAGCTGGATCTACTGAATTTATGCCAGAATTAAATGAAGCAATGCAATTTGTTCCAATGACTATGGACTTTAAAGTTAAGTTAACTAGTGCTATTTTATTAGATTTAAGTGTTACTTGGATTATTGAAATAGGTTTAAAGAGTTTATTTATGAATTCAGAAGCTGCTGATATTGCCATTAGAGAAGAAGATGAGTAGTTTGCTTTAATAGAGGATTATTTAGTATTTCGATTATCTCTGTGAATTAAATTATCTATGTACTTTTATTTATCTATGTGTCAAGAACACACATCAGCAACTAATTCTAACACTTACCCTTTAGTATCACCAAATCACTGGCTCTATCAAGTTTAAATATCTTAACTACTGATAAGTTGCTTCTAGTAGTTATCACCACTTTCCCATCTAATTTCACCAGTAACATCTTTAAAACATCATGAACTTCCTCATCGTGTATTGGATAATCTAAACTATCCTTAATTGTAGCTGTTAACTTTGTTAATGGATAACTTTTGAATTGTTCATCATTTCTAAGAGTATTCATTTGAAAGATGATATTGTAAATTGGTACTAGTTTACCCTTTAAAAACGCTTCTCGTCTCATTTCTGGTGTATCTTTAGCTGCTTGTTCATTACGAAGTTTCTCCTTTAATTGAATTCTCTCTATTAAAGTCAACCCTGTTCTTTTCTGTTCAGTCTTTTCATCTTTTGGCTTGAATATGAATTTAGATGAATCGTTCTTAATTATGGATGGTTTGGAGATTTTATTAGGTGATCTTTGTCTTGAAGGTTCTATTTTATCCTTATGTAATTCAATTAATTCTTCAACCTTCGGTATATCTAAAAACCCTATATGTGAATGGTCAGTGATCCATTGGTTAAGTTTAAGTATGAAAGTCTTTTTTCTAGTTTGAAGGTTGGAATTGAAATCTTGAATAGTTCCAAATATCCCTACATAGCAAGGACTATAATCCTTACAACCTTTTGGATCAATGAGTTTATATTGATATTTATCAACCATTAATACCAGTAGGAAGTTCTCTATTTTAGTTCTTCTTTGTACTAACTTAGCCACTTGGTCAAACAATTCATGAGCTGTTAATAATCGGGAATTTGATGTATAATGTAAGGATAAAGTTAAATCTATAGCATCGTGATATTTCGGTATGATTTCTAGGGAAGGTTTGGGTATTAATGGATGGTTAGTTATATCCATAATGTGGTTTTTACGAATCGCAGAGTTTTAATTGTGAGACGTGTTTAATGGCTGAGAGATGTTTGATGGTTGTTATTAGAATTGATTATTAAACTTGACGTTTCAATGGATACTTACGTGTCAATGAATACTTATGTGTTAATGGATACTTACTTGTCAATGAATATTGAATGGTAAAGTAATATCTTACTAACACTTTAATCATTAATAACAAAAACTTTCGGTGTACGGGTGTCTTCGTTGGTAAAGCCTCAGTCAACGGGTCAAAAAGGGTATCAAACCCCCTATGGTTAACAAACACTACACCAAATAAGAGAAACCATTATCAATATATATAGTACATTCACTACACAACAATTCTAAGAAAAATCCGATTATTTCTTATCTTCCTTTTCTTCCTTTTTATCGTCTTTGTGACCTTTTTGGTAACCAGCATAGGCAGCTTTGGCCTTATCGACTTGAGAACCTTCAGTCTTTTGGTAAGTAGCATAACCTTCCTTAGCATCTTCTTGGAATTCTTTACCTTTATCAGATGATAAGAATTCTTTACCTTTGTTAACGAAATCCATTTTAATTGAGTTTGTGGTGATTTAAAAATAATTACCAACAAGTGGATTCCTACTCAATTTATACGATTCTGGAGTAAAGGGGGCTAATGAAGTCAATGAAATTAGATTATGTAATATCAATTCCTTATGAACGAATCCTCAATGAAATTTTCCATTATCTTTAGTGTACAGGAATGTCGACAAGACACACTTTTTGCCATGGCTACTGTTCATATTTTGGTACAGGTTAAGGTGGGCGAATTCATGTGAATGATTAATAGTGGAGTGTATGTAAGTTGCAGTGTATTTTATAAGGCATTTGAGAAACTATGACCTCAAAGCCAAACTCAATTAAAATTCTACGACTCAAATAAAATTCTACGAGTCAAAGCCTCTGACACTTCTTTGACATTCGACGCAAATCAATGGATTCGACACGTATTAAAAATGATCATGTTTAAAAAATTCGGCTAATTTCACTCACAAGATAATTAACCTAATTAGTGGTGTTATCTATATAAATATCAATTGATTATTAGTTCATAAGTCATCCAAGCACTAAGGTAGTCATTAATTTCATATTATTAAAATGTCATAGTTTAACTTAAAATGTAACGGAAATGGCTTAAAATGTCAAAACGTCATCTACTCAAAACGTCATAGTTTTATCCCCATTCGGCGACTTTATGTTGCCAATATGGTTCGCGTACGTCGACTTTCGTCACCAATGGCTTCACTACTACCTCTAATAACCTTCGATCTAATTTATATACATTATCTATAAAATTAAAGTTTCAATTTCTCTAAAATGGCAATAGTTTGTTCATAACCTTCAATTTCGGCTTTATAATTTTCTGCTCTCTTAAAAGCATCTTCCTTAGCTTGAGGCTTAGTCTTTTCAGTAAACTTACCAATGGATTCATGAACCTTCTTATTGAATTCTTGAGCAGTATTTAATTTCTTATTAACTTTAGCAATTTCAGCATCAATATCAATTTGTCCCTTAACTAATAAATGAACATTACATTCTTTATTAACGGATTGAAGTGCACATCCTGAAGGAATTTCTTTAGCTACATTAACGTTTTCAACACCTTTGATTAATGCAGCAATAGAATCCTTTTGAGTTTCGGCAATTTCAACAACTTCTGATTTTAACCCTTCAATATAGATTTGTCCATTCTTAAGAATTCCATATTGTGATAATAAAGATCTAGCACTCTTAGTAATTTCTAAAACTAATTCATAAGCTTCTAATGATTTAACATCATCAAATTGTTTATTATAAACTGGGAACGCAGCTTTAGTAATAGAAACAATATTTTCACTACTACGTCTTGGTAATCTTTGGAACATTTCTTCAGAAACATATGGCATAAATGGATGAATTAATCTTAATGCTCCATCAATACATGTATATAAAGTATCTTGAGCGGATTTCTTTTGTTCTGGTGTACCATCTTGAATTAATGATTTGGAATTTTCAATATAAACATCACATAAATCATACCAGAAATTATAAATAGCATTAGTAGCTTCAAAGAAATCACGTTTTTCTAAGCAATTGTTAACACCTTCACTAACTTTAGTTAATTTATGTAAAATCCATTTTTCAACTAATGATTCTTTACCAGTTAAATCACTAGTAGCTGGAGGTTGATAATCTTCACCTAATCTACCTAAAACGAATTTAGTAGCTTGATAGATCTTATTACAGAATTTTCTATAACCTTCAACTCTTAAGATATCTAAATTAATATCTCTACCACCAGTAGAATAAGCACATAATGCAAATCTTAAAGCATCAGTACCACATTGTGGAATACCATTTGGATAAGAAAGTTTTTGACCATCTTTTGCCTTTTTAACTTCATTTGGATCTAAATTACCAGTTAATAATTTATTATGTAATTCTTCTAATGAAATACCACTGATAACATCACTAGGATCAACAACATTACCTAAAGATTTTGACATCTTTCTACCTTGAGCATCTCTAACTAATGAATGACAGAATACTTCAGAAAATGGTGATTTACCAGTTAATTTAACTCCTAATAAAACCATTCTAGTAACCCAGAAGAATAAAATATCCCAACCGGTTTCTAACATTGACATTGGATAGAATTGATCCATATCTAAAGTCTTTCTTGGCCATCCTAAAGTACTGAAAGGCCATAATCCTGATGAGAACCAAGTATCTAAAACATCTTCATCTTGTTCTAAAGTAAATGGTTTAGAAGTACCGAATTTCTTAACGGCTTTATCTAAAGCTTCATCATGACTTTTACCAGCAATCCATAAATTATTATCCATTCTATCACCTTCTTCAGCATCAAATTTAACAAAATAAACTGGACATCTGTGACCCCACCATAATTGTCTTGAAATACACCAATCTTGGATATTTTCTAACCAACGGAAATAATCAGCTTCAGAACTCTTTGGAGTGATTTTTAATTCACCAGTTTTAACAACTTCAATAGCTTCTTTAGCCATTTGTTTTTGATTAACCCACCATTGTGGTTTTAATAATGGTTCAATAACATCACCACTTCTTGAACAAATTGGAATAGACATTTCATTATCTTTTTGTTCAACAAATAATCCTTTAGCCTTTAATTGTTCAATAACTTTATATCTGGCATCAAATCTCTTAACACCTTTCCATTGTTCACCACAGTTTTCATTTAATAAACCATCGTCAGTATAAATGTTAATAAATTCTAAATTGTTTCTTTTACCAGTTAAGTAATCATTTTGATCATGAGCTGGGGTGATTTTAACAGCACCAGTACCAAATTCCATATCAACAGTTTCAGCATCAGTAACAATTGGTAATTTTCTATCAACAAATGGATGTAAAACATATTTACCATGTAAGTGTTTATATCTGGCATCATCAGGATGAACAGCAACCCCAGTATCACCGAAAATAGTTTCAGGTCTAGTAGTAGCAACAACAAGCTTTTCATCAGAACCTTCAACTTGATAAGCAAAATAAGTTAATACCCCGAATTCAATCTTAGATTCATAATTTGGAACAGATAAAAGAGTTCTACCTGGAATGGTTTTATTATCAACTTCCAAATTAGATAAAGCAGTATTTAATTTAACTGACCAATTAATTAATCTGTTATCTCTATAAATAGTACCATCATCGTGCATAGTAACGAAAGCTTCATAGACAGCATCAGATAATTCAGGACTTAAAGTGAAAGCTTCTCTATTCCAATCATATGAAGCACCTAAAGATTTGAATTGTTCTTTAATACGGGCATGATAAACTTCTTTCCAATCCCATACTTTTTCAATGAATTTTTCTCTACCGAAATCGTGTCTGGTCTTCTTTTCTTTAGCCCAGATTTGTTTTTCAACAACAGATTGAGTAGCAATACCAGCATGATCAAACCCTGGGATATATAAAACGGTTTTACCTTTCATTCTGTTATATCTAATTAAGGTATCTTGTAATGAAACAGTCAAAGCATGTCCAATATGTAAAGCACCAGTAACATTTGGTGGAGGGGCAGGGATTGTGAATAAACCTTCAGGTTTAATTTTACCATCTTCAGTAAATTCTGGTTCAAAGAATTTTTCTTTGACCCACCATTCATACCATGAACTTTCAACATTACTTGGATTGTAAGCTTTAAAAGCAGGATCATCTAAACTAACTAAGATTTTCTTATCACCAGGTACGGTCTTATCAACGAATTTAGGTATTTCTTCAACTGGTTTCTTCTCCTTCTTTGGAGCCTTTTTGGATTCAGTTTTATTAGTTTCAGCTTGTTTAGCTTTTTTAGCATTAAATTTAGCTAATTTTTCAGCTTTTTTACGTTCTTTTTCTAATTCTTTAGCAGTTTTTTCTTTCTTTACTTCACCAACTGGTTCAGCCTTAGGTTCAGCCTTCTGTTCAGCGGCTACTGAATTGGTTTGTGTTTCTTGAGGTTTATTTAATTTATCTTCACTACTCATATTAAATGATCTTCTATAATCAAATCTATGGAATTTGTATGGTTTATATAATAAGAATTGTTTTGGGATATTTTGTCTAAACAATTTTATTATCATACAAAGAACATGAAAATTTTTTCGGTGAGTCAAACGAGCGCTCCCTAGTTAATTCCAGTATTTACAGTATATTTACAGTGTATACAGAGGGGTACTTGAACGAGGCATATTATGACACATACCATATGACTCATTAGTATAATGTTATATTTATTACCTGTAACCATTTATATTTACTTCTTCATTCTACTATCTACCCACTTATTATTTATTATATCACTAAAATCATCATCTTGAGTTTCGTGAATCTCAAATACTGAATCTAAATGCTTAACCTTCTCATCATTATGATTAGTCAATCTATGTTGTAAAGATTTTGATAACTTAGCATTGGTATTAGTATTGATATTGATCTTTCTGTTCTTTATAATACCAAATCCAATTTCTTCACCAAATTGATCCATTATTGAATCTTCTTGTTTACCAAATTCGACTTTATTTTGAGCTTTAGCTAACTCTGATAATTGGAATTTTTGTTTCAATTTCCTTATCTTTCTACCACCTCTTTTCTTGGATTTATATTCACTTGGTACTGGTAATGCTTTATCGGTTTTAGATTCGGGTGGTGTAAGTAATTTATTAATTTTAACATTCAATTCATTCTTATAATTTAACCCTAAATTACCTTGAGGGTCAGATTTAGATAAATCTATACGAGCAGCTAGAATCACTTTCCCACTTAAGATTCTTAAACTTGATTTAATAATATCATCAGGTAGATACTTAATTAATTCATTATCATACAAATAACCCATTTGAATGGATTTAGATGTTAAATTCTTAGACTTACTGGATAATTCTTTGACCCCTATAGATGCTAAATTACAACTAGGCGTTGCTGCTAATTGTGTTAAAGACCCACAATGTATTAAAAGTTGTGAAGTTGTTATAGGTCCTAATAAATTATTCAAATTAGGCGTAAGATCTTTTAATTTCTTTTGAATGAAGTTTGATAGTATGGTATAGATATCATTCAATTGTTTAATATTCTCACAATTTTGTAATATGCTATTAAAGTCCGGTTCATTTAATTTGAATTGTTTCTTCGAATTAGTCAAGCCACTCATTATAAGTACTAATATTTTATCTTTATTAAGGAATGATAAGTTGCTTTCATAATTTTTGATATTTATTAAATCTTGTTTAATGATTTGTATGACTTTTATATAATCAATAGGATTTGTAATTATTGACCCTAATTCTGGAAATATTATCGAATATTTAAATTGAATGAATTTAAAGATTAGTTCAGTCTCTTGATTAATTAAATTCAATAATTGGTTGATTTTTATAAAGAAATTAGTCTCTTCATTATCATAGTCAGAGTTCGATATAAGCTTTAGATAATCACTTTCTTCTTCGGTAAATGATTCAATTTTGGCTTTCAATTCAGGTATGATATTAAAGATCCTTAAATGTTTAGTAATATCCGTTATAGTACTAACATCTAATTGTAATAAATGATCTTGTAATGACATAGGACTATTCAATATAGACTCTATTTTATCCTCTAAACTTTGTTTTTCATCATTATTCTCTCCAACTTCTTTGCCCATATCATTTTCTCCTATATCAACATCCTCATCCCCAACTTCTAAATTCAATTCTTCCTCATCATCAGAATCTGCTAAATCTCTTAATAACTCTTCTTCATAACTCATATCTAAAAGTGCGCATCTCAAAATTTTTTAAACACCATGAAGTTAAACACTTCTCTATTACCAAACTATGATGGTTCTGCAGAATTAGAAGTAGATGGAACAAAAGTTTTAGTATTTATAAATGGTCCTATTGAACCTAAGATCAGACAGGAATTACCAAATATCGCTAGTTTGGAAATCATCACTAAACCCTCACAAGGTTTAAGTTCTCCAAGAGAGAATCTCATCAATGATAAACTCAGATCAATATTATCAAGCTTAATAATAAGAAACAAATATCCAAGACAATTAATATCGATTAATGTTCAGATTATCAGATCTGAACTTGATTCAGTTATTATAAATACTTTTGAAAATACTGCAAATGATTTGAAGTCCTTCAATTTAGAATTGTCTACTATAATAAATTGTTGTTATTTTGCATTAATCGATGCAAATATAGCGTTATATGAATCATTTGTATCTATACATCAATGTTTAACTAATAAGAAAATCGTGTTGAATCCAAAATTATCCAATTTAATAGAATCTCAATCAAATCATATTTTAGTCATCTCCGTAAAAAATAATAAACCAAATAAACTCGTTTATATTGATTCTAAAGGTTCTTTTACTCAAGATGAATTATTAAATGTAATAGATCTGGCATTTGATAATCTGTTGACGATATTTAATGAATTCAAGCATTTCATACAAGAGAAGGTTGATAAAGATTTTATATGGAAATAGTAATGTATATATGAATATTTTGTGAATATTTTGTGAATATTTTGTGGATATTTTGTTCCAAGAGGTTCGTAAAATGGTTTTATTAACCATTTTAAGATAAAAAGAATCTTAACTATAATTTAAGTAGTGTCTTTAATTGGGTATTCTATTTTTTACATGTGCCACATCATGTGCCACTTCACGTGATTATAAAATCACCAGTTTAATACATATATAAAACCTAATAAACTCTTAAATCTGTTTCCCGAATACAATTCGTTCCTTAAAATCATATATCACAAAATTTGACCTCTTAAACTAACTCCGAACATCCCCCTTGGTAATTGGTCCATGTTTATCTTCAAGTCTCAGACAATTGTGAGACATTAGAGCAATTGGTCCCCTGTGAATAATGAGGTAACAGAAGTAAAAATTATTTTTTTACCCAGGCCATGCTTAGTTAATATTTTAATCAATTCTTATATAATTTTTCAATGTTTTTTGTATGAAAAGTTTTTTCGTAAACAAAACAGACACTGCCACAAAGTCGATTTGAAATATGACAGGAAACCGCAAGTTAATGACAGTCGCAGATAAGAGAAAATCAATGGAATTCCACCCTTTTATAAGACGGTATACTACACCCCAAAGACATATATTCATACATAACTAATATAAAGTTGATAAAGGATTTGGACTAATATTCACATTCAAATCATTAAACCTATTATTTGGGTTTAATTTATGTTTAAATGTAAAACCAATGAAATTTGAATTCTTAAAGTTTTTAGAATTTAGTAATAACTTTTCATTATAATTCTGTCTTTCAAATACATCCTTATACTTAGCCATAGATTCTTCATCCTCAAAATCATCAAAGTATCCAGCATCTTCTTCATTATCTAATTGAGGAGTGAAAGGAGGAGTTTTCAATCTTAAACTATCCCAATCTCTAATATCACTGAAATAACTCATTTGTTTTATTTGGTTAAAGTTTTTAAATCTTTTATTAGGGTGATTAATCAATTGTCTAATTAATTGCCATGTTCTATCACTAAATACAAATCTTCCATCTTTAGTTTGAGGTCTTCTTAATGTTTTTTCCCAATTTTTCAAGTTATAATAAGTCTCCTCTTGTTTAGACCCTGAAAATGGTGGATATCCACAAAGACTTTCAAATAATATACAACCTAAAGACCAATAATCAATAGTGAAATCATAATTAGATCCTTCTAAAACATCTAATGCCATATAATCTGGACTACCAACAATTGAATTAGCAAAATTGGAATTGGCACTTTGAAAGTTCTTAAATATTCTTTGACGTTCATTGATATTGATCGATGGTAATTCAAATTTGTTTAACCCATAATTAGCAAAATTTGAATTAGAATAATTCTTTAATTTCAATTTCATACTTTCAATTCTTTCATTAGAAATAGATCCACTGGCTAAACCAAAATCAGTTAATTTAATATGCCCCTTAGCATCAATTAAGAAATTTTCCGGTTTTAAATCTCTATGAATATATCCTAACTCGTGTAAAGAATTGACCGCACAAAACATCTCACTAATATAAAATCTAGAATGGGGTGGGATCAAGTAACCTGTATTATTCAATAATGTTCTAAAATCTCCTCCTGGAACGAATTCCATTGCTAAGAAAACTTTTTCATTATCTTGGAAAGCATACAATAATTTCACTAACCAATCACTTCTTGTATTGGTCAAAATATCTCTCTCTGTCAATACATGTTTAGTTTCATTCAATTTAATCAATAAACTCTTATTCAAAATCTTCAAGGCACAAATTTCTTTAGTATCTTTCTTCTTAGCTAAAAACACTTGCCCATACCCACCTTGACCAACTTGAGTAATCATATCAAAATCTTTATGTTTCGGCTTTAATCTCTTCTTCCTTAAATAAGCTCTTTCTCTACTGATATAATTCTTCCATTCAATCTTCTGTTGACCACTAGAAACATTCATTAATTTAGTCTTGACCATTTCACTCCTTTCTCTTCTATTTATAATATAGTCAAATTTGTCACAATAATAATCCAAGAAGTATAATTGACATACATTGCTTAATCTTTGAGTTTTGGCCAGAATCGTAATAGGTGGTGCTAATTGTTGCTTATGTTGAAGTCTTTTTGGTGACCCCATTGGTGTAATATTTTCCTTGTTTAATGGATCAATATCCATTAAGGATACATTCTCCATACTCTGGGAAAGGTTTTCCATTCTCTAATGATTCTCTTTAATCTAGATTTTTTTGATTTAGGGAATGGAATGATTTAAATGGAATTGCAAAAAAGAATGTTTACAAATCGACTATTTTGAGAAAACTATTAGGTGCATTGGCAATTGCATTGGTAAGTACACGGTATTTTAAATTTATTACATCAAGTTAAGACCCTGAATCGTGTACCTTATGGTTAAATTGCTAAGCTATTCGTCTAAGGGAATGAAAGTGGGCTAATTAGATTTTTTTTTTCATGCAACTGATTTTTTTTTGTTATACACTAACTTGAGATGAAGAGGGGCACGGGAACGTTAATCACGGAACTTAAATACACGGAGATAGACATGGGATTATTAATTAATGACTAATGATTTTTCAATTCTTGCTTTATTAAACACTTCCATTTAAACTAATACTCTGTTCCGTTCAAGAAACCTCACTACGTATAGTATAAATAAAAACAATTCGGAGTTATCAGAAGCGTGTACGACCCATAAATAATCTAACAAATTAATGCAAATTCCGAAATTCGTTTTTGCGTTACGAAGCTATTATAATCTGACCACTTAAATCATCACATCAGATGATAAATATTCAAGTAACCCAAAATTCTGGTCAAAAGGATAACCCTCATTATAAGAAAAGCCCCGGATTTAAAAAGGAAAAAGGTGGTGCAAAAAACAATTGTTTTTAAGTTGGTGATCAAATTTTAAAGCGGGTGGGATTCTAAAAGTCCGAGTTAAGTCCAACAAAAAAAAAATTTGTGGGGCCATTATTTTTCAATATAAAAGAGTAACGGGAACCTTATTTTTATCAAATTTGATATTTTTAAACACCACAATTTAACATGTCTGATATAGAAAACCAAAATCCTGTTGAACAATACTTAGCTATTGACAAAGAAGGCGATAATACCAACCATCCAATTAATATTACTAAAGTCAAAACTGAAGGTGATTATATTCAATTCGGTCATGAAAAATATTTAAAGTCTGACTTGGTTGAAGCCTTTGGTGGTAGTTATAATCCAGGTTTAAGTCCTCCACCAAAACATAACTTAGCAAACCCTGGTCCTTTAGGGTTAAGTGCCTTTGCTTTAACCACTTTTGTTTTAAGTTTAATTAATGTTGAAGCTAGAGGTGTCACTATTCCAAATATTGTAGTTGGTTTAGCTTTCTTCTATGGTGGGTTTGTTCAATTAGTTGCTGGTATGTTTGAAATTGCTGTAGGTAACACTTTTGGTGGTGTTGGTTTATCTTCATATGGAGGATTTTGGTGTGCGTGGGCAGCACTTTATGTTGATAGTTTTGGAATTGCTGCTGCCTATGACAATCCAGAAGAGTTTAGATTTGCTGTGGGTATCTTTTTATTGGGTTGGTTTATTTTCACATTTTTCTTAATGTTATTAACATTAAAGTCAACTGTTGCATTTTTTTCCATCTTTTTCTTTTTACAAATTACTTTCCTTTTATTAGCAATTTCTGAATTTAAAGGTTCAACTCCTGTTAAAAAAGCTGGTGGAGTTTTCGGTTTAATTACTGCTTTTGCTGCTTGGTATAATGCTTATGCTGGTGTAGCTAATAGTCAAAATTCTTATGTTACCGTTAAGGCTATACCATTACCAGATTTGGAAGATAAGAAGACAAAATAACCGTCCTAGATATTTAATATATTAATTTATTTAATTATTTATTTATTATTTATTTATTTATTTATTATTTGCTTATATGTGTTAATGAAGGTTTATCCATGAATCTCCAAACTCTTAAGATTTTTTTTCACTTTGTTTATAACAAAAGGATATAATCTTTAAACTCCGTGCAATTCTTTTTTTAGGTTCAAGCTGTAAGTTTTCCCGGTATTTTCTCGTAAATGTTTTCAAGGAGTTATGACATTTTGTGGAGAAGTTGGTAGAGACGCGATCGTTTCACATACCATCATTCAAGGAATTTATTACGAAATATTCTTAACTCCAGAAATCTGGGGTACATAAAACACCACCTCCTTTGTTCGGTTAAACGTGTATGCCAATACTTATTTTATATCCGTTAATGTTTCACCCGCAATTTGTGATGCCATTAATGTTATAAACCTATCCTAGGCGGCTAGTGGTAAATTATTATTCCCCGTTATATATATTAATTATGTTTTAAATCTATATCATGATTATATAATCTTCTAGCAGTTATTACCCAAAATAATATTCCGATAATGCCTGTTATTCCTAACACCACACATGCATAATTCATAGTATCAGAAGCAACTGGATGTACTAATGGGAAATTTAACCATACCATTATAAAGCAAGCCCAAAAAATTGCTGCAAAATTCAAAATGAT
Source organism: Yamadazyma lessepsii (assembly GCA_030563485.1). Lineage (NCBI taxonomy): Eukaryota > Fungi > Ascomycota > Pichiomycetes > Serinales > Debaryomycetaceae > Yamadazyma > Yamadazyma lessepsii. The sequence continues at coordinate 204,263 of JAJMJG010000006.1, read as the reverse complement.
TCCGAACCGGCCAAGGTTGAAATATGGCAAATTGGTGTTTTCATTTAATATTGGGTCAATTGATGTATCAATATCACCAATACTAAATCTTTGTCTAGGATCAAATGCAAATTTGGATTTGATTAAATGGAAAATTATTGGGAATATATATGATAAATTAATACATACCATAGCTGACCCTAATACAGCATTTAAAGCTGATGAGCTACCAAATATAATTGTACCTAATATTAACCCAAGACCAGTAACTAATGTTAATGCGTTTAAAGGAACTTTTAAACTTTCATTAACTTTACCAAAGAACTTACCAAATGGTATTCCATTGGACATAGCAAATGACCAAAATAACCTCGATGTAGTGGTATAATACATATACGAAGATCCCGTAAATGAAAAAACTAATACTAAAATTCCAACTGTTGATAAACCTGTTGATTTAAATGAATCAATCATTAATTGTACAATAGGTTGACCTGCAATTGGATTTGATAATGCTTCAACACTTGTTACACAAAACATATAAATTATAGCACTTATTAATCCTAATATACAAGATAATGTATTGGATATAACCATCACTAAAGGAATCTTTCTCTCAGGTTCATCAATTTCATCTGTCATATGACATGCTCCATCATATAAAGTAACAGAAGCAATCGATGGTAATAAACCTAAGAAGAATACTACTCCATTGGAATTCCAACCAGTTTCATTAATAATATCTTTAAAAACAAAGTCAAGTGATTGTTTGGGGTTAGTTTTAACTAATAAGGTAATTAATATATATAGAGTGCCTATATTAATAATTACCACTAAGGAATTAGTTATAATTGGTAGTATCATTACCAAAAATGCATTCACTAAATACCCACTGATCATTATAGCACAATATACTAAATAGAATTGATAATTACTTGGTTCAAATTCAGGATGATATAAAGCCACCATACTAAATACAAAACTAGCAGATACAAAAGTTGAACTAAAGCAAGCAAATATCCATCCCGCACAACTTAATACTCCTACAATATAACTCATTAGTTTCTTTAATCGAGGTGGGGCTAATACATAAGTCCAATGTACCTGAGCTGATGAATGTGGATAAGCACTTTGAAGTTCAGCTAAACTATAACATACTATAAGATCGAAAACTCCTGCTAATATATAACCATAAATCAATACTGGTGAACCACCAACTCCAATAACTGTACTTAAGAATGTACCAATTGCTAAAGCAGAACAAATCAATGAAAATTGTAAGGCTGAAGTACTTAATATTCCGAAATTTTTCTTTAAACCAACGGATTTAATTGATTCTGCCTCTGAAATGACTTCGACAATATTAGACTTTACCTTTTGATCCGTTATCATAATTAAAGAATGATATACATAAATTTTCGCTATCAAGAGGTTTATAAGGTTTTGCGCTCTTGCGCAAGTGGAATCTTATCTTTGAAAATTACCCAATTAAGTACGCATTACGGAAAGATTGTGTATACTTTAGAACAATACCGTTATTCTCACCAACACAGTGATCTCATATACTTGGGGTAATTCCGCGTGATGAGGTACTTATCTTGGAGGAGATACCTTAAATTTTGAATTAGGGCCGATACACGAAATTTACCTAATCGGCAAGTGATATCGAGATTATATTGTGGTTTAGCCTTATGGTTTAATTCCATTTGTTAATTCCGATTTTTATGCATCACTCCTTAAATATGACAATTATTTAACATCATAACACTCTTTCAACAGGGTGCTGCCAAAGGAGTCAAAATACCAAGAAATTCATATTTTTCCGCTAAGATACTCAATTAAAGTTGAAAGATCACCTATCTTTGCTATGTGCCCTTTGTTCTTGCCGCGCGGAAAACCATTTGCCGCATTGGGAACTATCTTATCTAACTAGTGCGTTATTATTCGATGAAGGTTAAACTACAAAACCACGCTGACTTCTTGCTTTTTTATTCACTTTTTATTAAAGTATGTTGCTGGATAAAAAAGTTATAGTCACTGAAGATATTGAACAGTACGCTGATGCTGATGATAGCGCACATTCATATGGTGAAAAAGTTCTTCAAACTGGCTTTAAAGATTTCAATGATAAATTTGATCCAGAAAAATATGGTGAAACTAAAAGAAAGCTTAATTCTAGACATGTTGGTCTTATGATTATTGGTCAATCTATTGGTTCAGGTCTTTTCATTGGGTTATCATCTCCTTTAGTGACATCAGGATCTTTAGCATTATTCACAGGTTTTGTATTTTATGCAGTGTTTGTTATATGGCCACTTATGCAAGCTGTTGCTGAAATGTGTTCCTTCCTTCCTATTAAGGGTAGTTTTTTACATTACAGTGCAAGATGGGTTGATCCTGCTTTAGGTTTTGCATGTACCATGATTTATTTATATACTTCATTAATGTTTGTGGCATTAGAAGCTACTGCCTTCGCTGGTGTAGTAAGTTTCTGGAGTGATCTCAATCCTGGTGTTTGGATCACAGTTGCATTAGTTGCAACACTTTTATTTAATGTATTTGGGGTAAATTGGTATGGAGAAATAGAATTCCTTGCTTCCATTACCAAGGTATTATTAATCGTTGGGTTAATGATGTTCAGTTTAGTGAGTATGTGTGGAGGTAATCCAAAAGGTGATGCCTACGGATTTGAGAATTGGCCAAAAGGTGGCTTAGTTAAAGAATATTTAGTGTCAGGTACAACTGGTAGGTTTTTAGCTTGGTATAATACATTTTTATATGCAGCTTTTTCATGTGGAGGGCCAGATTTATTAGCATTGATTTCAGGTGAAGTATCAAGACCAAGAACTAGTATTCCAATGGCAGGAAGAAGAGCTTATATTAGAATTTATATCTTTTACCTTGGAGGTTTATTCTTTATGAATTCCATTTGTGCTTCAACTGATCCAACCTTATTAGATGCACAATCTACTGGTAAAGTTGGGGCCGCTGCAAGTCCTTGGGTTATTGGTATTAAAAATGTTGGGGTTAATGGATTAGATTCATTAGTTAATGTTGTTATTGCTTTATCAGCATGGTCTTGTGGTAATGGGTTTATGTATGGAGCCACTAGAACTGCATATTCAGCATCCTTAGCAGGTTATTTACCAAGATTCTTCTCCAGATGTTTAAAGAATGGATGTCCAATTTATTGTGTTATTGGATCAATTATTGTTGGATGTCTTGCATATTTAAGTGTTGCTAAATCAACAGGTCAAGTATTCAATTGGTTTATTAATTTAAGTACCACCGGACTTTTATCAACTTACTTATGTATGTTTTGGTCATATTTCAAATTCAAAAGAGCATTTAAAGCCCAAGGGTTTGATTACGAAACTGATTCTAAATATAAACCAGCTCGTTTCGTTCATCCATATATGACATATTTTGCATGTTTCTTAAACATTGTTATCTTATTCTTCAATGGATTTTGGATATTCTTCCCAGGACAATTCTCGGTTGCTAACTTATTCACATCATATTTTGCTCCAGTATTCTTCATCGTGCTATTTGTATTCTGGAAATTATTTAAAAAGACTAAATTTAAAACTGATTTAGAAGCTGATATAACTACTGGTAAACAAGAGATTGATGATGAAGAAATAATAGAAGAACAAGAATATGCTGCTAGACCAAGAAAACTGGGATTCTTCTGGACACCATTCAACAAATTCTGTGATTTTTGTTTTAATTAGATTAATAAATTATAAATATTTCGGTATCTCCTGTATATAAAAATTCTTTGTAGATACGTAACTGTTGAATAGATGATTGAAATTATTTATAGTACCCTAAAATTATATTAAATACGATAAAGATTTACGGGTTCTAAGGCGTTGATTGGTGCATGGAAGCTTATAGTTGTATATACTACATTCTTTAACCAGAAAATTTAGCTGTTTCTAGAACAAACTGATAAACAAAATAAATTCCTGATATCACCAGCCAGTAATATTTTCGGAATTTGAGGCAATAATTCCAAAACTACAAGAAAATATTTCCTTCCTAGTAGTACCTTATCAGAGCCAAGAAAGTTACGCATCAAAGTTTTGCCCAAGAAAGTCGTCCAGTGTACCAAACCTGTACCAAAACGAAGGAGGAGATTACAGTAAATGAAACACAGTCTAATCATTAATAATCATCTATTATGATCTATAATACAATATGGGGTATATTACGAAGACATTTTATACTTAATCAATAAACCCGTATAATTTCCTTAAATGGTTCTGCCTCTCTATAAGTTAACATTTGAGTCAGAAAATTAGAAAATCGAACGACTCAAACCCCTGCTTTGTGCAGATCTCATCGCTGTTTCTTTTTAATTCTTCCCGAATTGGTAGTCACTCTTTTAGATTAGCAGTCACTGTTTGTTTGCATATCTAATACAGGTGAAGACACTAAAATAACTTTAACGATAATGACCAAACTGTTACATTGATCATAATCAACGGTTAACCGTTATTACCAATCAATCCAGTTATAAGTTACCGCCAATAACAATACTAAGAATTAAAATTATATTGCCGTGCAGTTCCCCTCCGCTTTTACTTTTTTTTAGCCAAACCACAACTCAGCCCGATAAAATGTTATGTTACCGTGAGCCGTTTGATAAGAAAAGTGGGAAAAAAAGTGATGAGCATTTTTCTTTTTATAAATAATTAACCATTTGTCTCTAAACGAAATTTATAAACTTTTTTAATTTGCTATTGTTGTGATTAAATTGATTTAATGATGGTTGATCGTGAAAAACAAGTTGATAGTCAATCCATTCTCTCAAGGCATACTGAAGACTATAACCTTTCAATTGCCAGATCTAACCCAATTAGTGCCGAATTAACTGGTCATGAATTGAAGAAAGGTTTAGATGCCAGACACGTCAGTATGATTGCTCTTGGTGGTGCTTTAGGTACTGGTCTTTTAATTGGTACTGGTTCTGCTTTAAAAGCTTCTGGTCCTGGTGCTGTCTTGGTTGCATATGGTGTTATTGGTTTAGTCGTTTTTGTTGTTATGTCTGCTTTAGGTGAGGTTGCCACTTTTATCCCTCTTTCTGATGGTTTTGCTGGTTATGCCAATCGTTATGTTGATCCTGCTTTAGGTTTTGCTTGTGGTTATGTTTATCTTATTAAATATTTAATTATTCCTGCTAATCAATTGGTTGCAGGTTCTTTAACTGTTCAATATTGGGTTTCTCCTGAAAAAGTGAATCCCGGGGTATGGATTACCATCTATTTAGTAGTAATTGTTGCTATTAATGTTTTGGGTATTAGATTTTTCGGTGAAATTGAATTTTGGTTATCTTTACTTAAAGTTTTCACTTGTATTGGTTTAATCATCTTATTATGGGTTATTGCCTTGGGTGGTGGTCCAACTCATGATAGAAGTGGTTTCAGATATTGGAAAGATCCTGGTGCCTTCTTAGCTTATAAAGATTCTTCAAAAAATTTGGATATAGAAGGTTCTACTGGTAGATTTGTTTCTTTCTTATCTACTTTGGTTTATGCTGTGTTCTCTTATATTGGTACTGAACTTTGTGGTATCACTTTTGCTGAATGTAAAAGACCAAGAGTTGCCATTCCAAAGGCTATTAGATTAACTTTATACCGTATTCTTGTTTTCTATATTTTAAACATTTTATTCTTAGGTATGTGTGTTAGTGCTAAAGATCCTTTATTATTAAGTGCTTCAGGTAGTACTGCTAGTGCTTCCCCATTCGTCATTGCTATTAAAAATGCTAGAATCCATGGTTTAGATCACGTTATTAATGCTTGTATTATGATTTTCGTATTATCTGCTGCTAACTCCGATATGTATATTTGTTCAAGAACCATTTATGGTTTAGCTGTTGCAGGTTATGCTCCAAAATTCTTCTCAAAGACTAATAAAATGGGGGTTCCATACTATGGTGTTGCATTATCATTCCTTTTCTGTCTTTTAGGATATATGACAGTTTCTTCAGGTGCTGGTGAAGTTTTCGGTTACCTTGTTAACGTTGTATCATTATGTGGTTTATTAGCCTGGGTTTCTATTTTAATCATTCATATTAGATTCATGGCTGCTTGTAAAGCACAAGGACTTAATAGAAAAGATTTAGCCTATAGATCACCATTCCAACCATATGCATCATACGTTGCCCTTTTCATTTGTTGTATTGTTATCCTCATCAAAAATTTTACAGTATTCTTAGGAAATTCTTTCACTTATAAAACTTTCATTACTGGTTATATTGTTTTACCTGTGTTCATCCTTTTATACTTTGGATTCAAAATTTTCTACAAAACTCGTTACCATCGTGCTGATGAAATTGATTTAGATACCTATAGAGATGTTGTTGATTCCGAAGAAGCTGAATGGGCTGAAAAAGAAGAAGAAGCTGCAGCTATAAGAGATGCCAAGGGTAATCCAAGAGATCTCAAATGGTTCTACGACAAAATCTTTGGATGGATTTTCTAATTTTACAGCATTACCGTGTAAACTGCTTTGTAATATATATATATATTTTAATTACTCAGTAATCTATTTAAATCAAACTCTTAACAAATATAACGAAATCCGTATTAAACTAACTATTTTAATTGAATAGTGGCTACAACCGGTTGATGGTCACTAAATCTAAAACCTTGTGGGGTTATGTTATTAATAACATTATAGAATAAAACTGAAGTTGGTGAACCTGGTTTATTTGGATTAAGTGGAGTCCAAATGAAATCAATAACAGCTTGGGTATCAGTTGTTTCAAATCCAGTATAAGTATTAGCTAAAGAGAGTTTACGTTGAGCAGTATCTCTAGTATCAGCTAATACTTTTGCAATAGTTTGATAACTAACATCAGTTTTTTCGGAATTAAAATCTCCGGTAAGGTAAGTAGGATGATCATTAGGAATTTGTTTTAACCATTGACTAATTAAAACACTAGAATTACCTCTTGCAGCTTCATCATCATTCTCAAAATGGGTATTCCAGTAATTGATTATAGTACCACTTTCTTTATGTTTAAATTCAGTAATAGTAACGATTCTGTTATTATAAGCACCCCATGATTTAGATGGAACATCTGGTGTAGTACTTAACCATTTATAAGTACCATTAATCAATTCCCATGAATTTGTGTCATATACTATAGCCGCATACTCACCAGCTTGTTTTCCATCATCTCTACCAACACCATAATAGGTAAAGTTAGCATAATGATTAAGACTATTTAAACCATGAACAACATCATTCAATTGATTATTTTTAACTTCTTGTAAACCAATCAAAGTTGGTAAAACACTACTATGATTCTTTAAAGCTTCAATTTGACCTGCTTTCCTTTCTGACCATGGCTTTTCATGAGGGAATCTGTTCTCAGCAGACGCATCATATCTAACGTTTGACGTGATAAGATTAAATTTTAACGGAACTTTAGCAGCAGCACAATAAACTAAAGGTAAAATCCAAATATAAAAAACAATGGCTAACATTTTGGGTATTAAAAATTATGGTTTAAATATTAGAAAACATAAATTTTAACTAGTATTTATACTAAAGTCAAAGGAGACCATGTTGGCATCATGTTTGAACACAAGGTCCAACCACAGTTACGATTGTCAGGTACTGTTTAGTAAACAATGATGCACGTACATGGTTTCAAGTCACACGTGTAATTTGACGTTTTACTTGATTTGGATTTTTTTAAGTTTCATGATTTGAGGTACGTGAATTTGCAGCATAAATCCACTGAAATTGCAGCCAAATTTAAAGTTTGCGCAATGACACATTCTAGTTCTATTCTATCAATAAGTTGTCATCATTATATAAAGTAAGTGAATGATGGGTTATATAAGAATCAAGTGTTAGAGTTAAAAGAAATATTATAAATAAAACATGTTTATACATTTTACGTTTTATCAATTATATGTCCTATTTAGGTTACATAATGAGAAAAACCCAAACGTGCTCTTTTTTTGGTTGCAAATTGTTTGTATGTAGGAAGGAGGTATACACTGTCATTGAAACTTAAAGCATGTGGCCCCCTGAACAATGCAAGTCATTGTTTAGATTTAAACTATTAGAAATGATTGTTTTTGTTTTAGTAAATCCTGATTCCCGAAATTGCTTCCTAACGGTTTCTCTGTTATGTAATTTTCACAGAATACCCATGAGGTGTTTGGAAAACAGTAAATAATATAAAAAAAAGGAAAAATAAAGAAAAGTAAAACAAAGGAGTTGTGAAGTAGAGGGGAAATCGATTTTTAACATGGCAAAATTGGATACGGTGAATATGAAATTATAATATCAGATTCATTAAATTATCAAAATTATACGAAGGTTGGACCGGTGAGAAAATTGATATTTCCGTGTTAACCATGTTATCAATGGTACCCAAAAGATACAAAACCATGATAAAAAAAATCATATCAATAAATAAAACATTTTAAATTATATGGAATTCAATTACCATGGAATACATAACATGAACAAGGCTTTAATTAATTCAATATAGCTTGAGGAATGTTAATTGTTGTATGAACGGAAACTCCAAGTTTTTTTGAGGATCGAAATCAACTCAAATTTGTGGCGACTAAACACCGAATATGTCTTCAATTGAAAGAGAAATTTTACCAACAGATTTGAAACCAATTAATTATGATGTTACCTTAGAACCAAACTTTGAGGATTTCACCTTTGATGGTGAAATTGTCATTGATTTAAAGGTTAATACTGCTACTGATACCATCAGTTTAAATACTGATGAAATCGAATATAAGGAGATTAAAGTAGATGACCAATTGATTGAAGCATCCAATTACTCAATTGATAAAACTACTCAAAGATTAGAAATTAAACATTCAGTATCTAAAGATTTCAAATTGCTGATTAAATTTAAGGGGATCTTGAATGACCAAATGTGTGGTTTTTATAGATCTTCTTATCAACAAGATGGAGAAACTAAATATCTTGCATGTACACAAATGGAAGCTGTTGATTGTAGAAAAGCATTCCCATGTTTTGATGAACCTGCTTTAAAGGCAACTTTTGATATTTCTTTAATTGCTGAAAAAAAATTGACTTGTTTATCCAATATGGATGTTAAAGAAACAGTTGATTTGGATTCTAAAAGAAAGAAAGTTATATTTAATAAGACTCCTTTAATGTCAAGTTATCTTGTAGCTTTCATTGTAGGAGATTTGAATTATGTCGAAAACAATGATTATAATGTCCCAATTAGAGTATATTCTACCCCAGGAAGTGAACATTTGGGTAAATATGCTGGTGAAGTCACTAGTAAAACTTTAAAATTCTTTGATAAAGCTTTTGATATTCCATATCCTTTACCAAAATGTGACTTGGTTGCCATTCATGATTTTGCTGCTGGTGCTATGGAAAATTATGGTTTAATTACATTTAGAACTGCTGAATTATTAATTAATCCTGATGATGCTAATGTTGATGTTTTGAAAAGAGTTACTGAAGTTATAATGCATGAATTGGCTCATCAATGGTTTGGTAATTTAGTTACTATGGACTTCTGGGATGGTTTATGGTTAAACGAAGGTTTTGCTACTTGGATGTCTTGGTATGCTTGTGATTCATTAAATCCTGATTGGAAAGTTTGGCAAAGTTATGTTTCAGATGATTTACAAAGTGCTTTAGCGTTAGATGGATTAAGATCTTCTCATCCAATTGAAATGCCAATTAAAAAGGCTAATGATGTTAATCAAATCTTTGATTCTATTTCTTATGCTAAAGGTTCTTCTTTATTGAAAATGATCAGTGTTTGGTTAGGTGAAGAAACTTTCGTTAAAGGTGTAGCTAATTATTTGAAAAAATTTAAATGGGGTAATACCAAAACCACTGATTTATGGGATAGTTTAAGTGAAGTAAGTGGTAAAGAAGTAAATAAAGTTATGAGTATTTGGACTAAAAACATTGGTTATCCTGTTGTATCTGTTAAGGAATTAGGTAATAATGAAATCCAAGTTACTCAAAATAGATTTTTATCCACTGGTGATGTTAAAGAAGAAGAAGATACTTTGATTTATCCAGTTTTCTTATCTATCAAGACCGAGAAAGGTATTGAACGTATTGAATTAAATGAAAGATCTAAAAAGATTAAATTAGATAGTGATTTCTTTAAAATCAATGCTAACCAAGCAAATATCTATAGAACTGCTTATGAAGTTGAAAGGTGGTTGAAATTAGGTTCTAGTAGTGACAAATTAAGTGTTGAAGATAGATGTGGATTAGTTGCTGATGCCGGTGCATTATCTACTGCTGGATATATCCCAACTACAGCATTACTTAATTTAGTTAAATTATGGAAATCTGAAGATAATTATGTTGTTTGGGATGAACTTCTTACCAGATTATTTTCAATCAAAGCCAATTTAATTTTCGAATCTGACAAGTTAATTAAAACTTTAAATGATTTTATATTTGGATTATTTGAAGATAAATTGAATGAAATTGGTTATGAATTTAAATCAACTGATTCATTTGCTGAAACTAAATTAAAATCTTTGTTATTCAGTTCAGCACTTGCTACTGAAAATGAAAAATACGTTAAAATTGCTCAAGATTATTACAAACAATATCTTAATGGTGGTAAAATTCCAACTGATATTAGAAATGTTGTATTTACAACAGCAGCTAAATTTGGTAATGAAGAAACATTTGCACAATTGATTAAAATTCATCAAACCTCAGGTTCAGTTGATGAAAAAATGGATGCTTTAAGATCATTTGGTAGATTTACTGATAAGAAAACTGCCGAAAAAGTTATTGAATCACTCTTTGATTTTAATTTAATTAAAAAACAAGATACTTTCTTTGTATTAGCAGGATTTAGAAGTAACAAACAAGGTATTGAACTTATTTGGGATTGGTTTACTAAAAATTATTCTAAAATTCTTGAAGCACACCCAGCTGAGAATTCATCATTTAGTTATATTGTTAAAATTGTTGTTTCGTCATTTACTAAGAAGGAACAAAAGGAACAAGTTGAAGCATTTTTCAAAGATAAAGATGTTAAGATTTTTGATCAATCCTTAAACCAAGCTATTGATAAAGTTACTTCAACTATTAATTGGCTTGATCGTGATTTAACCCAAGTTAAATCATGGTTAGAGACTAATGTTTCTAAGTTATAGGTTCAATAAATATAGGACGATGAATGTAGTATGTTTAGAGTTGTTATTATGCTCGAGGACGTGTAGAGTTGTTTAGTGTGCTATAGGAATGTATAAGGTCTCTAAATATGCGGAGCATGTACGCTAGGTCTCTAAATATGCATAGAATTAAGTATAAAGTCTCTAATATGCATAGAATTAAGTATAGTCTCTATTATGTATAAGATCATATATAAATCGCCTAAATATCTATAGAACCATATATAAAGAAGTCTTAAAACCCTTTTAAGATTATATAAAGAGCATTAAACACCCTAAGGCTTGTGTATAAAAAATAATAAACTACACATAAATTGGTCTATATAAATATGCTATAGTAATATCCTTTTTAACTCCGAATTTATTACCATCGGCTGCATCCTTTTCAACTGTAAGAATATAATCTTCTTTACCTGTAGGTAGAAATTTACAATATTTAGTGTAATATATCGCTAAATTATGTTCTCTTATACAAGTACATTCAATACGCTGTTTAGTAACTGGTAATCTGGGGATTGTTAATTCAAGAAGATTTGAACCAACTCTTTTAGCAAAAGATGTAAAACATGTTAATTCAACTGAAGTTTCATCTAAATCAATATATCCCACAGATCCTAATACTCTGTATAAATCTTTAGATAAATCATAAGTGAGGGGATCTATTTGTTTTATGGTTATCTTTGAAGGATCAATTTCGATATCTACATCACAATCGCTAGCCAGTTTGAAATCATTAGGAAATTCAAATTGTCTATCAGGTAAACTTTTAGGTCCTAATAATACATAAAGAGTAAACCCACAATTAGTAATACGGAAATCACTTAAAAAACTCGTAGCTGATTTAACTCTTATACCAGTTAACCTATCGAATTTAAACTTAGCTTTACAATATGCTTTATTAATAAACTTATAATAAGGGAGATAATTATCGAGTGCTTCAAAATGGGATTTAGGAATTTCGATTAATTCAAACTCCAGTTGAGTCATAATGATGGTATTACGGAATTGAAGGAATATTGAAAAATGCGACTTATATATCTATATGCAAAAATTTGGTTATCGCTATAAACTGATTAGGCTGATAAGGGAAATCTTCTCTAAATTTAATAATATGTTTCCAACGTTTCATATTAATTGAGTTTTCTTTAAATAATTGATCCCATAAGTGAAAACCACCAAAGTTTGTCTTTACCAAAAGTTTATCAACTAGTTGCAAATTTTGTACGGAATTTAACCAAATTATTATATTTCCAATATAGGATAAAATTGAATAATCCAAATTATTTTGATGGATTTGTTTATCTGATTCTGTAAGTTTAGTTTGATTGAAATTTAAAGTTAGTTCATCATATTTACCAAAGGTTTCAATTATATTAGGGTATATTTTTAATGCTTTATTCAAACCTCTTGATTCATATATGGCAATATTAGTACATAATAAAATGAATGAGTTTCTGAAAGAATCATCTTCAAATAATGTTTCATAACTTAAAGCGAAATTCATGATAGTTTTCAAAGGCTTATTACCTTGACCAAGAATTCTTTTTAATTTAATATCAGTGGAATTTAATTTATAAATCTGTTCATTACTTAATCCCATAATAGTTTCAATTGGTTGAATTTTTGGTAATCTTTCACTATATTTTTTATTAGTGTGAGTCAGTTTAACTGATTTTAATTTAATACTAAAAGGATCAATTGGTGAATTTTCTTTAGAATCTGAATCTGAACTTTCTCTTTGAATTTTGGGCTTAGTTTCAGATTTTTCAGCCTTGGTTTCAGACTTTGAATCTTTTGGAGATTCCTTCGATCTTTTATCTCTTGGTTTACGATTGTTCTTTCCTTCATCAAGTTCCTGTTTATTGGTATCTTCATTACCGCCATTTATATCTTTTGAACCCTTCTTTTTTGATTTTCTCTTTCTAGGCTTCTTTGGTTTAGGGTTAATACCATCAACTGGTTCAGCTTTATCACTAACAACCTCCTCAACATATTCTTCCTTTAACTTCCTTGCACGTCTATCTTTCTTAATAATCTCCTCAACACCTCTCTTCAACTCTTCATCGTCATCACTTGAAAGTTGGATATCATTAAGATCTTTCTTAATATCATCAACTGATAATAAACGATTGATAACCTTCTTATCTTTTTTATCAAATAAAACTTTTTGATTATCAATATCATTAGAATGAATAGATTTTATATCAACAGACAGTTTGATATGGTCATTCTTCGAAGTGGTAGGATTTAATACATAATCCAAATCTTTTTCAAATTCATCCATGTTATTATAAAATCGCGTTAGTCTACACCAATGAACAAAGCACCCAGGCACAGCACAAACACCCAGGTACCACAAACACAGAACACAAACAAAAACACTACACTACAAAAAATTATAATATGCTTTATATTTTAATCTAGAATATAGAAACTATACAACTATACTATTTTATTATTTAGTGACTTAAAAAGAAGCAACAAATGATTCAGTAACGGATTTTAATTTATCTAAGGCTTCTTTGGATAATTCACCCTTTTCTTTAATAGTGGTTAAGATTTCAGATTCATTAGATTTTAAGTGGGATAAGAAAGATTCTTCAAATTCACCAATTCTTTCTAAAGCAACGGAATCTAAGTAACCATTAACACCAGCGTAAATTAATGGAACTTGTTCTTCAGCACCTAATGGAGAGTATTGTTTTTGTTTTAATAATTGAGTTAATCTTTCACCTCTAGCTAAAGTTTGTTTAGTTGAAGCATCTAAATCAGAACCGAATTGGGCAAAAGCAGCAACTTCTCTATATTGAGCCAAGAATAATTTTAATGAACCAGCAACTTGTTTCATAGCTTTAACTTGAGCAGCAGAACCAACTCTAGAAACGGATAAACCAACATTAATAGCTGGTCTAATACCTTTATAGAATAATTCAGCTTCTAAGAAAATTTGACCATCAGTAATAGAAATAACATTGGTTGGAATATAAGCGGAAACATCACCACCTTGAGTTTCAATAACTGGTAAAGCAGTTAATGAACCACCACCGTTAGCTTTAGACATCTTAGCAGCTCTTTCTAATAATCTAGAATGTAAGTAGAAAACATCACCTGGGTAAGCTTCTCTTCCTGGTGGTCTTCTTAATAATAAGGATAATTGACGGTAAGCAACAGCTTGTTTAGATAAATCATCATAGATGATTAAAGCGTGTCTACCATTATCTCTGAACCATTCACCAATAGCACAACCAGTGAAAGGAGCAATATATTGTAATGGAGCAGCTTCAGAAGCAGTAGCAGCAATAATAATAGAATATTTCAAAGCATCATTTTGTTCTAAAGTTTGAACTAATTGAGCAACAGTAGATCTCTTTTGACCAACAGCAACGTAAACACAGTATAATTTTTTAGATTCATCTGAACCATTGTTCCAGTTCTTTTGGTTTAAGATGGTATCTAAAGCAACAGCGGTTTTACCAGTTTGTCTATCACCAATAATTAATTCTCTTTGACCTCTTCCAATTGGGACTAAAGAATCAACAGATTTTAAACCAGTTTGCATAGGTTCGTGAACTGAAGTTCTTGGTAAAATACCTGGGGCTTTAACTTGAGCTCTTGAAGAAGCTGAGTTGTTTAATGGTCCTTTACCATCAATTGGGTTACCTAAACCGTCAACAACTCTACCTAATAATTCAGGACCAGTTGGGACTTCAACAATTTTACCAGTTCTCTTAACGGTATCACCTTCCTTAACGGTGGTATCAGAACCGAATAAGACAATACCGACTTGACCAGCTTCTAAATTTAAAGCCATACCTCTAACACCGGAGGAAAATTCGACTAATTCTTCAGCTCTACAGTTGTTTAAACCGAAAACTCTGGCAATACCATCTCTAAATTATGTTAGTATTAAATTTTTCAATTTGAATTTTAATTGGCCGAGCTCGACTTTGGGTGCGTGTCGCAGACACTCAACGCAATTCAATGATCTACAGTGTGGGACTACGGTGTGGGATTGGGAATATTGGATAAAAATATAATCAATCATAGATTGTAGTACCATGGAATTATGTAGGATCATTACAATTATGATAACCACAAAGTCGACGACAATTGAATCTTTTTTTTTTTAAAAATAAACATACCCAACGGATAAAACTCTACCGGTTTCATTTAAGTTAGCTTCTTCAGAAACACCTCTGATTCTTTCTTCTAAGATTGAAGAAACTTCAGTAGGAGCAGCTTTAGCTGAAGCAAATCTCTTTAAAGAAACTTGAGGACGAGTCTAAATTAGTTAGTAAAATGATCGCAGGGTGTGGGATCTTATACAATAATAAAATGGACGATATCAACCAACTAGGATTGATTGTTTAGATAGTTGAATCAATTGATGCTAGGAGATCAATTGTAGATTGATTCCGTGAATTTCCTATAGAAATTGGTTCAAATTAATCAATTCTTGTCAAGATTCATACATTGTGTACTCAATCATTAATTATATAAAATCATTGGTAAAACTTAAAATACATACAATTCTTAAAGATGATCTTGAAGCGGTAGCTAAAGATCTAGTAGCAGAACGTAAGACTTGACGTGATAACATTATTCCTTACTAATTGTAAAAACCTTTTCGAAAAAACAGAATAATTTTTTTGAAAAATTTGAAAATTTTATTTGTCGAGACAAAATTCGAATTATGAAGTTTCGACCAATTAAATTTGCAAAGCGATGTCGTCCAGAGTTCATTTTTAGTGCGAAGGATTTAGTGCGGTAGTTGGTGGTAGTTTGGGATAATGCGGCGACGTTCCGGGTGAGGACGGTAGGGACGTTGAGATTTTGCGGGTTGAGGATCGGTGATATAAAGTTATTGGTGGGTTTAGGAGATTTGCGACAAGGTGTGAAAGTGTTACGACATTATTTACTATGAGGTTATTTAGTATGAGATTGATTATGGAATTATTGATTATGCAATTATATATGGATGGATGGATTTAACAAGGTTTATATTGTAAAATTTTTTTAATATTTATTATACCTCTTAATGATTTATATAATCTGATTTATCACCCTTTAAACTCTTTCAACTCTTTCAACGGGACAAATGTGCCTAGCTCACCGTAGTAAATCCTCTCTACACCCATAGTAAAACCCGCGTACTTCGCATAATTCTTAGTGAAAAATTTTATACAACCAAATTTTCATACAACCATGATTAGATCAATAAGATTCTATTCTAATAATAAACAGACAGTGTTTTTGTCTGATTTATTAGCCAGAATTGAAAAAATCAATTTGAATAAAAATATGTTACCAAAAACTGAAGTTAATGAAACCAAACCACTGTCACAAATTAAAAAGTCTACTAGTGTGAAAACTAAAGAACTGAAACCAAAGGAAGCTACAAAAGTCCAACCTCAAAGAAGTAAAGTCCCAGGTAGTTTATTTACTATAAAAGTAGCTGATCATCCATTATTTAATAGATCAGATGAGAATACTCAAAACAAACCGGGATTTAGACGACAATCAACACCAAGAACATCCAATAGACAAAATACTGCTAATAATAGACCAAATAGACCTAATAGACCTAATAGACCAAGACTTTTGAAAGGTACTAAACTGTCAGAAGCTATTGAACTTGTTTCTAAAGATGTTCAATCCCAAGATTATAAACCATCTATAACCAATCAATTTCTTAATGGTAAATCTACCAATTTCCAAATTGATTTAACTTCAAGAATCACCAGTGTCATTAAATCACAATTATTAAAATCTAAATATCCTTACTTATTACCAAAATCCATTATTGAATCAGCTCCAAAAGTTGGTAATAAATTTTTAGTTAAGAATGGTAAATTTAATATTGAAGTTGAAGATTTACAAAATGATATTAATAAAATCATCAAGGGTAAATCAGTTGATAACTTAACAGAAGATTCAATTATCGCCAACACTTTAAATAAAAATGGAGATTTAGATTTATCTTCTAAACAACATATGTTGAAGATTATAAGTTCTAAGAATTTAGGTGATACTTTTGCTAAAGCTCATTGGAGAGCATAGACAGTCAAAGTACTCGTGTAAATAAAAATATAGTAATATGTATATAATACAAACGTTTAAACTAAATGATTATGAAACCCAAATGGTTAATTGCTTTTCATTATTCTCTTCAAAAGTATCTACAGCTAATAACCAATCATCATTTGAATCCATAACCACAAAATCCCCATCTTCATCTTTATATCTTAATTTATTAACCACTATATCATCATGTACTTCATCACTTGATGCAATTTTATTCGATACTTTCAGGTATAAATCATTAAAAGTTACCAGGGAAGGTAAAATTAAACTAGAGCTAATTTCAATCTTATCATAAATGATTTTAATTGGTATCATACTTGATTGACTATTAGATTGACTATTAGGATTAGAATTTGTTGACAGGAATGAAGTTTCTGGTAAACTGGTATTGTTTGTATAAGATGAAGAAACTCTACTTGGATCACCACCTGATTTACTTCTACTTGATCTCATCATACTAAATGTTGATGATGATGAATGATGCCTAGCATAAGTTGAACCATTAGATGATCTTTGTGATGTCGCATCATAATCATGATGATAATGATCAGTATTATCTCTTAATTTTCTTTGAATTTGATTATTCATTTCATTAGTCTTTAAATGTCTTAAACAATTTTCCCATTGATTTCTGATTTCTTCAGTTCTATATCTTAAACTAAATGATCCACTTTCCTTTTTACCACTCCATGATATTACCATAGTATACCCATTATTATTGGATGATGTTATATTATAAATTTCCAGTATATAAACTCTTCCCTTTAACTCTAATTGAGTCTTATCACGAGCATTATTCAAATTTTCTAACAAATTTGCAGTTGATGATGATGTTACTGATGATGTTGATTTTTTCCTTGATGATAATAAATCTCTTCTTTTCTTAGTAGTATCTTCATTATTAATTTCAATAAAGAAAAATATGATTTTTTCAAATAAATATGCTTGATATTCCTTTTCATTATCATTATCTTTAACACCGACAACTCCATGATATAATAATTCTCCTTGATCTTTTAAATTGAAACCTCTCCAATTAGATACTCTTTCAACCAAATTTTGTAAGAAACCAATATTTTCACTTCTTCTTTGTGCTTCATTAACTTGATTAGCAACTTCTTTCATTGCTTGATTAGCCACCAATAATTCATTATAACTTGGATCTTGCTCATTGGGCCAACTTTTAATCAATTCTTTTAATAATAATGGATATTTACATAATCTTTGAATTGGTTTTAATATAAAACTTTGTAATTCTAAACCAGGATCTAAAATTTTAGAACTTTTCATTAAATTTATTGCTTCTTTATGAATTAAATCAATAGCATTTAATTGTCCTACAGTCCAAGGTTCATAGCTTTTGAAAGGTCCACTAGCAGCATGAATAAAGATTGAACCAATTCTAGTTAAATCATTACTAACATTTATATTACATTCTAATCCAATAAGAAATTTCCTTTGGAAATCAATAATTTCATTTAAATTAGGGAATAATATATGAATTTGTTCACTAGAAATTAATTCATTATTAACTAATTCATTTTTATAAGTTAATAAAGTTTCTAAATCTTTAACATATTTCCGTTCAGTTTCAATTACTTCTTTAAATACTTTTGACAGTTCATTAGTAATATTAATTTCACCTATTGAATTGTCATCAAGTTTTTTCAATTGTTCAGGTAATAATTGATTAACCACTTTAATAATCTTTAATAAATCATGAGTATTATCCAGGAATACATTAGATATAGTGAACATTATATCATCATTTAAACTAAGATGAGTCTTAACAGCAATTAAAAAATCATAAACACTTTTTTTACACATTCTAACATCGTCACTACCAATAATAGGAATTTGATACGATTTATTAATTAAATTGAATAATAAACATAAAGGGGCTCCTTGTTGAAATAATTTCCATAATTTAGTTACAGGATCAACCCCTAAACTAGCAGGTAAAACTCCAGCAGTAAAAGTGAAAATATTCAAATTACTATTGGAAGGATGAGTTTGAGACCCAGTATTATTAGAACTAGTTAAAGTTGTTGATGAAGGAGTGAATGAATTAGTTGAAGAATTATCGGAAATAACTGAAAATCCATTGGAATTCACCGACGTACGTTCATTAGGATGTTTGTTATCTTGTAAAGGTTGACTCAAACTTAACGCTTGTTGTTCACTACATTGTTCCGCCAAGTTATGAGCTACTTTTAAAAAAGGTTCCATACCATCAATTTTACCTAATTTTATTAACAACATTGAACTTTGATAGAATAAATGATCTTTGGCATTAGATGCTTGATTGAAATTAGCACCAATTCCAATTGGTGTCAGGCTAACCCTTGTGATGTTCCCGGCACTATTCAAGGAGACACTGGAATTGGAATGGGAACTTGAAAATGACCGAAATGGTGGTTCCATGATTTCGTTGTATTATATCTACTAAATGAATGTATTACTGTTCAACTTATTCTTGTCGAGATTTGTCTTCCACAAAGGCACAATCTTATTACTATACACTATGTTTATTATTAAACGATTATTACTAATCTGATTAACTTAAATTTCTATATATCGTAATCAATTAGTTATCTTCAGTTTCAATTATATTTACCTAAGTGTTTGTTCCTTTGACATGGAAATTCGCAGAATGCGGTACGGACACGCATTTCAAATCCACTAAGAAATTGTATATTTAAGGTTTAAGCGACACTACGAAGGCGATTTACATACCGCCTGATGGATTTAAGTTAGTAAATTATGAGTAAGTAAAGGGGTTATTATTATATTGTTTATATTACATTTGTATGTTAATAGTAGAGCGCTCTTTGATTTCAGTATAGTCAAGTACTGTTTTTTACTGCTTAGTACTGCTTTTTACTGCTTGTACTACTATTTACTGCTTAATACTACTCCCTACCACTACCTAGACTACAAGACTACCTAGCACCACCTGGACTTCCCAGCACCACCTAAAAAGTATCTGGGAAAACTAAAAATTAAGGCTTTATCATATATGTCATAGAAGTACAATTATCACTAGTATACACAAAAGCAGTTTTACTAGAAAACCAAACAATTTTCGCCTCTACTAATTTCCCTGATGAACTATTTGATATATCAAGCATTTCTTCTTTGCTGGTAAAATCGTAAATCTTGGTATTCGATCCCTCGTACGATACTCCTATATAAGTTCCATCTCTACTACAATTTATACAATTTATTGGTTCATCTACATTTGATATTAATTTTTCAACCAAGAATGTCTTTGTACTCCAAAATGATAAAACTCCTTCATTTGATCCTAATCCAATATATGTACCTCTAGGATCAATTGTTATACACGTAATTGATGATTTATGTCCAGTTAATTTTTTGCGGAATATAACTTCTATTCCTTCAAGTAAATCTTCAATTTCAAATATCATTGCTGTTCCATCATGTAATCCCACTATAAAGAAACTATGATTATAATGGAACCATTCTAGGCAATAGATATATTCATCTAATTTAGTTTCACCTATTTTCTTATATGTAGTCCCCACAGAATAAAATATTATACTAGAATCTCTATCCACTACTGCTAATATCTTACCATCATAAGAATAATTTATCTTTTGACATATAACTGGTGTATCATTTGATTTAGTTACTTTGATAGTATGATCTAATTTCCCATTCAATCCTCGCCATATTTTCACATATTCATCTCTACCAACTGTAGCAAAAGTATATTCAGTCATTGGATTCCATGAAAGTCCTTCTACTGGTTTTTCATGGGCTTTCTCTATAGTAATTGAATCGTATAATGACAGTTGAGAACACTTCCAAATTCTTAATGATTTATCAGTTCTAGAATTAACTAATAATGTCCCCGCATCATTTATTGATAATAATATAATTTCTGACCCATATGAACTCTGGTCATTATATACAATTGGTTTAAGAAGTTTAAAGAATGAGGCATTAGTTCTGGCGTTGTTCATATTAACTATTGAGAAAACCGAGAGTGTCAAAATTATTTTTCAACGATCACCGCCTACCAATATCATTAAAGTTAACAATGTCAGGGCATCCGAAATTACTTTCAATGGATGCGTTTGCCAAAACGGTAGAAGATGCTAGGGTTAAAACTGCTAGTGGTGGTATAATTACATTGATTTGTATTACGGTCGTATTATTCTTAATACGTAATGAGTATCAAGATTATACCCTGATTATTACTAGACCCGAATTGGTAGTAGATAGAGATATTAATAAGAAATTAGATATTAATTTAGATATTTCATTCCCTCATATACCTTGTGCCATGTTAAGTATGGATATTTTGGATGTTAGTGGAGATTTGAAAATTGATATATTAAAGAATGGTTTCCAAAAATATAGAATCTTACAAAATGGTGAAGAAAAATTAGTAGAACATGCTAATTTAGTTGATGATACTCCTTTAGAAATTAGAGCTAAAGGTTTAGCTGAAGGTGAAGATAAACCATGTGGTGAATGTTATGGAGCTTTACCTCAAGATAAAAAACAATATTGTTGTAATGATTGTGAGACTGTTAGATTAGCTTATGCTGCTAAAGTATGGGCTTTTTATGATGGGAAAGAAATTAGACAATGTGAAGAAGAAGGTTATGTTTCGACAATAAATCAAGAAATTGATGGTAAAGAAGGTTGTAGAGTAAGAGGTACAACTCAAATTAATAGAATCAGTGGAAATCTTCATTTTGCTCCTGGGGCTTCTTATACTGAACCAGGTAGACATGTTCATGATCTTTCATTATTTGATAAACATCATGATAAATTTAATTTTGATCATAAAATCAATCATTTATCTTTTGGTAATGATCCTGTTACTAATGCTAATTTAGATAAACAATCTTTACATCCATTAGATGGTCAAGCTCAAAATTTGAATGTAAAATATCATCTTTATTCATATTATTTAAATGTTGTTGCTACAAGGTTTGAATACTTGACCACAAAATTAAAACCAGCTTTAGAAACTAATCAATTTTCAGCTATATTTCATGATAGACCTTTAAGAGGTGGTAAAGATCAAGATCATCAACATACTTTACATGCAAGAGGAGGGTTACCGGGAGTATTTTTTCATTTCGATATTTCTCCTTTAAAAATTATTAATAAGGAACAATATGCTAAATCATGGTCAGGGTTTGTATTAGGAGTTGTAAGTTCAATTGCAGGAGTTTTAATGGTTGGTTCAGTTTTAGATAGATCAGTATGGGCAGCAGAAAAGGCTATAAGAGGTAAAAAAGATGTTTAAATATATTTACAAGTTATATATCATATGATTTATTTAAGTATTTCCAAGTATCTTTAAGTATGAAGATCATTAAATAGTTAGGTAAATATCATGTTTATAGTCATTATACTCAAACCAGTACAGAAAAATCAAATATCATTTAATAAATGTTTAATTTGATTATAATATTCCTTATCTAAATAATCTCCTAATTCTTCCTTCGTTAACCACATAACTTTAATCCCATTTTGTGGCTTAAATGTACCACTAAGTATATGAGATTTAATGAAAAATTCATTATTAGAATTATTCTCTATATGATGACATGGTTTACTAGAAATATTAAAATAATTGATTTCATCACCTCCTATGTTATATAAACCATCCTCGGCTAATTTATGTAATGGTATAAGATCACCAGTTTGATTTAATTGAAAATTTGGTAATTTCCAACTATTACCTTGTTGTATGATTAAGTATAATGATCTACTTAATTTCCTCTCTAAACTTGATAAATCATTATTTTTATCAGCTTCAGTAGTTCTGGAATTTGGATTGATTTTACGGGATAAATTATCACTAATATCGGCATCAATAATTTCATTACCATTGTCATCAGTTTTATAAGTCTTTGGTAATTTAATCTCTTGTTTAAATCTACGATCTCTTTGATGTTTAATATCAGGTCTACCTGAAGGAAATTCTATATTTGGATTATTGAATATTGGTGCTTTATTCAATTCTTTATATCTTTGATCTCCTAAAGTTCCTTCTCTATAATAGAACCATTTTGGAAATGTCCACATTAATCTCTTCCATAATTCATTTTTATATTGATAGTATTGACTTTCAAATGCTGGTAATTCTCTCGTTATTATTGGATTACGTGATAATAATAATGTTGATGATATACTTGGGAGTGTGGCCACGTTACTTTGAAATCTTTTAGGAATTTTAATCATCCTAACTCTATGGATTTTAAGTCGTTATATATCTCACTATTAGTCTCAAAATTTTTCATTGAAAAATTTTTGTGTAGAGTCCGGGTAATCACCTCAATTTGTGACATATAAAAGGAGGCGAGAATCCAACATCGAAAAAAAAACTTGCAGTATCCTTAATTTAGCGATTGTGGAAGACCCCTTTACATTTTAATATATCGAAATTTTAGCTTATATCGAACCTTTGAGTTGTAAATAGAATCCCCACGTTGTATAATATTCGTATAAATAATATCTGATAATTTTTTTTGAATTAAACTTAAAAGAAGTCAAAATATCAAAATATCAAGATTAATAATATTAAGTGGTACAAACAGAAAAAAAGAATAATAACAATCATTCTAACGTTGTAATCTCTGGGAAAATCTTATCGTAAATATTTAAGTAAAAACCAGTAATTCCTAATAGCGCATTAGCGGCCTAGTAATACTAACGAATATTGAAAGTATCAGTAATTAAATCAAAGAAAGTAATACGCAAACGTGTATAAGCTATGTCCGATATTAATAAATTTGAAACCATTTTAAATGAAATACCAACATTAAAAGCTCCTGGAGTTTCAGGATCTCGTATTAAAGCATTGAATTCAATTGCAGTTAAAAATGTTGAACATGAATCAACTTTAATAACTAAATTGTATACTATTTGTAAATCAGTTCCTTCAACTCACAAAATTGGAGCTTTGTATGTAGTAGATTTAATTGTAAGATCTTATTCTGATGAAGCCAAGAAACAAGGTCAATCAGTAAATTCAGAAAGTCCTGAAGGTACTTTTGCCTCTGGAGTTTATAAAATTAGTGAATTAATTGAAAGTATTTTAGATGATGCTTTAGAATTAACTATTGATAAAGCTACTTATAATAAAATGTTAAAATTAATTGATGTTTGGGAAAGATCTCAAACTTTTAATCCTGAATTAATTAAGCACTTAAGATCGAAATATTATAAATCAACAACCCCTCCTGGTACTCCACCTCCAAGAGTAGTTGAATTAACTTCTAAAATTGAACCTGTATCAAATGTACCTGATACAGCTAGTGTTTTACTGGCATTAGATAATTTACAAAAATTAAGTAATTCAAATAATTCTACTCCAACTGGTCAACCTGCTTCTATTAATAATACTAATGATATTTTATCAAAATTATCGAGTTTAAGTGGAAATATTGCATCTAATGCTCCACAACCTCAAAATGTTCCATCAGTTCCATCGATCCCACAAGTACCAAGTATTTCAAATAATCAAAAGAATACGCCACCTCCACAAAATGCTCAAAGTGTATTTGATATGTTACAAAATCTTCAAGGACTGAATCAATCACAAAATCAAGCACCACCACCACAACAACAGTATCAAAATCAATTTCAAAATCAAAACCAATACCAAAATCCAAATCAAAACTTTCAAGATAGATCAAATAATTTTGAAAATACTTACTCTAGGAGAGATAGATCAAGAAGTCCTAGAAGAACTAATGGAAATAATATTCGTCAAAGATCACCACCTCGTAAACCACCAAGTTTACCATCGATTCCATCCAGTTTACCAAGAATCCCAAGACCTAATCATCCTATTTCACCAGTACCTCAACCAGCTGAAGCTAATCATTTTAACCAAAATGGTTCACAAATTCAGTTCCCATCATCAAATTTCCAACAACCTCCAACTTCTAATATCTCTCTGAGCCAAGGCTATTCAGATCAACAATTTTCACAATCATCAAATCAACCAGCTGGTGAATTAAATGTTGAAGGAACCCCAAATTTCCGTCCTCGTAATGTTGGTTATGACCAATCCATTCCACAAGGTACTATTAAAGTATTCTCCAGAACTTTATTCTTTGGAGGAATCACTCGTGATATGGATGAAAGCTATTTAGTTAGAATCTTAGCACCATATGCAACTGTACAATCCGTCACTTTAAACGTTGAAAGGAAACATGCTTTTGTTAAAGTATATTCAAGACCAGAAGCAGAAAATGTAATTAATAATTTTAATCAAGACAATTCTTTACCAATACGTACAAGATGGGGAGTTGGTTTCGGACCAAGAGATTGTTGTAATTATCAAAATGGGGTATCAATGATACCTCTTACGAGATTAACAGATGCTGATAAAATGTGGATAGAAAAGGGTCAATGGGGTGGTACTGGAGGTCAACCAATTATTAGTGGATTAATAATTGATGAACCAGATATTGAAATTGGTTCAGGTATTTCATCTAAGGCTATGTCTAAGAAAATGCCAACTAATTCAGCAAGAAATGGACCTAAATCAAATATTCCTGGAGAAACTGATCCTCAACCTAATAATTATGGAGGTGATTTTAATCAAGGATTAAATCCATTACAAGGATTATTTAATCAGAATTCAAATTCTAATCAAGTTTATTCCAATTTTCAACCAAATTTTAGTCAAATTTAAAGTTTATAGATAATATATATTGATGTGGGATTTAGTTTTGGGGCTCTTATTTTTGGGATGTAGTGTTTAGTTTTTAGAGTAATTCTGACACCTAAGAACCTTCTAACTTATATAAAATGAAACGTAGGAATCCTCTAAGTTGAATGATACGAAGGATTTCTAGGTTATATGAAGCTTAGGACCTTCTTAGCTCTATAAATAAAGAACCTCATAATCATAAAACTCATCATAGCTATAAGACCAATGCCACCCTTCTGAGACAGTGATAAGAGTGAGACCGAGATCAAAATCTACGCTCATGGAGTATTCAAGTTTAAAGAAACGAACATCTTCAGCTAATGCTAAACCAATTACAGTGAATGATAATAAATCATCATTATTCAGCTCAAGCACAATTTCATCATCTAATAGAATAACTAAAAAATATTCTCGAAAACAAAGGATCTTACAATCATTAGGTAAACAGAGTAATGGTAATATAAAGTCTCAATATGCCACCGGAGTTTCCAATAAAGAAACCAAAGAAACTGATGAAAACAAACAAGGATCATCAGTAATGAGTTTTATACCCAGTGACGATGAAAATGAAAAGAAAAGTG
Organism: Yamadazyma lessepsii; assembly: GCA_030563485.1. Lineage (NCBI taxonomy): Eukaryota > Fungi > Ascomycota > Pichiomycetes > Serinales > Debaryomycetaceae > Yamadazyma > Yamadazyma lessepsii. The sequence continues at coordinate 177,717 of JAJMJG010000006.1, read as the reverse complement.
ACGCTGACGATGAATTAATTGATATCAATTTTGAAACTCATGAACCTGTTGAGCATCATAATTTTGAACCTTTAAATCAATTAATATCAACCACAAGAAGTAGAGCAACTACTCCAGATCTTAATCTAGATTTAAAGATCGAAAATGTTTATGAAAATGTTATTAATGATAAGAATTTAGATATTATCAAAGCAAAATATAAGACCCAAAAAATACCAAAAGTACCAAAGAAACGAAGTCAATTATTAACCAGAGTTAAACCATATTTAGATATTATCCCAGAATTATTATCAGGTAAAGAATCAATGTCATTTTTCTATGATTTAGCAAAAGAAGTTAAGAATGAGAATGGTCAAGATTCTTTAACTCAACGAGACAAAGAAAGAGTTAACTGGTCACAATTTGTAGGAGGTTATTATGGATTAAGCCGTCAAATGTTCATAGCTAATATAATAAGGAGTAATTTCAAGAAAGAATTGATTAAATCAGCTAGTAAAAACAAGACAGTATCATTTTGGGGAGCTGATGATTTTGCCAACTATGTACTTGCTAATGAGTTAATTATAAGGTTAATTATGGAGGATTATAAATGTGATTTTAATAGAGCAGAAGATATTATTAAGAAAACTGGTGAATATGGCAATGTTACAGATTCAATAGATATAGTGAATGATTTAGAATTGACTGAATTAAAGGTTTCTTAAGTAGGGAAGTCAGTGGTTAATTATTAAGAGAGGTTCAAAATGTAATATAAGTTTGATTTTAGAGTATTAAAGTTGAAAGTTTATAAATGTCTATGAATGAATATAAATGTCTATGAATTAAAATAAATTAATATACAAATCAAGTGGTAACTATAAACCCCTATGATCGTATCACAAAAACCTCTCGCAGCCACACACCTCAGCCAACACCTCAGCCAAATCTCTTCTCACTTACTACCAAGTTTCCTCCCGCACATCACCATATTGATACCATTCCATAAAATAACGGTTAAATCACCGATAATTCCTTTACTCCACTCCGTACCAACTCGTTACTTCACCTCATCAAGAATGTTCCAAGATAAAGTATTCATTAATAACTTATCAGTTATGGCCATCACCGGAAGTGATGCTTGGAATAGACCAACGGCTCAACCCATTAATATTAGTGTTGAATTAGATACTGATTTTTCTAAAGCTTCAGCTACTGATAATTTAAAATATTCATTAAATTATGCAGTTATAAGTAGAAACGTATTAGAATTCATGCAAGTTAATCAACTGAAAAATTTCAAATCTTTACAGAATATTGGTGAAGAAGTTAGTAAGATTATTTTAGATCCTAAGAAAGGTGGTGGTGAACAAGGATTAATTAGTATTAAAAGTGAAAAATCAGAAATAAGAGCTCAAGAGATTGAGTATAAGTTACGTAGGTCAAGAGATGGAGTAATTGGATTAGATTCTATAAATGTTAATAAGTTAAGACTATTAACTATTATAGGTGTATTTACATTTGAAAGGTTAAAAAAACAAATTGTTGATGTTGATTTAAGTATTGAATTGTTACCTAATCATAATGTCCAAATTCATGAAATTATGAATCAAATTACTGATTATGTGGAATTATCAAATTTCAAGACCGTTGAGGCTTTAGAGTTAAATATTGGTCAATTGATCTTTCAAAAAAATGGTGATCATGTGGCTAAAGTTGAAGTGAAAGTTACAAAACCAAATGCTATAAGTTATACTGATGGAGTTGGGGTTAGAAGTGTTTTAACAAAGGATAGGTTTAAAGATATGGCTGAAATTAAAATCAGTAAACTGTTAGATACTGATGGGTTTAATTTACCAGTAGCTACTGAAATTGAAGAGAAACCTTACCATATTGCATATATTGCATTTGGATCTAATGAAGGTGATCAAGTCAAAAATATCAATGATTCTTTATCTTTACTCGAACTGAAAGGTAATAAAATAATTTCTACTTCTTCAATGTACATTTCTAAACCAATGTATGTTATTAATCAACCTGATTTTATTAATGGGGTTATCAAGATTGAGACCAAACAATCTCCTGATGAACTTTTACAAACTTTAAAAGCTATAGAATATGAATCTCTTGGAAGAGTTAAACATTTTGATAATGGTCCTAGGTCAATTGATTTAGATATTTTATTATATGATGATGCTACTGTAAATACCCCAGATTTGACCATACCGCACAAATCAATGTTGGATAGAACATTTGTACTTCAACCATTATGTGAACTAATTAAACCTGATTTCATTCATCCAATATCAGCTGAACCTATTCATAATCATTTGAAGGAATTATTAAAGGCCGTTCCTCATGAATCCGTACAATTATCAAACAAACTTGTACAAATTGTTCCTATACCAAATATACCAGTTAATAAGAACCCTTTAGTATTTGATTTACTTGATAATAAATCTAGAACATTAATGATGGGGATCTTGAATATAACACCCGATTCATTCAGTGATGGTGGGAAAAATATTGAATTGGCTTCAGCTATTGATAATGCTGTTAAATTAGTTGAAGATGGGGCAGAAATTATTGATATTGGTGGTGTTTCTACAAGGCCAGGAAGTGATGAAGTAACTGAAGAAGAAGAATTATCAAGAATTATACCAGTATTGAAGGCTATTAAATCCCATGAAAAATTATCCAATATCTTAATTTCAATTGATACTTATAGACCTGAAGTAGCACGTCAATGTCTTAAACTCGGTGCTCATATAATCAATGATATATCCATGGGGACTTATGATACAAAAATTTTCGATGTCATTGCTGAATATGGATGTCCATATATTTTAAACCATACCAGGGGTGATTCTAAAACAATGTCCAAATTAACCAAGTACGAAGATAATGTAGATGAAGACATTATTGAAATCTTAAATGACCCTAAAACTGGAGTATTAAATCAACTTGATAATCCACAAACCAAAGCACTTCTTAATTCTATTGGTCGTGAACAATCTTTACAACTTTTAAAAGCATTTAAAGCTGGGGTTAAAAAATGGCAAATCATTATTGATCCAGGAATTGGGTTTGCTAAAGATTTAAAACAAAACTTAACGATTCTTAAACATGCAAGCATACTTAAGAAATATTCCGTTATTGTTAATGAAAAATATGGAGAACATGTGATTGAAAATTATATAAGTTTCAATGGGTTACCAACACTTTTAGGAGCTTCAAGAAAGAAGTTCTTAGGTACATTAAATAATGAGCCAAATGCTGAAGATAGAGTGACTAGTACAAGTGCAGCAATTATGGCATGTATTCAACAAGAAACTGATATAGTTAGAGTTCATGATACTTTAGAAATGAAAAAGACTATTACTATCGGTGAAGCTATTTATAAAGATATTCATTAATATATATATATCGAGACCGTGCACCAATATTATTATTCACCCGTTCACCAACACCCGTAAACCAGCACCCGTATCTGCGGGTAACCGCTTCGCGACAGGAAAAATTTTCAACCTGATAATACTGAAGTACGAAGCGAACTAAAGTTCTGTAGTAGTTGTCTGAGAGAACCTTTAAGGCAGGAGTAGAAGAAGAGATTAAGTAAGATGGCATCTGTTTTCCCAAGAGCATGTTATAAATGTGGTGAAGTTGGTCACATTGCTGACGACTGTGAACAAAACGAAAGATTATGTTACAACTGTCACAAACCAGGTCATGAATCAAGTGAATGTAATGAACCAAAACTGACCGATAACAAACAATGTTATTTATGTGGTAACGTTGGACACGTCCAAAGTGACTGTCCTACTCAAGAACAAGGATCTAAATGTTACAACTGTGGTAACTTTGGTCACATTTCTAAAAACTGTAATGCTGCCCCAGCTAATGGTAATGCCAACAGTCCAAGAAAATCCAAATTTAAAACTACCTGTTATAAATGTGGTGGACCAAATCATTTTGCCAGAGATTGTCAAGTTAACAACACTAAATGTTACGCTTGTGGTAAAACTGGTCACATTTCAAAAGATTGTAAATCTAATGGTAATGCTAAAACCTGTTACAATTGTGGTGAATCTGGCCATGTTTCAAAAGATTGTCCAGCCTAAGTTATCAAAGTATTAATATAATGAAATTTAGTTTTACGATTTAGTTTTATTAATAAATATCTTGTATAAAAGAAGAATTGTGTAATTACTGTGTAGATTTAAAATTCTTAAATTCTCTAGCGAATTTGGCGTTATATATAGTCCATAACCACTTTAGTTATAATTAAAATATTTTAGATTATTATGTGATTACATAAGCGATTATTGAAGTTAGATCACCAAAGAATGGCTTACCTAATAATAACCCTTCGTGGAGGGGATTTGGTTAGCTATAAACGTATGTCAAGTCAAAGATTTACCATGGATGATATTTCATTTCAGCCATACTTAGAATTGTAGTGCGCAATACCAGAATATTTGTCAGAAGTTGCGAAGTTAAGAAACGGGCAATACTGTGCAAGGTCATAACCGAAAGTCAATACATAAAGTAGAATAAAGAAATAGTCAATACCTACCAATATAATAATAATATGAGTATAAGAAATGAATATGATGAACGTTTAGAGTTCTTAAAAAATGAATATCCTGAGTTACAAGCAAATCATTACTTGGGTAATCCTGGTAGCTTGTCATATGATAATTTGAATGTTAATGATCAAATACTTAATGGAGATTGTAAAGCACATGAATATGCGTTATATAATGAATCCTTAAGTGATAAATCATCACCTTCAACCAATAGTTCCAATATTAATGGACTGGTATTTGCACCTGACCATACTATGGATATTGACAGACATTATGTTAATAATTTACCAACTAAAGCCCATAATATCAAAGATACCGGTAAGAAAACCAAAAGACAAATTTTAGATGAACAAGATGCTATTTTAATTGCTAAAGATGATGCTACTTTAACAGAAGCTGAATTGAATATGAAACGTAAAGCTCAAAACCGTGCTGCTCAAAGAGCCTTCAGAGAACGTAAAGAAACCAAATTAAAAGAATTGGAATTGAAGTTAAATAAAAGTGAAGAAGAAAAACAACAATTAATTGAACAATTAGAAGCTATGAGAAACAGTAATATTAATTCCCAAGTTGCATTCCCTAGAAATGAACAACAATTTATTGATGGTGTATTATATGGAACACATCATATTTTCAAAGAAAATCATAAGAATCAATTATATGGATCACCTGATAATGGATCGAAGATTCTTCTTTTAGGGGCAGTATGGGATTATTTATTATACAGAACTGAAAATGAAGATTTACAAATTGATATAGTTGAAGTTATGCAACATTTAAGAGGTAATGAAAGATGTCATGGCTATGGGCCTGGTTACCCTATTGAAATTATTGATCAAGCCATTGAAGAATGTAGACAGTAAATAATAGGGGTGTAATAGCTGGTTTGATATTATTGTATAGTAATGAAATGTTTAACGTAGGTAATAGATAATAAGTGCATCCCTTTTCCTCATAAAAGATTTTTCTAGAACTTCGAGCCTCCCACAAAAAACTCCCACAAAAACCTGACACTTTCTCATAATTTTCACCATAATGTCAGCCGATCAATACAAAGCAGAAGGTAACAAATATTTCAGTGCTAAAGATTTTGAAAAAGCAATTGAAGCATTCGGTAAAGCTATTGATGCTTCTACTGAACCAAATCACGTTTTATATTCAAATCGTTCTGCTTCTTATGCATCTTTAAAACAATTCGATAAAGCTTTAGAAGATGCTAAAACTTGTGTTTCTATTAATCTGTCATGGGCTAAAGGTTATAATAGAGTAGCCGCTGCTTATTATGGTTTAGGAAATTTACCAGATGCCAAATCTCAATATGAAAAAGCTTTAGAAATAGATGCTAATAATGCTATGGCTAAAGAAGGTTTACAAGCAGTTCAAAGTGCTCTTGATGCTGCTAATGCTCCTGGTGATGATTTTGGTTTAGGTAAAATCTTTTCTGATCCTAATATGATTAATAATTTGAAGGCCAATCCAAAAACTAAGGATTTAATGAATGATCCTGAATTAGTTGCTAAATTACAAAATATTCAAGCTAATCCAAAGGCTAATGCTACTCAATTTTTAACTGATCCAAGGTTAATGACAGTCATGGCTACTTTAATGGGTATTGATATGGATGCTCCAGATCCATCAATTCCAAATCCAAGTGCTAGTTCTAGTGCTAATTCTGCAACTGATACACCAACCCCAAAACCTTCTGAACCAAAACAACCAAAACCTGAATCAAAACCAAAGGAAGAGCCAAAGGAAGAATCAAAACCTGAACCTATGGAAGTTGATTCTGATAAATCTAAAGCTGATGCTTTTAAAGCTGAAGGTAATACTCTCTATAAAGCCAGAAAATTCGATGAAGCTATTGCTAAATATAATGATGCTTGGGAAGCCTTTAAAGATATAACTTATTTAAATAATCGTTCTGCTGCAGAATATGAAAAGGGTGATTATGATGAAGCTATTAAAACTTGTAACTTGGCCATTGATGAAGGTAGAGATATGAGAGCTGATTATAAATTAATTGCTAAAGCTTTTGCCAGATTAGGTAATACCTATTTAAAGAAAGATGATTTAAATGAAGCAGCTAAATATTTCGATAAATCATTAACTGAACACAGAACTCCAGATGTTTTAAATAAATTAAGATCAACTCAAAAAGAAATTAAAATAAAGGAAGCTAATAGTTATATTGATCCAGAAAAAGCTGAAGAAGCAAGATTACAAGGTAAAGATTATTTCACAAAAGCTGATTGGCCAAATGCTGTTAAAGCATATACTGAAATGATTAAGCGTGCTCCAGAAGATGCAAGAGGTTACTCAAACCGTGCGGCTGCATTAGCCAAATTAATGTCATTCCCAGATGCTATACAAGATTGTAATAAAGCTATTGAAAAAGATCCAAACTTTATTAGAGCCTATATCAGAAAAGCCAATGCTCAATTAATGATGAAAGAATATGCTCAAGTTATTGAAACTTTGAATGAAGCTAAAGACAAAGATACTGCTCTTGGAGGTACCAATGGATCAGAAATTGACCAATTATTAAATAAAGCAATGAATCAAAGATTCCAAGGTATTGAAGGTGAAACTCCTGAAGAAACCATGGAAAGAGTAAGTAGAGATCCTGAAATCGTTAAGATTTTACAAGATCCAGTTATGCAAGGTATTTTAGGACAAGCTAGAGAAAATCCTGCTGCTTTACAAGATCATATGAGAAACCCTGAAGTTAGTAAGAAGATTAATATGTTAATTGCTGCTGGTGTTATTAGAACAAGATAATTGTTAATATAAGTACTTTTATTGGAATAGGAATGTATTATTCCGTCCCCCACTCTTTAATTATTGGTCTCCCCCACTCGTTATTATTATTTTATTGTTTCATTAATATTATTTAATAATTCCATTATTCCATGGAATAAGTGAAATTTAACCCCATAGAAATAATAATTCTCCTTTCGTATAAAACGGAGGTCTTATCAGAAATAGGAAATTCGTAAATGCGGGCGCATACCCCAGATTTGAAATTAGCCCCTACAACTTGGTATATTTAAGGAATCCATACCCCAAATGATATTTAAAATTATCAATGACAACTTATAAAAACCCAGTCATACCAGGGTTCAATCCTGACCCATCTGTTGTTCTTGTGGATGGGATTTATTATGCAGTAACATCAACATTTCAATTCTTCCCCGGTATTCCAATTTATGCATCTTCTGATCTTATTAATTGGAAACAAATTGGTAATGTTGTTCATTCTAATGAGCAAGGTGTTGATCTTAGACCATGTGGGACTAGAGTTGTCTCTGCTAATGATGTACACCAAGGTGGACTTTTCGCAGCCACTATTAGATATCATAATGGTAGGTTTTATTGTATATGTACTAATACTGTACCACCATTAGATGAAGGGTTTGGATTTGAACCATATAATTTCATATGTCATACAGATGATATTTGGAGTGGTAAATGGTCAAAAGCGTTTTACATTAAAGATTTCTATGCCATTGATCCATCATTGTATTGGGATGATGATGGGAAATGTTATTGTCAAGGAGCATTCATTTATGGGTATGAAAAACCAATTGCTAATCTGATCCATCAATTTGAAATTAATCCGGATACTGGTGAAAAAATCAGTGAACAATATGAAATTTGTTCTGGATGGTCAAAAGTCATAAGTGAAGCTCCTCATATCTATAAGAGAAATGATTGGTATTATTTAGTATTTGCAGAAGGAGGTACTTATTTAGATCATATGTTATGTGTGGCAAGATCTAAGAGTATAAAGGGACCATTTATTCCATGGGAAAATAATCCATTAGCATCAAACCGTAAAACCAATGAATACGTTCAATGGGTAGGACATGGAGAACTTTTCCAAGATACTCAAGGTGAATGGTGGGGCATGTTTTTAGCTTGTAGAAATGGTAGTACTAAACAACATCCATTGAGTCGAGAAACGTTCCTAAGTCCCGTGACATGGACTGAAGATGAATGGCCTAAAGCTCAAACTATTAAGGTTGATATGGTAATTGATAGGAAATTACCGGTTACTGATAAAACCATATCAATACCGGAATGGTTTCAAACCGATTTATTTGCTAGAGGAGTTTTTATTAGGAACCCTGTAATAGATAATTACAAATATGATCACCAACACAAGTTGATTAGTTTAATACCAGAAGCTAATGGACTCCTGGGTCAAACTGGTACAGTTACATTTATTGGTAAAAGACAAAGTGATTTAATTAGTGAATTCCAAAGTACCATTTATTTTAACCAATCTAATATCAATAATAATGTTAATTATGGAATCACTTTATATAAAGATCCTGGTAGATATTATGAGTTTGGGATTAATAACCAAACACTCTATATTCATAATCATACAGTAGGCACAGATCACAAAGAATTTGAACGTGAAATCAATACCTCTACCACCATAACCTTAAAGATTACATCAACTGAAAATGCCTATAGTTTTCACGTTGACATTGGCAAAGGTTTTGAGCAAGTGAAACAATTGAGTACAGCATCAGTCTCAGCCCAAGAATTCACAGGGGCAATTTACGGTAATTTTGCTTACGGAGATAACCATAGTAATATTATATTCTCAGATCTTCAGTAAATAGTTTTAAATATAAACTTCAATGATAAAATCCCAACTTTGACCCCACCCCGACATGCCAGTGCCTGTGCTTGTAAAATACGGTTATAAATTAGGCTTGCGAGATGTCGCGAATATGCCGAAACTTTTCAGTTTGAGCGAAAATTTTCGATTTAAGGGACCCATTTTGAATGGAATGGATACAGTGGAACTTTAGTAAATTTGTTATAGTATAGTCAATTCATCGTCCCAGTTAATAATTTAATAATATTACTAATAATTCAAAAAACTTTATCAATTAATCAAAACATCACCTGGAAATTTCCTGCTTATAAATAATCATGAGTACAGTAGTAAGTGTAAGAGATATATTTTTTTTTATCCCTAATTTGATTGGATATTTAAGAATAATAACAGCAATGCTTTCATTTGCTACCATGAAACATCACCCTTATTATACATTTATTCTTTATGGAATATCGGGATTTTTAGATGCATTTGATGGGTATGCTGCCCGGAGATTTAATCAAGGTACTAAGTTTGGGGCTGTATTAGATATGGTAACTGATAGATGTGCTACCTCGTCATTAATTTGTTATTTATGTGTCATATACCCTGAATATTGTGTGTTATGGCAATTTTTGGTATCATTGGATTTATCATCTCATTACATGCACATGTATGCTATGATGAATGCTGGTTCTGGAAGTCATAAGAATGTTGGTAAAGAATCAAGAATCTTATCACTTTATTATACTAACCGTACTGTTTTATTTGTGGTTTGTATGGTCAATGAGCTTTTTTACGTGGCTCTTTATTTACATTCATTTGGATTCTTTTGGTTAGGTACGCTATTAGCTTGGGTTAGTGTACCAATTTGGTTATTTAAACAATTTGCTAATGTTGTACAATTACAAAAGGCTTCTTTGATTTTAGCAAGAATAGATGCTGCTGATAAGTCTAAAGCTGATAATACTAAAGCTGTCAACACAAAAATTGAAAATAGGAATTCAAAAAATGATTAGGGTTAGTGTTAATATATCATAATTCGTATATTATTAATATGGGTGTCATTAGTTTATCTCTATAAATCCATCTTTTCTCTCTTGATTGAACCTATTGATAGATTTTTCGATAGATTCTTTACTATGTTCAATCAATTCTTCTTTCTCTGATAATGTACCTAATGTAAGTTCTAATTCGAAACATTTCTCTAGCATTACTGAACTGATTAATTCATTGAATAAATTTATACTTATTTGTAAATATTTCAAGGTTATATTGAATAATTCCTTTGGGGTTTTATTGATTTCTCCACACTTTTGTAATTTGAAAATATTCACACATGCTCTAGCTAATTCATAATAAGCCAATGCTATTAATTCTTTATTACCAACCAGTAATATCGTTATCATCTTTTGACTTATAACTTTATAACTATCCAAATAACTCTCCATACCATTCAATATTGATCCTAAGATAATTATCCCTTCTATAATTATTGAAATGAATCCAACTCGTTTGGCTTGTTGCAATTGTTGTATAAGTAAAGATATGGCTCTTGGTTGATTATTTGATTTATCAAATATTTGACATTTCATTAGGTTCAATCTCATGATTGTATATAAGTTGGTTTTAACTTGTGAATAAACGGGCTCTGATGTATATGAGGTAATAACTTCCATAGCTTGGGAATAATTACCTAATAACATTAACACTTTTGCTTTTAAATAAATAATCTCAGACCTTAACTCAATATCATGGATTTCTATATCCATTAACCTTATCATTATAGTCTCAGCATGTTTATATCTACCTCTGATTAAGTACACATGAGCTAACATAATCAATCTTCTTCTTTGTAAAGATATAAAAACTGATTCATCCCCTTGTACTTTTGGCTCAAGTTCTTTTAACCTCTTATAACCCTTATATATATCACCTTGATTATAATCAATATATGCTTGACGTATTTCTATACTCAACTTATCGGTGGTATTTTTAATTTCATCAGCATAAGTTTCTGCTATTGTACAATAGATACTAGATAAGCATGGATTACCTATTCTTGACCATATATTTGAAGATAATTCCATGGATTTGATGAAACTAGGAACACTATCATTTATAGCCACATACACTGCTTTGAATAAACTTTCCATATATGAAGCCATAAACCCCCCAGTATCCATTATATGTAAACATTCAAATTGATAACTCATGGTATATAACAGAAATGATACCATCTTTGATTTTTTCACAAGAAAATCAAGTAAATGCAGTTCATTGTTGTTATGATAAAAATTTTGATATTTCCATAAATGAGGTCTATTTCTCATAAAGTTATATAGCCAATTTAATATATGAGTCAATGTTATATTATCAGAATTCTCTCGAGCGACGGATATTGCTTCTTGGACGGAATCTAACGCTTTTTCTTCTTCATTGAAAAATTGGTGAAGATTGGCTTTGGAAAGTAATGCATAATGATAAAAATATTTAGAATTGTTTGATACCATATAATCAAAGTATTGATGTAAAGCTTTGAAAGAACCTTGATAGTCTAAATTAGCAAGACATTCAAGAAATTTAAGGTAGTAATAATTTTGAATATTATTAGTTCCAGCCATTTGAAGGGAATTGACATTAGAATTAGGATTGGTCATTAATTCCATTATATCTTTAAGTTGTTGAGGAATTGGAGATCTCCGGAGTTGTAAGATTTCAACTTGTTTGGCAAGAACTGATTCGAGGTTTTCTTTAGAAATTGGGATGATATCAGCAGTATTTTCTCCTTGAGTATGTAGTATTTGTGGTACAGTTACAGTAATATTTGAAGTTGTGGCTAAAGCTTTATCTAAACTTAGATAAAAGTCTGAATCCTCTTGATTATTTTTACTTAGTTTCTTACCTTGAGGAACATCATTCGTGATATCAATAGCAGTTTCTTTTAGTTTATATGAACTTCTGGTGTGTTCTCTATATGATACAAAAGCTTCATAAACTAAGAATAATTCATCAAAGTGTAAGTAATGAATAGTTGCAACGATCTTTTCAATAGCATTCCCAATTAATGATCTTGAGGAGAATTTTATCACATCATTCTCTTTTATCTTATTATCTTTGATCTTATCATTTTCATAAATAATGGATTTGCAATTATCAACTAAATCTATAACACTCACTATACTAGAATGTAATACTTCTGGAGAATTGATCAGCCATAAAACTTTAAGGAACTGTTCTTTAATTTCCAATATCTTTGATCCAGAACCCTCTTTAGACCCATAAGCTTGGTTTAAATCCAGTTCTAACTTTGAAAGTAAATCTAATGATGTGGGTGTTATTATTAAATATTCATTACTATCAAAGAATGGTGTTCTTTCTAGTAGATCAATGATGGTTTTTCCAATATGCTGGTAATAATAATCAATGGGGTTTTGTGCATATACTTGAATCAATGCTATAATGGCTATATCTTGGGGCGATATACTCTCTGACACCAATAGCTTAAGGTTATCATTCCCCATAGTGGTTTGTGTTTAGAAGTCGCGATCGCGGTTTTTATAGTAGAGATTTCTAAGAGATGTGTATTAACTATTCATCATGAGATTCATTCATCATGAGATTCATTCATCATCAGAATCATTCATCATCAGAATCATTCATCATCAGAATCATTCATCATCAGAATCATTCATCATCAGAATCATTCATCATCAGAATCATTCATCATCAGAATCATTCATCATCAGAATCATCCATATTAATTTCTGGCATTTCAAAATCAGAATTTTCTTCTTCTTTATGATTTTCGATTTTATTGTTTTCATTATTTTCGGTGGTTTTTTCTTTTGTGTCTTCTCTGACTTCCCTGGCTTCTCCAGGTTCTCTGACTTCTCTGACTCCTCTGACTTCTCTGACTTCTCTATGTACTATATCTTCTCTTTGTACTATATCCTCTCTTTGTACTGCTCCCTCGTCCTTAACTTCATCAATAGCCTCCTTAAATTTTAAAACCTTGGATTCATCAATTGGTACTTGTTTAAATAATTTCGTATCATCTGGAATTTCTTGTGGTACTATAGGATATACCACGTCTGGTATTAATCCTGCAACCGCATCTGATACGCCTGCCTCCGCACCTGATACTCCTGCCTCCACGCCATTCCCTAAATATTCACTCCTATCAATCTTGACTCTCTTAATAACATCCTCCTCCTCTAAGAAAGGTCTCTTGTTCCTTTCAGTCTCATTCCTTTCAGTCTCCAAATCAATATCATCTTCTTCAACAGAGTTCTTAATTAAAATTGGTAATGGTGGAAATCTGGGGTTAGTAAAAACACTCACTAATGGATCATTTCCCATAATTGATGAGATGATTGGTAAAATTGATACCTTTTCAGATACTGGGTATATTAATGAATTGATTAATAAGGTTCTTAATTCTTTAGGTACGTATTGGTTATAATTATACTTTTGACATTTAACAGCTTCAATGATAATATATCTCATGATTTTATAATAATGATTTGATGGTAATTCCATTTTAGAGATGATTGATGCAATTAACTTCCTGACTACCTCAATGGTCTTAGTAGGAACTTGATCATTGAATAAATGACTATGAGATAATAAATCTGCCATTGGTACCGATTGATGAGACTTATTCTTCTTTTTATTACTAACATCCGATGGTAGATTTGTATCTGAAACTCTTGGTTCAACGAGTAATAAACACACATCAACAAATCTAAGGATATTAGATGTATCACTGTGTAATTTGATTATATTTAATAATCCTTCAACTGTTTCAATTAATCTAATATAATATAATTCGTTTTTGATCACGTGACGTTCATCGATTTGTTTATCAACCAAAGGAATAGAAGTCTCTAAAATGGATAATAAATTATTCAAATACATTATTAAACTTGAATTATAGTATTTACTCAATACCTGTACAAGTTTAAGAACTTCATATTGAATATTCAAGATTACATCATTGATAGTATCCTTAACTATATCATCACGTATATCTCTTTTAAACGGTACAAGTTTGGTATTAATATTGAAAACAATTTCAATAACAGTAATGATTCTGCCAAAAGGAATTCTAACTGGAAATTTCACTTGGTTGGTTAAAAATGAACTTATTAATCTAATAAGAATTTCTAAACGATCTGATAATTGTACCAAAGTACCAGGCTCTGAAAGATCTATTTGTAACGATGGGAATATTGGAGTTATTTCATTGGTGAATTGTGACATTAATGAATTCAATTCTTTATCTTGTTCGATATTTATCAATTGTTTAAACACTGAGATGATATCTACAGTCTCAGTGATGACATTATTAAGTCTAGTAGCCCAAACCACTTCAGGTTCATTTTTTTCAATCAAAGGTAAAATTGCAAATGAATTACAAATGATATCTTTCAAATCATCAGAAAATGAATTAAAATCAGAATTTAATAATCCTAAAAGTTTAACATTCAATTTATTAGCAAAGGGTCTAAAAGTAGTTGGATGATTAATAATTATATGATTTAAAGATCTTAAAGCAATTTCAGGATATTTTTCAGTCTGATCCATATATAATTGTATAATAGTTGGTAATTTAGGTGTCATTACTTCTCTAGTTAAGGTTGGTTTACCTCTGATTTCATTACATAAATAATTCAAGCAGTCAATAGCAGCAGTGATAACTTTCCCATCATGACTCGATTCAAGGGCTTTTATAACACTACTGAACATTAAAACACCATTAGCACTAAGTATAGCATAATTACTACTAAGAATTTGTACTAGTATTATCCCACACCATTTATAGTAAGGTTGATGAGATGATACTAAATTGATAGTACGAGAAATTAAATGCTTTAAATTTGATTTTGAAACTTCATGAAGTTTGGATATATTTATATGAAGGTATTTAGCTATTGGAATAATAGTTTGGGGATTTTCCAAGTCCTTTATGAGTTGATTAATTGGGATGGACATAATGAGATGAGATGAAAAACACCGCGAATTTTGTGATGAGCTTCTATACCTTGGGGCTTTATAGAGAGAACTCCCACAGCCTTGGGTGTGCAACAGAGAACTCCAACGACCTTGGGGGTATAACAGGGAACTCCTAAAATCTTGAGGACATACACCACAGAGAACTCCAAAGACCTCGAAGCCATACACAACAGAAAACTTAATAATGTCTATTAAAAAACTAACATCTATGATTTAATATATTCATTGATTTAGTCTATGATTAAATATACTCATCAAAGTCTATTAACCTAAACTCATAATTAAATATACTCATCTAAAAGTCCAGTAAACCCAAATGGTTCATATGGATGTCCCTCACCTTCAAAGAACTTAGACATGGATTCAACCCAATGTAATCTTAAAGAATGTAACATTGCAGATGTACCTTCCATAACCACTAAAATAACAACGGTTAAAATAAGCCACATTCCAAATAAGAACACAATTCCAAAAACACCAAAGAACCCAGTAGGACCAAATGAATTACCAATAGTCATAGTCCATAAAACTGAAGATAATTGAGCATGAGCTAATGATAAGGCCCATAATCTTAAATAGGATGCAGTATGACTAATACAATTTAAACAGAATTCAATAGTATGAATGATTTGATGAATCATAATATCACCAAAACTATGTTCTCCATGTTCTTCATCATCATCATTGTCTTCATGAGTTTCAATTAATGATTCTTCTTGACTATCTTCTAATTGATGATATTTGGCCTCTTGATCGAATTTTCTCTTGAAATACAAAGGTTTAACTAATAATAACCAAGGGACACAAATTAATGCTAATGATAACAAAACAACTTGAACTTTAGCTTGACCAGAATATAAAGGTTCAGCAACAGTACCTGGGGATAAAAACATTGAAATCAACATGTTTAATAACCCTGGTGGTTGTTTGTTAATACCATACCAATCAACAGTCCATTTATAAACAATACAAAGTGATAAGTAACCGAATATACCTTGCATAAAGATTAAACCAGGGATAAAGTTACCAATAACATCAATTGTACTTTTAAAATGAATATGGTTGACTAATGAGAATAAATAAGAATAAGTCATATGTAAATAACCCATCAAGATTGATAATTTCATCTTATAAGAATTAGTGAATAATAAATTATTCTCAGCACCATGCCAAGCAGGATCAAGACCAATAGCATAAGTACCAATTGATTTAGCTTCAACATAATCACCAGCTTTGAAATCTTCAGGCCATACCCAACCTGATTTGAAAAGAGTCATTGATTTGGAGAAAACATCATTATATAAGAATCCAGTATAAATGGAGAAAAGTCCCATTAATAATAAGATATAACGTCCACTATAAGCCATATCAGAAATTTCATCTCTTTTAAGAGCACCGATTTTCTTTTCATTCACCACCAAGAATAAAGCAGCTAATGATAAGATAATACCATGACCTAAATCACCAAACATAATGGCAAACATAAAAGGGAAAGTGATAATAGTTGGTAAACCAGGATTAACTTCTCTATAAGTAGCAACCCCATAAGCATCACAAATGGCTTGGAAAGCAGCTGTGAATTTATTAGTTCTATGGAAAGTTGGAGGAGTTCTAGTAGTTTCTAAAATGTTAATAATCACAGGTAAAGATTCGGTTGATTGTTTAATTGATGAATTTAATGAATCAATTTCATCAGTTGGGGTCCAACCTTCAGCTACTAAAGTCTTTCTAGAACCATCATAATCACAACGATTCATTACTTTATAAACAGCTTTTTCTCTAGCAACAATTTCCCACCATTTAGGTAAATCTTTTGAAATGGCAATTAATTCAGAGTCTAATGCAAGTTCAGTTTGGTCTAAAACTGTTGATAATTCATTTAAATTAATAGAAATTTCAGTCAATTGATCAGATCTTAAATCATTAGTATTATCAACTTTATATAAATCACAATCTAAAGATTCACAGATTTTCTTAATTCTTTGATAAATCATTTGTCCATGACTAAAGATGATAAATGTGTTTTTGGCAACATGTTCACCGGATTTAGGGTCATAGATTAATTCAGGTAATTCTTCAGTATAATAGAATAAATTACCTCTTAAAACTCTCCATAAGATTTGTTGTAGGATTTGAACTTTATCACGACTAATAACTCCTGAAATAAATGCATTTCCACTAGATTCAGTTTGACCTTCTAAATTGTTCAATACTCTATCATGGTCATTATCATGAGATGAGGGTAAATTAGAAGAATTCAATTTGAAAAAGCTATCAACAGATTTAACAGTGAAATTGAATTGTTTTAAATCTTTTTGTCTATCATATAAATTATATAAAGCATCAATTAATTGATTAACTCTATCTTCTAAAATTTGACCATTACCTGCCAATTCATCAATTTCCAG
The DNA here is from genome assembly GCA_030563485.1 of Yamadazyma lessepsii. Lineage (NCBI taxonomy): Eukaryota > Fungi > Ascomycota > Pichiomycetes > Serinales > Debaryomycetaceae > Yamadazyma > Yamadazyma lessepsii. Next base: position 160,111 of record JAJMJG010000006.1, on the reverse strand, counting down.
TTGTTGGACAATTTTATCTAATTCATTTTCATAAGGATACTTCTTCAATTCAATAGATTTCTTATCTAATTCTTGTTTAAAGAAAAGGTATTGTCTTTCAATATTATCCAATTTCCTTAATTCTTTAACGAATGACCTTTGGAATTCACTTACTTTTGAATTCAAATCCCTGAATTGGATCAAGTTCAATTTACCAATGTTGTAGATAATTTCTCTTGAAATTTCAGTTGGTACATATAATTGAACTAACGACATCTCCGCTGAGCGGAAGACGGCTTCTTCCTTTTCAGTCATGATGAATTTAGAGTATCCTTTTTCTCGAGAAATGTTTCGTCGATATGCGAGTGTGTGCGAGAACCATATTTGGTAGGGCTGATAGAGTTGGATTATTGGGAGGTACTGTACTTGATATTTGGCTATGAATTACTAAGGGGTGTTTCTTGCTTATAGTTATTTATTAATTAGGGGTTATATGTACTTATAGATATATTTAAAGGCTTATTTATGGAGTTAATAGAGGATACTTTGGTTGGTGTACGGGTCTTTTTATTATGAGGTGTACGGGTGAATTACTGTAGAGTCGCTGGTAATAGCTTAGAGCCACTGGTAATAACTTAGAGCCACTGGTAATAACTTAGAGCCAATGGTAATAACTTAGAGCCACTCATAATGGATTACAGAATTACTTATACTATCATACCTTATAATATACTTATATATCACTTAATTAATATTTATACAAGCTAAGAATCTTTTGGTTTCTTATTAGCCTTTTGTGGTTGTGGTGTAAAACCTCTCTTCTTTTCATTACCATTGTTTTCTGGTTTACGTACTGTCAAAGTACTTTCAGTGAATTGATGACCTAATTCATTCTTTTCATTCTTAGTGTCATTCTTTTCATTCTTATCTCCCTTCTTCTCAAGCCTTTCAATCTTCTTATTTAACATCTTCATCTTTAACTCTGATTTCTTCTCAAGTTGATTAGTTAAAATCTCCTTCTCTTTCTCTAATTGTTTATTGAATTCTGACTTTAAGTCTTCAATTTTCTTTTCATGTTCATTAATCTTTTGTTGAATTTGTTGTTGGATCTTTTCTTGAATTTGTTGTTCATTATCATTAGTCTTTGATTTAGCTTTCTCTTGTTCTAATTCATTCTTTTGACTATTTAATAAATCTTCTAATTCCAGTCTTTGTTTATCTAATTCAGTACTCAATCTCTTCTCGAATTCTTGTTCTAAATTCTTCTTGATTCCTTCAATAGTCTTATTCAATTCTTCATACTTACCTCTCCAATCTTCCTTATTCAATTCCTTCAACTTATTCTCATACTCATTGATAACCTTCTGCTTTTCAACATTGAATTGAAATTTAATCTTTTCAATATCACCAGAATTATTAACCTTTAATTTCTCTTCATATTCATTCTTTACACTGTCAAATTCTTTCCTTAAACTTCCAAGTTCATTATTCAAGTTCTGTATAATTTCTTGATTGGCTCTTCTTTGAGTCTTTGCTGAATCTAATTTACTTTGGGATTCAGCCAAAAGCTTATCGAATCTTGCCTTCAATGCTTTATATTCTTCATTATCAAATACATTTTCCAGCTTATTAACATTATTAGATGCTGTTAATAACGTCTTGTTCTCTTCATTTATTAACCTTATAGTTTGATCTTTTTCATCAATTAATCCTTTCAATTTCTTAATTTCTATCTCTAATGGTGTCACTTGAGTATTAATGTGTTTAATGTTATTTTCAAATACTTGAAGTTGTTTAATATAGTTTTGATTCTCATTACGTAAAGTTGTATTACTTTCTCTTAAAATGTTCATTTGTTCTAATTGGTTTAATAATTCTTGGTGTTCATTATTCAGTTCAAGGTTAATTGAAGCAGTTTGGGAATTAATCAATTCTGATTTGGTGGTCTCCAATTCTGATAATGTGGAATTTAATCTCATTTGTGTCTTTGATAATTCATCATTCAATGAACCAACTCTACCTTCGGCTACTTCCTTCTCACGACGGATGAAATTGATCACCTTATGTAATTCATACAATTCATTAGTATCATCAGTTCCTTTACTTGGAGGTAATTTCATTAATTCTAATTGGTTCAATAAGATATTATTTTGATTCTCCAATTGTTCAACTTTAGATATTTGTATCTTGACTTCTTCTTCAACCTTTAACTTTTCACTATTGATCAAACCCTCTGATTGGTCTAATTGTACTTTAAGACTACTTACTTGGTTCTCTAATTCATGATACTCATCTTTAAGTTTACTATTCTCTTGTTTGATTTCTATAACTTCTCTTGAAAGATTATCACCTCTAGCAACTTCTTGATTATACTTCTTTTGATTCTCGTCGGCCAATTGACTATATATGTTCAACTCATTCTTAATTCCAAGTATCTTCTCTTCATAACTAGCTTCTAATAAATCATAAGATTTAGCTTTAGCACTACTTGATTCATATTTCAATCTCAATTCATTCATTTCATTATTATACTGTAATTCTTTTTGGGATATATCATTACGTAATTCACCAACTTCGGCATTTAATTGATTGATCTTTTCATTCAATGCTTCTTTTTCTCCTCTTAAAGTATCTTGAATCTGTTCATTCTCTTCTTTATAATCATCAAACGACTTTGTAACATTAACAAGAGCATCTTCAGCACTTCTAGTCATACTGGATAATTCACCAACTTGAATTTCCGCCAATTTCAATTCATGTCTAAGTTGATCCATTTCAACATTATCAAAATTAGTTTCAACATGTGATGTTGAGCCAGTATTCAATTGTAATGCTTTAACTTGAGCGTCTCTTTTTTGTAAATTATCCGTCAATTGGGTAATTCTATTGTTCAAGGTATCAACCAACACTTTCTTATCATCCAAGTGATTCTTAGTAACCATATACTTTTGACTCAATTCATTAACTTGTTCTAATTTAGCATTTTGAGCTTTTAAGGCTAATTCAGATTGGTTGGTTAATATCGTTAATTTTTCGTCTCGTTCATTCAATTTCTCTTGTAAGATTTGATAATTCTTGATAGATTGATTTAATCTTTCATTTAATTCATTACTACTGTTTTCTCTCTCTCTTAATAGACTTTGTAAATTACTAACAAACTCATTGAGTTGTAATTTATCATTCTTTACTTGAGTTAAATCATCTTGTAAATTCTTCTGTATTGAAGTTAATAAATGATTCTCATGGTTAACACTATTGATATTAATATTCTGCTTGGTTATTTGACTTTCTAATTCCTTGACTTCGTTAGATTTATTCACAAGAAGTTTCTCTTGCTTAGAAGCTTGATCTTGCCAGAATTTACAATTATCTTGTAATCTATTCAATTCATGATTAGTATTGTCGAGTGTGACTTGACTATTAGTATACTTTGTTTCTATTAATTCAACTTCATGTTTCATAGAATTGATCTTTAGTTTCAATTCATCTCGTTCACTGATTGTAGTATCTAATTTTTCACTTAATCTTTTGACTCTATCATTAAATTCTCCTTGTGTCTTCTTAATAGTCGCTTCATAATCTTCAATACGTCTCTTTAAATCATTATTGACTTCTGTTAAATATTTGACATCACCACTATTCTCAACTGTGGTTAGACTCTTGTTGGTTTTAAGTACATCTCTTTCCTTTAATACTGCATCGTATTTAGACTTCATACTATCCAATTCTCCTTCTAATGATAAAATCGTATCCTTAGCTTCATTGATAGCTACTGTCTGTAATTCATTATTAGCTTCATTATCTTGATTCTCTAACCTCTTACCTAATTGTCTTGTAATCATTAAAAGCTCACTATTCTTTTGTTGTAATTCAATTATATTGCCAAACCCTACTAATCTTTCACTAATTAACGTGTCAGTATCAGTTTCAATCAAATTCTCATCACCTGTCTTTTGTAAAATATTCTCAATGGCATTCCTTTCAGCTATGGTTAATGGGTTTTCATTATTATCTCTGATTTTACTATGGATTAAATAATAACACAATTGTTTACCCAAGTCTTTACATAATTTCTTCATACCTACCAACTCATCTTCATATTCCATGATTTTAGATTTCAATCTATTGGTCTTCTTATCACTCTCTAATTTCTCAAACCTAATACTTTCAATCTTTCCAACCATATCTTTCATAGAAGCTTCATAGAAGTTGATTTGCTCTTTATAACTTAAGATAATTGGTTTCCTGGCTTCTAATTCATTAGTGAAATTCGTCAATTGTGTAGCCAATTTTTCCTTTTGTGATCTCTCTACAATCAATTGTTTCTTAATATGATTGAATTCGGAGTATAAGGATGATAAAGAAATGCCATTAGAAGTACTGGCAATTAATTCTGCTGATGAGGTTAATTTCGGTAAATCATTCTCTTGTCTTAATTCTTGTTCTAAAGCATCTTGAGTTCTTTTGAGTTTCTCTTCTAACTCAATACATTTCTCTGTCTTTTCATCCAATGATGTTTGTAATGCACTTATACTATCAGTTGATTTGGTCTTGATTTCCTCTATGTAACTCTCTAATTGGGTTATACGTCCAAGATGTTCATCATTCTGTAATTTAAGAGTTTCAATCACTTCTTCTTTGATTCGTAATTGATTTTCAAGGTTGATCTTTGTACCTTCAAATTTAGAATCAAGATTATTGATTTGACTCAATTGACTTTCATTCTTACTTTCTAAATTCTTAACAGTCTTTGTTAAATGAGTTGTCAAACTATTACTAGTATTCACTTTATTAGTCAATTCTGAGATTTGATTACTATAACCAAGTTTTTCAGTTTGATATTTCTTAGATAACTCAGTGAATCTCTCTTGACAATTCGTCCATTCTTGTTCGAACCATTCCTTCTCTTTCTTATAATATGATGATTCATTCTTTACTTTGGTGAATTCGAATTTCAAATTAAATAAGTCATTCCTTATATCATTAACCTCTTTAGTCATTTCATTGACTTTTTGACTCTTGTCGATATTCTCCTTAGTTAAAGTATTGATTTGATTATTATAATTTATGACATCCTTCTCTAATTGTGAAGAATTATCATAATTGGAAGTCTCCAAAGTATTCAATTTAACTTTAACTTCATTCAATTCATTCTTTAATTCAACATTAACATTCTGAAGTTGTTCTATTTTACTATCATTCTGAAGCTTATTATCAAACAACACATCCTTTTCATTAATTATATCATTTAAATTCTTCTCAGTAGCTTCAAGTTTATTATGAAGTTGTATCTGTTTAGTATCATTAATCTGTTGTATTTTCTCCTGATTCAATTTGACAAATGATAATTGGGCATTCACTTCACTGAATTCCAATGATTTCTTAAATAACTTATCAATTAAATTATCATTCAAATTGGCAATTTCATGCTCTGGTACATTCAAAAACGTTGATATTAAAACAACAGGATTCTCATTATTAACATTCCAATTTGAATTACTTAAAGGTGTGAAATTAGAACTTGGTAACATATTAACCACTGGTGAACTTTCTACATCTCTATCTTTAGCTACACTGAAACTTTTGGGTGTTTCTATAGCATCAATATCTTTTAATGGTGGTAAAGATTTCAGTGGTGTAGTGAATTGATTAAAACTTGTTGGTATTTGTAACCCTGAAGTATTCATTTCTTCAACTTTATCATTCTCTTCATCTTCATAGTTATCTTCATCTTGATAATTTTCTATTTCCATTTCTTCATTTGGTTCTTGATTTGGTTCTTGTTCTATTGGGTTGACTTCATAAATTGTTTCAGGTACTGGATCAATATTTACAATTCTTGGTTCAGATTCCAGTGAATGTTCTATAGATACGATTGGTTTTTGGTTTGTTTCTTCTATTATACCATTTTTGTTTGATTGGGGTTCGTTTGCTTGGGGTTCATTTGCTTGGAGTTCTTGAGGTTTTTGTTCTTGAGGTTCTTGCTCTTGGGATTGTTCATGAGCAATTGTTTGAGACTCATGGTTTGATATTGATTTATTTTCTTGTGGTATTTGTTGATTTATATTTATTTGGTGTTCAATATCTTGTTCAAGTGAAGGCTCAAGATGTTGAGGAATTTGTTGTTCATTTTCATGTTCTTGATCTTCACGTTCTTCATGTTCTTCATGTTCTTCATGTTCTTCATGTTCTTCATGTTCTTCATGTTCTTCATGTTCTTCATGTTCTTCATGTTCTTCATGTTCATCATTTTCTTGATCTTCATGTCCATGTCCATGTGCATGTTCATGCTCTTCATGATACTCAACTGGTTGATGTCCTTCAACCTCGGAATGTTCCTCCCCCAAATACTTCTCTGAATGGTCCTCCCCTGAATATTTCTCTGAAGTTTCCTCCTCAAATTCATGCCCCTGTTCAAACTGTTCTTGACTATGATTAATATCTATTTCATTATCATCTTCATCATATTCTAATACCCTTTCATCACCCTGTATCTCTTCATTGGTTTCTTTATCTACTTCATCATTCTCTTGAACATCTTCAGATTCTTCATATGAATGTATATGTTGATTATCTTCTTCGTCTTCCTCTCCTTCTTCTTGTTCCCCCTCTCCTTCTTGTTCTCCTTCCAGCTGTGAATCTATCACCTCGGGTTCATCTTCATTATTCACATATATTACTCCACCACCTTCATCTTCATCTTCATCCATTGTATAATCCTCATTGTACCCTTCAGGAAATTGCTCTTGATACTCTTGAAAGTTTTCAAAGTGATTAGGTATTTCAATATCATCATCACTAGCAATTTCCATCAATTGGTCTTCGTTTGATTGAGGTAAATCATCATGTAATTTATGATTCTCCTCGTCACTCATCACACCAAATTTTGATTTTATTGATGACTTAAATTAAGGTTATATTAAGTAATATGAATCAAGGGCTCTACTACCTCTATGGATTATCACTATCTCTTAGTGAACGCTATGTCGTGATTCGCACTAAATTTAACCAGCTCCGACATGTCGTGATGGGCTAGGTCTTAAACCCTATCATCTCGGGACCTTCACGAGCACTAAGTGACGCAGTCCTCAAAAGTCTAATGTCGCACACTGTCGCAGCTTCGTCGTCCCAAACTCAAGAATCATCAAATTTTTCAACCCTCAAAATTTCTATAGGAAAAAAACTTTTTCACTATAGCATAATCAAAGATGATTGAACCATCATTAAAAGCTTTAGCTTCAAAGTATAATTGTGAAAAATCTATCTGCCGTAAATGTTACGCTAGATTACCACCAAGAGCTACCAACTGTAGAAAGAGAAAGTGTGGACACACTAATCAATTAAGACCAAAGAAAAAATTAAAGTAGTCTATTTCGCCTGGTGTTATATCCTTCCAAGAGTTGTTTTGTGGTTATTATCTTTATATATTGTTTGATAAGTTAATTTTGAGTTGATATTAAGTTATGAATTTAGATATGAATGTTGAATAATGATAAAGATGTATAATGAATTAAAGGAATGAATGTAAGGTTAATATATGACTTTAATAAAACTTGGTTAATGAACTTTGTTTTATTAAAGAAATGTATGAGTATGATTAGTTTTGTATACATTTTAAAATATATATAATTTAGAAGAATATTGTAGATTTTGTTTGGTGAATTTGGTGTTTGGATTTGTATTAGAATTTGGTATTAGTGAGGTTTAGTATGAAATTTAGTATGGGTGAGATTAGTATGGGTGAAATTTAGTATTAATGAAATTTAGTATTAATGAGATTATAAACTTAACTAAACCCAATATCACATGATAAATCACCCTCCAATATCATTTAAATAATTGACGAACTCATATCAATATTTACCTTAAATCTCTATTTTAGACCATTTTAACTAATGTCAAATTCGTAAATAAGTTTCGTGAAATGGGCGAAGATAGTCATATGTTTTATTAACAATGAGCATCCCGTGTAAAGTAAAACTTAAATATAAGCCACTCTAATTATGAAGATCTCTATCTATTTTAACACTACCAACCCAACCTAGTCCCACAGTTTATAACCTAACTCTCTAATAACCCAAAAATTATCTTCCACCATATTTACCTCTAACGGTAATAAATACGAGTTGCTGAGTGTATCTACCAATCCTCACTATGATGATTTGATCAAAATTTGTACTGGCAAACTAATTGATAATCATACATCAGATCCTAAGTGATTTCTTTTTTTAGATAGTCAATCAATCTAAAATTAAAATCATTCAAGAGTTCTTAGTAGGAGGATTATGAACCATAATAATTCCAACTATTTAAGTGATTCTCTGATTAATAATCCTCCTTTTAATTCGTCAAACCCCGAATCCCCCCAAAGTGTTACACAACAACAAAAACGTCAACATAGTTTAACGAATCCCTTAATGAATAATTCCAATAAACGGTTATCGAATAATAACGGAGATTATAGTTCGTTCTTATCAAATCAAAGTCAACAATTGGCTAATATACCTCAAGTACTAAGTCCAACTCAACAAACATCACAAATGCTTCAATCTTCAAATCTGGGTCCTAATGCTAGGTTTTATAATAATTCACAACGGCAAAATATTCTGAATCAACAGTCACAACAACCAAATCAAGGTTCTCCCCAAATTTTACTGCATAATCAACAACCTTCATCATTTCAACATACTAGTCCTAATCAACCGCAACAACCTTTAAGGAAGAATATTTTCCAACAATTCCCATCTATGGGTGTTCAGAATTTTACTAAAACTCCTACGCCTTCTAGTTATGAAGTACCATCAAGTCCCAATTTAAATCCTGCCATTTCCACTCAAAATGTTTCGGTGTCTGATCTGCCAGATTCTAATCCTACTATTGATCAACAAGTTAATCAAGGTTCACAACATATTAATCAACAACAAAATGAACCTGTAAGGTCAGATAAGGAAAGTGATGCTCCTAAATTACAACCTAGAGAAATGACTGAAGAAGAACAACAATTGGCTACTAAACTAAAGGAAACTTATAAAAATATTGTTAATTACGAAGAAATTGTTCAGAAAAATTGTCTTGACATAACCATAAAGACTAATCAAATATCTAATGGATCTAATAATGTCTCATATAATGCATCGACGAGATCCACATCCATGTCACCAAGTTTAACACCACAAAATTCTACCATTGTTAATAATGCTAGGATATCTGAATTGAGTAATGAATTATGGACAGTTTATCATCATAATATTACTTTATTGGATAACTATACGGATTTCTTAGTAACGGCATTAAAACCTTCATCCAATAAAACCAAAGATCATTTTAAAACCGGTAAAAATATTGTGGACCTTTATAAAATCCCCAGAAGAATGTGGGTTTATGGAGTAGTGGCATTTTTAGAAGTTTTAAAGAATATAATTAATATTTTCCAAGATCATGAAATTTGTTCGTGTTTTATTGGACATTGTTTTACTATCATTTCCAATTTATCCGATCCCGCTTTAGATATGGAAGGTTGGTGGTCTGAGAAATTGGGTGATTTATCAAGAATGGCTATTGCTTTATATAGCTCAAGATTTATCGATTGGAAAATTAGTGCTGAATACTGGTATTCAATGTCTATGAGAACTTTATATGGTCATGGCAAAATTTATTATCATATGTGTACTGTCCAACAAGATAATTTAGATGCTTTAGTTAATATTGGGAAATCGGTTATTTGTAGAGATCCATTTGTACCAACTCAACAATATTTAAGATTAGTAGTTGAAAATATTTGTACTCAAAGAAATATCCTATCATTATTGGAATTACCCATTATAGACTTTATTAAAATTCATAAAGTATTGTTAAGTATTAATACCAGTCAATTTGAAGCTTCGAATTCAGGTACTACTATAACTGGTGAAAACATTCATGATACTCAATTACAATATGGAATTGATTTAGTTTCAAGGTATGCTATAACTTTTGGATCTGATTCTACTGGATTTAATTTTTTCACTCGTGACTTGTATACAAATAATGGAGTTAGTAATTCATCAGATCCAAACAATCCATTCTATTTACAAAATCAACCCCAAACCGGCATAAATTCTATTGAAAAATTGAACTTTTGGCTTAATAAAGGTCCTCTTTTTGCCATATCTAATATTAATCATATAATTGGTTTAGGTGATGCTAAGAATCCTTTTGCTAAATTATTTGCATTACCTGAAGCTTTAAAGGAAAGGAAAGATAAAAAGGATCGTAAACGGAAATCCAAAACTTCAATATCTGATGAAATGTTGAATTCTAATCCTTTATTACCTTCCAATAATTCTTTAAATGGTCAAACGGTGTTAGCTCCTGAACTTTCTATTGAAAATTGGTATTATTGTTTACAATTTTTAAATAAATCAGTTTTAGAGTTATCTATAAGAATTTTAAAACATTATTTAATTGGCCCCATTGAGGCTTCTTATGGTCATATAATCATCTGGTTATATTTCTTAATTGCTATAGGAGAAGCTACTAATAAAAACCCCAAATCTAAGAATATGATATTCTGGTTATTCAGAAAGATTTTCCCATGGGAATCTTTAATAAATTATTCTAATAGTATCTTACAAACTGTGAAAACTAATAAATCCCTTAATAAAGCTTGTAGAGATTATATTGTTAATTATCCTAATTATATTCAACATTTCAATGAAAATGAAAACTTATCGGAAGTATGGAAATGTTGGGGTTGTTTATGGTTTGATTTCATTTCGTTGAAAACCGATTATTGTGATTTCCAAACTGCTGGAATAATTGACTATAATATATTTGATTTACCAGTATCAGGAATCAAATCTAATTATAAGAATTTCTCAGCTAATGATGTGAAATTAAAAGATTCATTAGATGATAATAATGATCGTATAATTAGAATTATTCTATTGATGAGATTCATTGCTGATAATTATGATTTTGGACTTGTTAGAACTATGGATGGGTTCAAATATAATCAAGAATTCACTAGTAATGAAGAAACTACCAATGATGATATTAACTCACAAGTGGAAAATTTTCTTTATGGTGATAATAGATTTATAAGTTATAATTTCCTTGAAAATTTGAATTGGGAAAACATTATCAATCCGGAATTGATTGGAACCATTGATAAATCTGTTATTGATAATGAATGGTTTAATAAAGATGACGATTTAGATACCAATGAACCGGAAGATGATGATGATGATGAATTCTCAGTCGATAATGATCAACTGATTAGAGATTATCAAGAATCAGAAGATCTAGAAAATCAAGTTAACAAATTATATAACCAACAACATATCCTACAAACAAATCCTGCATTCAATGGATTGAATAACACAGAAACTGATTTCTATAATGCTATGATCAATTCCGAGAATTTATCAATGGTTGATGAAAATAATAATTCCATTGAAGGTAATTTAGGGGATCGAATAGATAGTAAATTAACTTATATTACATTGGATACGAATATTTGGTTGAAACATTGCGGTAGGATATTTAAATGTATTAGGAACGGCGTTTTTAAAACATCTATCCCGTTAATAGTTTTTCAAGAATTACGATCATTAAGAAAATCAGCTGAAGCCACAATCGCCGATGCTGCTACCAGATCAGTAATTATCATTAGGGAATTATATTCAGCTAAAGAAATTGTTCCCTTAAGATTTGATGGTACTATAGCTTCTGATATAAATGAAACAACAGAATTTGAGAATAATTCTAATTGGAGATCAGGTGTTGATGAAACTATATTAAACTCAGTTCATTTACAGAATGAAATCAGTAAAAAGAATTTAAGAGGATTAAATGCAAATATCAATGGAGTTGTATTAGATGTAAAGCTTTCCAAAGTTTTTAGATATGGATTATTAATCACTGATGACAGAAATATGAGATTAAGAGCTAAAACTATTGGAGTTACTAGTTTTCAAAGTAAATGGTTATTTAACCAATTAGAAAATTTTTTTCATGATAAATGTATTGATTAGCATTTGCATTTCATAGTTCAATAAACGAACACGAATAACAGAGAGATGGAGACGAATGAATGAACATTTCAGTGAAATTGATTTATCTCTTATTGATGATTGTAAGTTTGTTATCTCTAATTATATTCTTTATTGGTTGATGAATTGATCTCTTCCTCTTAGAATTTGGTTCTAGATTAATTTTACAGAAGAAATGATGAAGTTGTTGGTTGGTATGGCTTTGAATTTTCTAGGTTCACTGTTCTAGGTGTCTTTGTTCTAGGTTCGTTCTGGATACCTCTGTTCTAAGGAATGAACTGTTCTGGCTACGACTGTTCTAGATATTACTGTGCTGAAGAATGGACTATTCTAGCTACGACTGTGCTCAGGAATGAACTGCTCTAGGTAGATACGACTATTCTAAGGAGAATGAACTGTTCTAGCTCCGACTATTCTAGATACGACTGTTCTAGATACAACAGTGCTCGATACGGCTGCTCTAGCTACGACTGCTTTAACTACACCACTTCTACCTAGATCACTTCTAACTACACCCTTCGGTTATGAACTATTCCAAGTATGAATTCTAAAATTAAACTATACACTTATCACCCGATATAATTATAGAATGTTCGAATACTTATGAAACAATCGTAAACAATGATAAATCTCATCGTCTCATTAACTACGTGATCCATTCCACTATAAAGCATTTACGTTTTCGTCAAACCAATATCTGAATCTCGGCTCCCTTTACATTCTTTATTATCATACTTTAGAGTTACATCTGGCTTATCTCATTTTCACCCTATTTCTTCTGGGCTCAAACCTTTAACTTAAAATGATTCTGGTTACAGCGGCGTGTCTATTCCTCGTACCACTATACTACGTGTTCTAGACCTGTTTCAGACGCGTCAATATATACTTTTAAATTTGTAGTTTTCAGAATTACCTGTCTTAAGTTAATGTCGTTACTTTCGATACATGTTAGATACTTGACATATTATCTTTAGCTAAAGCCTATACACGTTACATTATTCTTTAGTATTCTTTACTTTTTATTAGCCTTTACTCTTAAGCCTTTACTCAACACTTTTTAATCTTTACTATTCTACTACGCCTATACAAACTAAAAATATTATAAAATATCACCATATCAATTGCATAACATAAATAATCAATGCCTTTCCTCATCTCTATCTCTATACCCTACTCTTACACCCATCCCCATACTCTTACAAACACGACATCCCTTCGACATTTTCATCAATCCCCCATCCTGAAAATAATTGCCACAAGCGTGAATGTAAAGTAAGGAGTTTGGTTCGATCCATTGTTAAAAAGGTACGGTTTCAAATCATTCCCTAATTAAGAGTTTTGGTTGCGAGTTAGGAAAATTTAATACCCAATATGAAACCTTTACAACCAAAAGCCGCGTTGGAAAATTTTTATAAAGAGGTGAAAAATCCGAGTTAATTCAATCTTTACTCAACATCTTCATTCCTTAGATATCCAGAGCTAGTCATTCCTTTTATAGTTCAATAGTTTTGATACCATTCATTTAATTAGTCACTCATTATGAAATTTTTAGCCTTAGTTAGTCTCGCTCAATTAATCTTAGCAGCTCCTGCCGTTAAAGTAGTTACTGAAACTGAAATTGTTACTGTTATTAACGATCATGGTCACATTAGAACTTTAAATGGTCAAGATTTCACTCATGATAGTACTATTTCAATTGTTGAAAGTGTTGCCACTAATACCGCTAAGTCTGTTGAAACTCCAGCTCCTGGTACTGAAAATGAAAATGAGGCTCCAACCTCAACCGCTTTAGCTGCTCCTACTAATATTGCCAAACATGCTATTGATGGTGTTGATGCTACCACTGTTGCTAAAGCTGCTGTTGCTACTCCTGAAACCACTGCTGAAACTTCCACTTCAGAATCAAGTGCTCCAACCCCTGAATCAAGTGGTCCAGCTCCAGCATCAACTGGTGAATTCTCAGGTGATGGTACTTTTTATGATGCTGGTATGGGTGCTTGTGGAATTGTAAGCAAAGCTTCTGACCATATTGTTGCTGTATCCCATTTACTTTATGATCAAACTAAAACTGAAAACCCAAATAATAACCCAATTTGTGGTAGGAAAATTAAAGCTTCATATCAAGGTAAATCAGTTGAAGTTACTGTCGTTGATAGATGTGAAGGTTGTGACATACACAGTTTAGATTTCTCTACAAGTGCTTTCACCGAACTCGCTCCATTAAGCGTAGGTAGAATGCCAATCACTTGGGATTGGATTGAATAGTTTTTTTAAATTGAAATTTGTTAGTAAAATTGGTAAAAATATAGAAAAAAATAGTTGGTTAGTTTATATATACATTAAATCATTACTTAAAAAATTTGTAATCGCCATAAAAATAAATTAAAATAAATGCAGTCCTCTAATAAATGTCCTATAATGTTTTTATAATGTCTAATATCCTTATAATATCCTTATAAATATTTCTCGAATTATAATACCCTTGTTCTTATATCATTAAAACCCATGGTAAAAGTCTAAAAAATCCATGATAAAAGTTTATCGAATCTACCATGAACTTTGGTTCCTTCACTTTCACGTTTAGCATAATATTCATATTCATGCTCTTCAATTTCATCTAATCCTGTAACAAGATCAGCTTCACTAGGCTTAATGTATTTAGTTCTCTTGAATACTTTCCAAAATAAAATTAATCCAAGATTAACGAAAACCATAATATAATTAAAGATAAATGATGATGTACTCCATCTTCCTGGTAAGAAATTAACATAACCTAAAATTCCTACCATAATAATTAAAAATGTTAAACTGAAATAAATTCCATAAGGTTGAAACCATGCTTTATATTTAAATCCATTTCTATCAACTCCTTGAGCTTTACAAGCTCTAAAGAATCCAATATAAGTGATCCCCATAAATACATAATTTAACACTTGAGATCCTGTACAAATACCAACCAAGTATGATAACACAGTTGCTGAACCTGAACCTAATTGTAATAAAGATAATAAGGCAAAACAAACTGCTGCTAAGATACAGAAAATTGGTACACCGGATTTAGTACAGAAACTGAAAAATTTAGGAGCAAATCCTTGTTTAGCTAAAGAGTATAAAACTCTTGATGAACAATAAACATAAGAATTACCAGCAGAAAAGGCTGAAGTGATAATAACAACATTAACAATATCTGGTAAAGCTTTAATACCCAAGTTTTTCATAGCTACCACATATGGTGAAGCAGCAGCATCTGAACCTGAAGCATTAACTAAAGTTGTATCATTATAAGCTACTAAGATTGATACTGAAAATGCACCAAAAACGTAAAAGATCACTAAACGATATAAAACGGTTTTAAAAGCTCTTGGCATAGTAACTCTTGGATTAACCGCTTCTGATGAAACCATTGATAAATATTCTGGTCCAACAATAGTGAAAGCTGATTGAATTAAAGCTGCTAATAAACCTTGGAATCTTCCGGTACTACCAGTATTAATATATTCAGCTAATGGACCACCAGCTACATGCCAATTTCTAAATCCAAAAGCATCGTTTTGTGGATTACCTCCACACATAGTAATTAAAGTGAAAAATAATAAACCAATAGCTAAGGTTAATTTAGCAATAGAAAGCCAAAATTCAGTTTCACCATAAATTCTAACTGCAAAAATATTAATCATTGCATAAAGGAAAATTTGTACTGCTAAAGTAATCCCAGCTGAATAATCATCACGCCAATAATGAATCATACCATTAACGGCAGTAATTTCAAAAGGAATATAAAATGATTCCATAAGGTAAAAATTCCAACCACTGGCAAATTCAAGAGCTTCATCAACACATCTACCAGCCATAGTTACAAAAGGTGATGCAACTGGTAAATAAGAAACCATTTCCCCAATAGCAGTAGTTAAAATTAACATAACACAAGTCCAGAAAGAATATGCTAATAATAAACCTAAGGGACCCCCACTAGTTAAAGCCGTACCAATAGTAATGAATAACCCAGTACCAATACAACCACCAATAGCTATAAGATTAACAATTCTTAAAGGTAAAGTTCTATGGATTTTTTCTTCCGGGTTTATATAAAGAAACCCAATTTTAATAGGTTTAGTTTCAGTTACTTCTTGGTTTCTTGATGATATCGAGGTTAAATTATTATCATCATTCTCACCGTATATACCAGAATCTTTTTCAAGATATTTTGGATTATTTGACTCCATTTTTAAAATCAAAATTCGTAAATAAAAATATCAAAATATGATTGTTTTAGGAATTAAGATGATATTTAAACTATTAGTGGAGCATTGGTTCTTTGTTAGGTAAAAAAGTAATAATAGCCATACACGACCTGTTGCATTTTAGTCTTTACGTGAGACATAAAAAATTTTAAGTTCGAGGTAAAAGAAATACGTCATTTGTGAAAAAAGAAAACTTATATACCGGATGTCATCTTGGAATTTTGTGACTTATCGATCGAGACGTATATAGTTACAGTAAACAGTATCAATTATTATAACCTTTAGTTTACTCAATAAAGAATGTATACGATAATAGATTTATAAAGAAGTCAAATAAGAGTCAATAATCATAAGATATGAAGATCTAAAAACTCTAATAAACACTTCAAACCATTTTCTCCATTTTTGACCGAACCAAGAAAAAGTATCCGAAAATATCATAACCAATGTTCAGTGGACTTAAATTGATCATAGACTTACTTAACATTTTGCGGCAATTTCTAAAGTTAAATTGTTTTCTCCAGTTCAAAGCGAGATGAGGGCTTCAAATTTTTATTATTGGTCTTAATTGCTTGATCTGGTTATATTTATGGTTCTAAGTACGGTAGTAGGTCATGTGAATCATTTACGATTTGCGCCTTAGAACCCTTTAAATTGTTCTTTATTAAGTCCTTGCTTATTTAATATTAAACTATTGTTGAATGATACATATTTTTTCTAAATAACTTCTTTTTGATTTTTTCATGAAATTTAATTTTTTATATTAATGATTGCTATTTAAATTAGCAGATTTTGCAAATGCGAAGAAATTAAATAAAGGAACCTTTCAATACTTAAATAGGTGATAAAGCGTTTTTATCAATGTTAGCCGACATTGAAGTAAATCATCAAGTGTATTTAATAGAATCTTAAGTATCTTAACGTTAAAGTCAAAAAATTAAATGATTTCTAATTTACGAATTTTTAAACAATAGTGCTTACCTATTATTGAATAAAAAAAAAGAGGAAAAAAAATGATTTTGCCCAGGATCGAACTGGGGACGTTGTGCGTGTTAAGCACATGCCATAACCAACTAGACCACAAAACCATTTGTGAAACTTTTTTGTTTGAATAAGCTTATAAATACCTGACAGACACCTGGTGTACGGGTCTAAAGAATGCCATTATAGACCAGGATAGATTTATACAAAATAGTGGAAAAGAAGAGTTATTAAAAGTCTTATAATGGAACTCTCAGTTGGAACAAACCGTAACCAAGTATTTATCTATAAAAAGGTCAAATAGATATCTCTGGGGTAAGAAAAGAATTTTTCTTGTGATGTGGCATACAATAAATTTCCTAGATCCTAGCCCAAAGAGCCTTAAATGATTAGTGTGTTCCAACTGATAAACTGACTACCTAGTTTAGTTATAAAGAATTTACAACCTGCATAAACCCCCATTCTCCACTATAAGTATCAACGTATATATTAATCCAAGAATCTACAAAATAATATCAATTGTTATTTATTTATTGAATTGACTAATACACCAAAAGTCAATATCTAAACATTCTATAAATTCTTAGTAAACTAAATCAATTTAAATATATAATTTATATATTAAACTCCTCAAATGAATATGTAACTTAAACTTAATTTAATTTAGCTAAGATGGCATCAGTGAATTCAGTAGTAGTAGCAGTACCACCAATATCTTTAGTAGTTGATTTACCTTCAGCAATAACATCATAAGTAGCCTTTGAGATTTTATCAGCGTGGTCGTTTAAACCTAAATGTCTCAACATCATTGAGGCAGATAAAATCATAGCAGTTGGGTTAGCAGAGTTTTGACCTTTAATATCTAAACCAACATGTCTACAACCTGGTTCGAAAACAGCATATTCTCTACCAAAGTTAGCACCTGGAACTAAACCTGGACCACCAATTAAAGCAGCACCGATATTAGATAAAATAGAACCATATAAATTAGGAGTGACTAAGACATCGAATTGTTGAGGGTGAGCAACAGCTTGCATACTGGCATTATCAACAATTAAATCATTAACTTCAATTCCTTGATAATCTTGAGCAACATCTTTAATGGTTTGTCTGAATAAACCATCACCTAATTTCATAATGTTAGCTTTATGGATAGCAGTAACTAATTTTCTGTTATTCTTTTTAGCGAAATCAAAGGCAAATTTACCAATTCTTTCAGATTTAAATCTAGTCATAATTTTTAAAGATTCAACAACCCCTGGGTAAGATTGATGTTCTAAACCAGAATATTCACCTTCGGTGTTTTCTCTGACTAAAGCAAAATCAATACCATCTAATCTACCTTTAACACCAGGAATATTTTTAATTAAAACTAAAGAAGCATAGATATCTAATTCTTTTCTTAATGCAACATTTAAAGATCTTGAAGATCTTTCAGTTGAAGTATAAAGGATACCTTTTAAACCAACTTTATTTCTTTTTAATGATTCAACGGCTTCGGTTACACCGGTTGAGTCAGATTCTAAACCACTGACATTAATAGTTTCCCATTCAATTGGAACGTTTTGATCTTTAAAGATAGTTCTAACTGAATCGGTAATTTCTTTACCGATACCATCACCAGGAATTAAAGTAATAGTGTAAACACCACCGTATTTTTTTGGTAAAACGGCTTCTGGTGAAGCAAAAGTTGCTAAGTTTCTTGATAAAGCTTTAGGAATTGATTGTCTTAACATATTCGATATTACTTGAAGTTGATATTCAAAGTGAGGTCAAAAATTTTCAAATCGGAGTGAGGAAAAGTTTTAATTGGACGTGAAAAAATCATTCTCACGACTTTCGCATCTATAACGTAGTTAGGGTAAGGATATTAAATATGAGTACTTATAAGAATATTATAAAGGAATTAAGAATAATAGCAAGTAAGACTCATAAAATACACGAAAAGAGTCAATTAGCTAAACAAAAGGCATTATTGGAATATAAAAAATTACAATTAATAAAGGAAAGGAAACCTATAGATGATATTAATAATGAAATCAAGAATTTAGTTATTAATTCTAAACCATCAAATAAATTTGAACAAATATTTAAAGGATTTTATGAAGAAGCCACTAGTAAAGAAATTGGTAATAAACACGAGCAATTAATAAATGAAGCTAATTTCAATAATATATATACATTTTTAAATAGTCAAAGGACGTATCAAGAATTAATTGAACGTTATAATCCTGGGATAAATTTTGATCAAACTGAAAATGTATCAAAATCTGCTAATAGAGTCGGATTGAAGGTACCTGAATAATTTGTATAAAGACATAATAGAGGATAAATAGCATATTCAATAATACATATATTTTATAATACATTAAAATCTAACCCTTTTTGAAACATTTCCTTCTTCTTCTCTTGACCTTTTCCCCACTTTATTATTATACAAAACCTTTGATCCCAGTTTAATTTCATTATTCTCTTCATAGAAACCTTTCAAATTCTCCACCAATAATAGATCATTATAATAATTCATATTTAAATTTAAATTAATTCTATAATTCAAATAATTCAAACTGGCATTTAAATTATAATTATAATTATCCATTAAATATCCAATGATTAATGCTTTGGAGGTATTCTCATTAAAATCACCAATTATTAATACATCGATTGATTTATTAATGATCTTGAATAAATTAATTAACCTAACAAGTTTAAATAAATTATTCTTCAAGTTCCCAGTCAAGATCGGATTTGATATTTCTAATTTAACTGCTTCTGGTAATTTATTAATCAAGTTCAAATGATCGGGATTATAAGTAATAAAATAATTGAGGAAATTTTGCAACACTTTATTGAACTTAGCATTAAATTCATTCAACAATTCCTTTTCGTCCTCATTGAATTTATTAATATCAAAATTCAAATCAAGTGATAATAAAATCATATCGGTAGAAATACTAATATTTGATTCATTTAAAACATTCATAAAAGTATGAGTTGGCAAACAATTAATGATAATTTTAAAATTATAATGGTTGAAAATTTCCTGTTTGAGAGTATTGCATGTACCGTAATAAATTGATGGGCAAATTTCTTTAATCAATTGTTTTTTTTCTTGGTAGTGGGATGGGAAATGAGGTGAATTATGACTAGTGTTAAAATAAGGATTATAATATTCAACTGGTTCAATCATCCTATCTTCAATATTGGTACTGTAATACATGTACACCATAGGTTTGTACAGGTAGGTACGTCAAGCAATTGAAATAATGTTTTAATTTAGTGTTGAACTAATTTAAGTATATTTAGATTAATTTAATATCTAAATAATAGCTTAGTATTACTAATAGTATGTATTACTACTAGTATTTATTACCACTTGTATTAACTAAATTGTATAGTCTCGCTAAGTAATCTCAATGCACAAGACTATTGCAAATTATAATCTTATCAGAAAATAAAATACGAATAAATCTGATACTAGTAGAAATAAATTTTCAACACTTGAAAGATTCCCTTATAGAATTCTAATCGAAATTAAATCGATATTAATAAGAATTACTAAGAATTGGATAATGAAATTTCAAAATGGGAAAAACTATCAAATTTAAATAAAGAAAAAGAAAGAGAAATGGGTTCCTAAAAATATTAAGAATACACAGGAATAAAACTATGCCTCTGGATGGAGACACAGTAGGACTTGCCATCAATTTTGGGAATTGCACTTTAGTCGTGCTTCCTCGGAAACTCAACCAGCACGGAATAGTTGCGGAAGGGGGAAGACATTTAATTGGCGACTTACGACAATGGGTGTGAGAGTACCAACTGTAGTGAGAGTGATTACCAAAGTGTACCATAGTAATGGGTGTAATTACCAAAGTGTAGTAATGGGTGTGCGATTACCAACATTAATAAGAGTGTCCAGTATAAAGTGTAACCACCAAAAACCTAAACTTTAAAAGTGTGTAAACCAGAAAACTAAACTTTGCAAGTGTAGGAACCAAATAGATCATTCGTGTAGTTATTAATTATTTATTACCCTTATTACCCTACCTCTGTAACCGGACACAGATGCCTGGCAGCACTCCACTTTCGCGGACTGGATTTACCCAAAAGATTCGTTTCACCTTAAGTTTCGCAACCACATTAAGTCACTTAATATCTTATTATTAATTTAACCATTAATAAAATGTTCAGAATTCACTTATCAAAGCTTAAATTTCCTAAATTCTCATTTAGATCTTTCAATTCCTATAGATTGGCGTTTGTACCTTTGATTCTGCCTATTTTGAATGATACAAAGACCTCGTTCCAGCAACCAACTTATACGAACCCGCAGGTTCAAGTACAAAACATTGGGTTGAATCAAAGAACTAAAATGTATAATGAATTGACTATTGGTTCAATTACTGGATTATTCTTGGGGGTTATAATTGGGAAATTTAGTTCCTTAATCATCACCCTTTCATTATCAGTTTATTTATTAGTACAATTCTTACAATCACGGAATTTGATCAATATTCCATGGAATTATATCTTTAACTTCAATAAGCAATCATTTGATTTAAAGGAATTGGTATTTACAAATTTCAATTTCAAGGTAAGTTTTATATCAGCATTTTTAATAGCTTGTTATAATATTTAATATTTTCTTAATATATTTTTTGTATGGCTTGGGTACTTATACGCACTGTCTTACTACGGTACAGGACTCTCACTACGGTACAGAACTTTAACTACCGTATAGAACTCTCACTACGGTACAGAACTCTCACTACCTATAGAACTCTCACTCCGTATAGAACTCTCACCACCGTCTAACACTCACCACCGTCTAACACTCACCACCGTGTAGAACTCCCACTCCGTATAAACACTCAATAATACTTTTATTAATATATACACTTACTCATCCTACTCCTAATTTAATTTTGCCAATAAATCAAATGTACCTGTTCCAACATTTGATAATTTACCCATAACAATCTTTGCTGATGGACTCTCTAAATCTTCTTTATCACCATTCAAAACCGACTTGGTAATAAATTGACATGTAGTTTCATATGACATCTTCATAAATGCTGATGTGGATGAATCAATACCTTGTCTATTGAAAGCCAAATAACTACCTTCTCTGGTCATCATATCCCCAATTAAATCTAAATGTCTAGAAGAAACATTAATAGCATATCTTTCGAAAACATTGTTGATTTCACGAACAATAGTATTTCTTGCAGCTTCAACACCATAAGATTTTAACACTTGATAAATATCATTAGATGTAACTTTATTAACTTCAATGAAATCATCTTGTTCCCACATAGCTTTAAAGTTTACACCTTCGGTAGTTAAGTATCTTTCACCACTTGGATGTAAACATCTACCAATCTTTGGTACTTCTCTAACAACGACTTTTCTACTTAATTCTTCAATGATATTAACCATTAATAACTTTTCGAAATTACCAATTAACTGTAATTCGAATTCACACCATTCTCCTTCTTCATCATCGAAATTGAATTTAGTGACGAAATTATTGGCACTAATAACTTCCAGTTGTCTATCCTTAGCATATTTAGAAAGATTAGTAACTGGTTGAATTGGTGTACGAGTATTAGTAGATCCAGATTCAGAATCAGAATCAGAATCAGATTCACTATCATCACTGGAATCCATTTCTTCATCACTACTGGCTTCAGCTTTTCTCATGGTTTCAATCTCTTCGTCATCTGGTTCATCATAAGATACAGCTTGTTTACCTTTATTTCTTAATTTACTTTCATTAGTATCACCATCTTCTTCAACTTCAGCATCACTATTAAGATCATCATCATCGTCATCATCGTCATCGTTATTATCATTAGCTGGGGTTTCATTATTTTCTTCATCAACCTTCTTTGTTGTTTCATTAACTTTAGATGCTTTACCAACACTTGGTAAATCAATCTTCTTTTGTTTCTTGATTTCTTTAGTAATGGTAGTTTCTAATTGGTTCAAGAATTTGTTCTTAACCACTTCTTCTAAAGTTTCTTGATTGATGTCATATTCTTTTTCATATTCTTCTTTGGTAAAGAAATTCAATCTGATTCTATAAGATCTGGAATTATCACCATCTTCATTACTAGAAGTAGTTTCAACAACACTGACATTCAATAAGAATTCACTAAATACAATCTTGGTGATATTCTTACAGAAAACTTCAGCTAAGACATCATTGATGTCTGATCTTAAAGGTAAAGTCATTTGTGGAGTAGAAATCGATGATGAAGCAGTCATAATGATTTCTCTCATTCTAGGAATACCTAAGGTAACATTAGCAGCACCATGACCAGCGAAATGGAAAGTGTTTAATGTCATTTGTGTAGATGGTTCCCCAATGGATTGGGATGCAATAATACCAACAGCTTCACCAGGATTAATTAAGGATCTCATATATTTCAATTGCATTAATGCTTTGAATTTTTTATCATTGATTCTATTGTTCTTGAAGATATCTTTGTTATCAGAGATAAATGCTTCTAATTTGTTAGCAAAAGTTTCACTAACAGATCCCAAGTATTTGGAAGGATTCAAAGTAGAAATAACTGGATCATATTTCAAAGTTTCTTCATAATGTGGTAATTCGGCATTTTTCTTAACTGATTTCTTATACTTCTTAACATAACCATTAGCAGTGTCAGCATCAATATAATCAACAAAATCAGGTTGGTATTTCTTCAAAAGTGAATCATAATTCTCTAAACAGAATTGGAATTCATTCATATGTGATTGTTTAGTAGTATCAATAGAATCACCACCATATAAAAATTGAATTAATGATCCATCACCATCTCTAACACTATTATCGTAACTAACATGTACACCTTCCAATTGTTTGGTTAAACATCTTTGTAAATAACCCGATCTAGAAGTTTTAACCGCAGTATCAATCAACCCTTCTCTACCAGCCATACAATGGAAATAATATTCTTGTGGTCTAATACCGGAATAGAATCTTTGTTTAATATAACCACCAGCTCTAGCATCAGTTTCAAATGGTTTGAAACTTGGTAATGTCTTACCTGAAACCATAACTGGAACTCTTCTACCTTCTAAAGCTTGTTGTCCTAATAAACACATAATTTGGGAAACATTAACATTAGAACCTTTGGCCCCTGATAAGGCCATAGCTTGCATAGAATTATATGGGAATCTCTTCATAGTACCTCCTGGTACACATTGGTTAACGACTTGTGATGTGATAGAATTAACTTTAGATGATGTAACTGCATCTAAAATACCTAATTTATTATCATCTCTTAAGATTTCTTCTAATCTTTTTAATAATTCATTATCAGTGACTTGGGTATCTTCAGGTAAGTTAGTAACTTCATTAGCAGCTAATCTACCAATATCAATAGATTGTTTTAAGATATCCTTTCTCCAATTATTACCATCATTAGTTAATCTTAAATCATCCATACCACAAGTGAAAGCTGTCATCATAATATAATTAGTGAATAATCTTCCTAAAATACTCAATGCTTTACCAGCAATAACACTACCATAAACTTCATGTAAAGAATGGACAATACCGAACTGAGAAGCACCATATTGAGATTTATCCAAAATACCACATAACAATTCACCATTTTTGAATAACACTTCATTTTCTTTGGATCCTTGACCCCAGTAATCATTCTTAACCTTATTCTTAGATACCAAATTAATACCAGGAACTCCTTCAGGTTTGATATTCAATAAGATAGTTGAAATAATTTGTTTACCAGTCCATAATGGTTCAGGTTTAAAGATAGTTGGAGGTAAAGTTTTAATTCTATTAGAAGTAATATGACCATCTTCTGGTCTAATACACCCATAAATTAATTGTTGATAAGTTTCTCTATTGAAAAAACTATCTTTGTTAGTAAGCCAAACCCCAGCACTAATATGATCTTGAATTAACCCTCTTAAAGGAGAACCTGAAGTTGGAGTTAAGTATTGACTATCAGTATTAGCCAAATTCAAAGCTTCAGCTTTAGCATTTTCATTTTGTGGGAAATGCATATTCATTTCATCACCATCAAAATCGGCATTATAAGCACCGGTATTGGCATAATGCAATCTTAAGGTTTTTTCACCAGGTAAAACTCTGACTTTATGACCCATCATTGACGCTTTATGTAATGTTGGTTGACGATTCATTATAACCACATCTTTATTCTTAATATGTCTATAAACTTTCTTATTAATAACCCCTGAACCTTCAGTATTTGAAGGAGTTAATAATTGATCAGCTAAGGTTTTACGTTGCTCTAAATTCATACCAATTAATGAAACCAAAGACCCATCTTCATTTTGAATTTGAATAGCCCCTGGCCAAGTATCAGGACCATTTATAACTGCTTTTCTTAATTCATTTATATTATACGAAGTTACAGGTTCTGGGTAAGTTAATTTTTTGGCGAAAACTGGTGGGACCCCAATTTCATTAGTCTCTAACATTGGATCAGGAGAAATAACAGATCTGGCAGCATAATTGACTCTTTTACCCATCATATGTTTTCTGAATAAACCTTCTTTCTTTTCTAATGCTTGTTTAATACCAGGAATTGGAACTTTCCCAGCTGGTGCATTTTGATTTTTGGTGGAATCTATGAATGCATTTACATCATTTTGTATAGTGACAAAAGAATTCATTAATCTATTGAAAAGAATCTTCTTATCATCATTAGATATTTTGTCTTTAGTACCAACAGCAATTTGATCATTAATGTCTCTAATCAATAAACAAGTTTTTAAGATATTAGATAATAATTCATTTTGACTGTTTTCATGAATTTCGTCACCTAATTTAGATGGTAATCTAAATCTAGTTGGTGGAACAATTAATGTTGTTAAAAAGAAGAAATTAGCAGTAATAATTCTATCAGGATTTGGTTTAGAATTGAATACCTTATTAAGAACATATTGTTCATTCTTGAAAACAGCATTTAAAATGTTTTTAACTTCGGTAGCTAACACATATTTAGAACCACCTTTATGTTTTATATTAGGCATAGTATCACTCTTATTATTTAAAGGTTCACCGTTTTCGTCAACTCTAACCATATCCGGACGTTGAAGACCTTTAACACGATTATTAGTGATTTGTTTATCTCTAAGAGAATTTTCAAATAATTTGACGAATCCATCTTTCCTAAATGAAGGGGAATACATTCCACAATTATCACACCTTGGTCTGGCCAATAATTTTTTGTAAAAAGATTGAATGGTGAATTTTCTTTCTTCACCTATAGATGCAGTATTAATACCATGTTCACTGGTACGGTTTTCACTTAATGCAGTTGCAATAGCAGTATCAACGAATAATTCACGACGTTCCATTAATTCACGTTTTATTTTAGGATCAATAGAATTTTTAGTAGTGGATTCTTCGTCATCATCTTCAATATCAGTGTTAGCTAACATATTATCTAATTCAGTACATTCTAATAATAACCCATATTGAATCAATTTCAATTTACAGGCAAATCTATGAATTTCTAATGAGTTCAATTTGAAATGATGACAATAAAGACATGATGATCTAATGAATAAAAATAATTGATTAAAGAATAATGGATTATATACAGCTATAGGTAATTCTATATGACCTTGATGACCTGGACAGAACCTATCGTCCAAACCACAAGTGGAACATAAATTCCTTAAAAATGCACCTAATGCCAAATCATAAAGACCACCATTTATAGGATGACCCAAATTGTCGAAAACAATTGGGTTGGTGATTTGTTTAGCACTTAAGTTACGGATTTCATTATCCAGAAGTACACCAAATTCAACTGATGCAATTTCTGAACCAACAGGTTTTGAGATATCCATGCTTATGGTTACAAGTGATAAAATTTTTTGCGAAGCTCATCGAGGATGGAGATAGGAGATGCGCACTACCTACTACTGGTAGTAGGATTAGTGCGACCACTAGTAGGATTAGTACGGCTACGACTGGTACTACTAGCACGACTACCACAACTACTACAACTACTAAACCTACTACAACTACTAAACCTACTACAACTACAATATTTATTAATACAAACAACTAATGTTTACCAAAAATTCCTTTCACTCCTCCACTGATCCCCTTAACTCCTCCTCCAACTACTCCAGCACCTCCTTTGATTCCCTTTCCAACTCCCTTTCCAACTCCTTTACCTACTCCTAATCCAACATTACCTACAGCACCAAATGCATCACCAATATCACTTTGTGATGCTGCTTTAGCACCAATGATGAATTCTGGCTTAAAGTTGAACTTAACAAATACTGATCCTCCATCTTCATCAGTTTCAGTAAAGAGTGGAACCTCAACTTCTTCATCAGCTTCGAAATCAACATCTGATAAACTTATATATCCAATAGCTAATAAATCATCTTGATCTGGTCCAATATCCCAATCATAAGCCTCAATTCTAATTTTAGAATCAAATTTGTTAATTACTGGCGTTGATCCTGATTCATTAAATACTGGGTCTAATGTCTTCTTAACCTTCTTGGTCTTAAAGAAGGAATCCTTTTCTGTATTTAAATATAATTCAACATATGGATCTGATTTACCATTACTATCTCCAGCAATAAAGTTGGTACCTTTAATAACATCTACTGATAATATACCACAGTTATTGATAGAATCTTGTGGTGGTAATCCAGTTTCATAAATAAGTGGAATCCATTGGAAATGAACATTGAATTCTCCTCTTCCTCCTTCACCAGTTAAACTTAAATTCATTGGTTTTTCATATCCACCTTTAACCAAGTCAAGGGTTGGAATGTTTAATTCTGCAATACATTTTTCCATTCTATTGTCTTCTTTATCTTTAACAAGTCTGAAACAAGCAGTTGATTCTTCCAATTCTTTAATTGTGGCATCTCCTGTTGCTCCAATATTGACCTTTCCACTGGATTTTAATTTAGTACTAGCATAATCATAATGTGAATGATTATCAAAAAAGACTTGTAAGTAAACATTATCTTTAGTGATATTACCATCCAAGATTTCAAATACCAAATCACCACTCTTATATTCCATTAATTCTTCTAATGATAATGTTAATCTGGAACGTTTTGGTGGTACTTTAAGTTTACCGTCTTGAGATTCTTTTTCTTGTTTTTCCTTATCTAATTTCTCCTTTTGAGCCTTTTCGGTAGCTTCCTTTTCCTTTTCTTCTGGTGTCATAGCTGCTTCTTTCTTAGCCTTAGCTGCTGCTTCTTTCTTGGCAATTTCAGCTTCTTCCTTTTGTTCACTCAAGGTGATTATTGGTAATACTGGATAGAATGCTAAAGAATAACTAACTACACCTTTTGGTCCTTTTTTAGTAATTAATTTACTTTGTCTCTTTTCAGTATCAATATGTTCAATATACTTATTCAATTCATTCTTACTAATGATTTCATTTAACCTAACATCAAAAGATCCTAAAGTTCTATCAGCAGAACGTTTTTCAACATCCATTACTTCAATAGTTAATAATTGATTTGGCGATGAAACTGATGCATAAAATACTTGATTCCATGTTGGATTCAAAGTAGAATCTGCTGCTAAAGTTCTACCTCTTTGAACTCTATTAATGAAAATTCTAGCATATGGATCGATTTTACCAATCCTTTCTAAGTTACGTAAATCTTCAGCACCTTCAATACTGACTCTAACAACACCAATAGGAGGAGTAAAACCAACAGAATCTTCAGGTTTAGTAGGTAATGGTACAGGTTTCCAATAAGCATTAATTCTAATCTCTCCACCATCAGATAATCCAAACCATGTTTGATTGACTTGGGAAGCATCAATTAATTCATTTAATGAAGTGAAAATTGATCCTAATTGTTCACCATCTTTATTCTTCACAATAAATCTACATTTAGCTTTAGCACGATTATAAACGATTTTTTCATAAATTACTCCATAAGCTGGGTTATTAGTCTTACCCAGAACTGAAGAAGTTTTAACCAATTTACCATCAAAGTGAATTTCAGCATAACTTGGTATTGGATTTTTTTCATCGGAATTAAAGTTACGAGCTTCAGCAATTTCAATTCTAGCAATACCAGTGTTTAAATCTGGTGGTGGGTTTATAGCACCATCAGGCAGTCTAGTAGGTTCTAAAGTAGGAGTAAATTCTAAACCAAATTCTAAATCACCAACTGGTTTATTATTTCTAATAAATGGTAAATTAATACTTGATTGTTTTGGATTATCTCTTAATACTTCTAAATCAAATTGAATAGAACCAAGAGCTCTATCTTTTCTCTTTCCATTCCAATCATATAAGGTGATATTTAAAGGTTCGGAAAATGATTTAACAGTAATATAAGTAGTTTGATTCCAAACAGGTTTATCAGTATCTTCTTTATACTTTGTTTTACCAGAGACATCTCTATT
The DNA here is from genome assembly GCA_030563485.1 of Yamadazyma lessepsii. NCBI lineage: Eukaryota > Fungi > Ascomycota > Pichiomycetes > Serinales > Debaryomycetaceae > Yamadazyma > Yamadazyma lessepsii. Next base: position 130,460 of record JAJMJG010000006.1, on the reverse strand, counting down.
AAAACCATAAGTTAAATAAGGATCTAAAGTATTACCAATAGTAGTGAAACCTTTAATATTTTTACCTCTTTTAGCAGTAATAGCTAAAACCCCAATAGAAGAATCTAATGGGAAACCTGCAATCAATTGTTGAACATTTAATTGAAATGATAATGGAGCATATACCATTGGACCAACGTATTTTTTAATCATTTCATTGATAAATGGATAAAGACCTGGAACACTTAATACTTCCCAATTGAAAATAGAATCACCAAAGACTTTAGAATTAAAATCAAATTGAATTGGTTCTAATAAAGAAACATTAACGGTTTCAATATGAGGGAATGATGTCATCATTCTTAATCTAACTCTAAGTAAAGCTTTGAAGGAAACATCACTGACAACTACAGGAATTGGAATACCAAATAAATTAGCCTTAACTACAATTTTTTGATTGACATTATTTTTCATTTGTTTGTTATTAGAATCAGCTAAAGCATTTGGAGTGAAAGAACTTTCCCAATCCATAACAACCACATCATCATCAGTACCATGTAAGGTTTTAACCGCATCAATTCTTGGAGGTTTAGTACCAGCAGTAAAAGAATCAATCCATAAACTTTTAATAAAAGCAGGTGCTGGAGAAGCAGCTAAAATAGGATTAACTTGTTCACAAACAATTTGGGAAATTGAAGGTTCTAAATAATACCAAAATTTTTCTAAGAAAACATTACACCAATCCATTGTTTCATAATCATTTTCAATTGATTTAATTGAAAATTCTCTTTGAGCTTGTTCTCTTAAAAACGTTCTATACTTTCTAATAGAAGTACGGTACAAGATAGAAAATACAACGATAATTAAAAACATTGGGGCCAAACTAAATCTAAACCACCCAACAACCCAACTTAACCATCCAGCAACAATTAAATAACCAACATTATGATACCAATCACCATAAGCTACAGCGGGTAAATATTGATCAAAAATGGACGATTTGGATAATAAATCAGTAACTTCATCTTCTAAAGTTAAAACATCTTCCGGTTCAAACCCACCAACTTCTTTCCAACCTCTTGATGTAGGGTCAACAGATTGTCTTGGAGGAGGTTTTTTATTGGTAACTGTTGACATATCATAATCCTCACTAGGGATTAATTCAACCGGTGCAATACTATCTATACCTAAACTATTTTTAGTACCAGTTCTAGTACGGCCATTCCTGATCAGAGAATTAGTACCAGTTTTTTGAACTTGGTCCTTTGTAATTGGAGCCGGTTGACCTTTGATGTGTTTCACCGGTGGAGGTTCTAAAACTTCATTAGGCTAATGTTAGTATTTATTTTGATAATTCCCAACATCAATTGAAAATGGGGTAATGGGAGTTGATGGGAAATATGTATACATACATTCTGAGACATTACTAATATCAATTGATTTTAATTCAATTTTTATTAGGGTGTATACTTTGAAATCAAAATGATTATTGCTTGAAAATTTCAGGTACGAACCGCAATCGACGTGGAATGAATTTTTGTGAGGGTTACTGTGAGGGTTGTTAGGTTGGGAGATGGTAGGCCATTGAGACACCTTGAGTGGGATTATACTGTTTATCAAAGATTGTTAGTAAAGGAATGGTAATGATATTATATATTAGGGATTTATAGAATAATAATTTTTAGAGGTGAAGAATATTTGGTAGTGTTTCTTCCATCGCTTCATACAATGTTTGAACTGTTTTTGGGATTGACTGTATACAGAACGTATTTGACAGTGAGAGGTGTGACAAGTTTGTTTATAGAGTGATTGGTGTTATTTATGGTATATTGAGATACTTATAACCTATTAATATAAAATAATAATACTACTAATCAATCATAACTGGATCTGCCCAACTACCGCTACCACTACCACTACCACTGCCACTACCCTCACCAAATACTAAATAATTATACGCCCTATCTTCATCTTCAGTCTCTTCATCCAGTCCATAATCAATACTAACATCTCCATTTCCACTATAATTCCCCCATAAATCAAAATTTCCTTTTTGTGGTCCATTCCTTTGAGGAATCTCTTGTGTAGGCTCAGTGGACCCTTGAGATGCCTCATTCTCATCACCATCTTCGTCATCACTTAAAAGAACCACCTCTTCAGTAACTTTCTTACTAACGGGTTTAATATTATCATCAATTATTCTATACCTTTCCATATCATGTAATTCGATTCTATCCACATTTAATGGTGTAGTCTTTATAAAATAATTATAAATATCTGATATAAAGAGTTGATTTAATTCAAATAACAAATTACACACTGGACATTTGTATACTGGGAAATAGTTAGAATACGGTGCATAATTCTTAAATTCACTTATAGTTGGTTGATATGTTAAATTCTTCTTCAATTGGAAAATATTAACTGGGTTTATATCTTCTGGTTTATTGGCTTCTTCTAATACTTTATATTGCTTTTTTGATTCATAAGCCTTTTTATATAAATCTTTCCTTAATACATGTGATACTCCATTGGGAATTCTATTGAATGTACAGAAATTTTCAAAATCAAAGCACTCAAAATGACTACAAAGGATTGATTTAACTGGTAATTTAATTTTAGATGCACTTAAAGGATCTCTTAATGTAAATATCATTTTTTCAATCATATCTAATTCATCATCATCATTAGATGATCCAAATTCTCTTTTTAACATCAATTTAAGATTAGGGGGGATATTCCTATATTTGGAATGGTTTTGATTATTTACATTGATCTCTATTTCATTATTCTCTATTTCATTATTCTCGTTGATTTTATTATGTTCATGTCCTATATTATTATTAGTTTCATTAATTGTTTCATGGTGAATTTCATTATTAGTTTCATTATTAGTTTCATCAACACCCGTTTCTTTCTCCGTTATCACGTCACCTTGACTAGTTGAAGTCCTCTGAGTCTCAGGATTACATAGACTACCAATGGACATCAGATTACTGGGTGATACTGATACTTTCTTAGGACTATAATTCAATGTAACATTATAACTAGGCGCCGGAGTTACTCTATCACCATTTTCTTCACTAATTTCACCTCCTTCTACCTCCTCATTGAACTCACTAGCCCTCCCTAATGCCTCGTTCAACTCATCCTCTAACGACGATAACGACTCTTCTTCACCATCACGGATTTGTTTTAGAACCTTTGATGGTATTCGTATCTTTACAATAATCTTCTTTTGCTTTACTTTATCATTTGATAGATCTATACTACTTATTGAAACCTTATCATTCTCTATAGGCTTTTTAATCTTCAACACCAATGACATTGTAGATGAGAAATTTCTCCTCGCAAGATAGTATGCTACCACCATATGCAACGGCATTGGACCCAAGACACGGCGAATTTTACTGAGACACTTTAGAGACTTACAGCATAATATTTGACTATATTCATATCATGTACATCTTTCCAATAAATACCCTTCTTATATACAAGTAACTAATTAATTTTCTATTTGTAAAGCAATAGATTCATTATAAATATCAGATAATTCATGCGCTAACAATTCAGTTAAACTCCCATTATCTCTTAAAGAAATCCAACGTCCTTCAACTAAATCATATCTGTTAGGACCAGTAATTGGTGAACTTAACCAAATTTGCTTGTTAGGTGGTTGTCTGTTAATGACATAAGTCCCCTTTGGAGTATTGACAGTTAAAACCCCTTGACTTAATTCGAAGTCTAAATCAGAATGATCTTCTGAAACAATATCTAATTCATCACCTAAATCTTCTAAGTAATTATTGGATACTCTGTTATATTCTAAATCTGATATTTGATCAATTTTAGAATCAACTTTTTCCCCCATTCTATCGGTTGCGTATCCTCTAACGCTAGTGATGTTACTTGAACTATATTTAGTTCTAGGGTAACTCAATCTTCCGTATGATAACACCCGTGGTACTTTGACACTTAATCTATATAAATTCCTGATCATCAACACCTAACAATTTTTCGCAGTGGAAAAATTTTCGATCCACAGTTATGTTCTTTGTGATCATTATCTTTGCCATTGTGATGGTGGGGCTCATCATATGGATGCCATATGGGGCTAAGTTGGTGGCATATGAGTATGAAAAGAAGAACAAAGCTGCTGAACCTAAGAAATTAAAACATCTTAATGACCATACTTATCAAGGATATCAGGCTCCAGATGAAGTATTACAACAAGAAACGTCTACAGCTAAAACTTCAGGAATTAAAAAAATTACCACTGATGACATTCCTATAAAAGTCCGTCTTAACCAACCACATATGAAAAGAAGAAAACAAAAGTTGGATATCGATACTGATCCAAATACTTATGATTATGACATTGATAATTTAAGTGATGATGAACCTGTTAATAATGAACCATCTTATGGTGCAACCATTTCCGAAATAAAAGATTCTGTGTGAATTTGTTTTAGGAAAATATACTTTATGTAATTAATCTCATTTATAATATATAAATCATTCCTTGAATTGTGGTGTCGTATATTTCGTATACGTCTTTGTAATTTCTTGAATTCTTTTTTAATGGCTGAAGATTGATAACGGTTCAGGATTTTATGTATTAGCTTATCTGATAATTTAACAATTTCTCCATTGTGTAAATTAATGTTGGGATTTATGTCATTATCAAATATGAATGATTTTTCAAATTGTTCAACTAATATTCCAATCATTTCTGTAGTTTGGGTTTCAGTTAAATTCCCATCGAAGATGGTCTTAAAAATTCTTGTGGGTATTGGTAATTGGAATCTCTTCATTTCATTACAATATTTTATAAGGCTATTGAAATCTTCCTTATCTACAGCTTGATTGATCATTGGTTCAAATGTATAGATATTTGGTATCAATTGTATTTGTGGCATGGTTATTATTTTATTTAATTCATCGTAATATTGTAAATATTTTTCATATTTCACTTTATCTTCTGTAGTCAATTGTTGATAGAGAATATCATCATTGATCTCAAATTCACTTAAAACACCTTCTAATTTTGAATCATCCCCGAATTGAACATACCCTTTAATTAACTTATTAGCTAAAGAAGTATCTAAACAAATATCAATATTTTCAAGCGTTTTATAGAATAATTCCTTATCATTTCTCTCCCTATAAACGTCTAATAATATATTGAATGTCTCCCTATTGGGTTTAATTTTGTTCATTATATCATCAAAAATGTCTCTATTATCCTGCATGACACTTATCCGTAATAAATTATTCAAAGACTTTGTATTTTTCAATTTCAATCGATTATAAAACTGCATGGTGAATTCATTATCAGGTGGGATAAATTTCTTCCCCAGTGTCATAAATGCTTCTTTAACGGTATTAAGGATTTTAGGGTCATCTCTAAAGAATTTATAATATAATAACTGATTCTGTTCTGCTACTGAAAGCGGTAAATTATTCAGTCTTAAATCTGTGAATAGCGTCTCAATTCTATCCAATGCCTCATTTCTATATATTTGTTGTTTGGCATACCCATGCATGGTAGTATACTGGGGATTTGGATTTTTAGATAGTATTGCTACTGGTCTTTTGAAATTTGAAACATTTACGAAATTTTCTATAATCATATTCAAATGATTTGGCTCTATGGACCGTATATCATGGAGTTTATATTCTTGATATAACTTTGAAGGATTAACTCTTATATCTTTAGCAATACTTCCAAACGTTCCATTATTACTTGGATATAGAATTTTCAATAAATTTATATTGGTTTTCGCTTTTAATGGTTTAAGTAGTTCAATTCTCTCATTACTTACTTTTATACTATCATCCAAAGTCTCATCCAATTTCAGTAAAATCTGACTTGTAGAAACTCTTAATGTATCACACAACTGTCCCGAATGGTTCTTAATCGCTTGCAGAACATTAGCGATCAAAGGTAACTTATTCATTCATTCAACCTTAAAACCGTTGTATATCAATTGTAGCACTAATACTTAATCTCACACTGCGACTTTGAAAAATTTTCAACACTATGAAGTTACAAAACCAAGCACTGAAAGTCCTTGAAAGAACTTCAGAGTATTTAAAGTCAGGGTTATTGAAGCAAAAACCTGCTTGGTATGATGTTGTTAGTAATCACCCACCAGCTACTGATTTTACTAAAAAACCTAAGACCATAATAAATCAAAAATATAGAGATCCTAGTGAGCTTAAAAAGCCATATCAAACCAGACTTAAAAATCACAAAGCTAATGCTTCCAAATCACATGAAATCCCAACTATAAAATTATTCGAAGATGAATTAAGAGATTTATTTTATAAAAGACATCCATGGGAATTTTCCAGACCAAAGATCTTAATTGAAAGTGAGGGTAATGATAATGAAAAATGTGATTGGAGTCATATGTTACAATTATATAAACCATTAGATGGTGAAAGTGTTGTTCAAAGAACCATATGGCTCTTAAAGAATGAAAAACTTGAATTATTCGATGCTTATGATAAAGCCCGTTTTGAATTTTATAGATTAAGAATGAGTGAAGAATTATCCAGTTTAACATCTAAAGAACAAAGTAATATGCTTGGTGCCATTTATCCAAGTAGTATGATAGATCATGGTATTAAACAAGAACAAATATTTGTAGATGAATGGGCTAAAATAGCTAGCGAGAAGACTAACGTTAAGAAAGCTAGTATGAGTAGTAGAGTATCACCAACTGAAGGTGTAGAGACTACAAAGTCCTTATTTGAATCAGATACTTTAGAAATACCTGAATATGAAGAAGAAGAAGTCAAGGAGAAATTGTAAATAGTTAATGCAATATTATACATTTGTACTTATTTGTATGTGTTATTCTTGTAGATACGTAAAAAATCTAACTTATGATATATATATATGTGAAGCTCTAGGTCTTAATCCCCAAAGTACATAATTCTAATGATGTCCATGACTGTCTTTCTTAGTTACTTGTTCATATCCTAAATATATGACAAATGCACCTAATCCAATACCGAAACCTGGGAATGCATTCTTAAATCTATTGAAACGGGTAAATTGGGCTTGATATCTCCAAGCATCTCTTTTAGCCCAAGGATTACTCATGGTTTAATGTTGAAAATAAATTAACTTTTATTGGTTGAGGAATTTTTCAGTGCGCGCGGTGAGAGGGAAGCGATGGTGATGGTGGTAGAGTAATGGAGTGGATTTGAGGGAGGTATATTTTTTAAGGAATGTAGAGTATTTAAGAGAGGTTTTAGTACTAGGAGATTATTCTTTCAATTTGATGATTTTTTCAAAGTTTATATCATCATTTAAACCGTGAATAACGGTAAATTTCTTAATAGAACAACTTTAAATCTTTAAAATACAACCAACAAATACCTACTGTGTCCCTTCCAGTAACACCATCCATAAATACCACCAAATCCTCCCATAGATCTAAAAACGTCCCTCTAACTTAATTGCCGTAATTAAACATTTACGGACATTCGCAGCATTTTCCCTCGCTAAATTTGGCGATTTTGACGTAATTCTTGCTGAGCCCTTAAAATAATCTTAAACTTACTCATTGCTTAAAATGGGATCAGATAGCGATTCAAACTCTGAAGCTAGAGTTTCAAATTTAATACAAGAATTAGATGACACGCCACAAGGAGAAATCGAATTAACTGATAGTGAAGGTGAAGATAATTTCGTTAGAAAATATGGTGATGTTAATTTCCAATATATTAAAAGGCCAAGAGAAGCCGTATGGTTTATTAGACCCCACGCTTTGAATTATTTCAAAGATGGTGTACTTTATCGCACTAAAGGAGAGAGAAGTTCCAGTAAGACTGAATTATTCTTAGATTTGTTATATGTTGGAATTATGTCTAATTTAGCAGGTACTGCTACTGAACATGCTGGTTGGGGTGCAGTTTTGAAGTATATTTTATTATTTATTGGTGTATGGACAGTGTGGTGTGATATTAAAGACTTTACCAATTATTATTATAATGAAGATTTATCCCAAAAAGGTTATATTTTGTGGATCCTTATATTATTATTAATTTATTGTAATAATCAAAGTGAGGTTTTAGAGGGTAAAACTGGTGCTGCTTATGTGATTGTACCATATATTTTATGTCGTATATCATTGGCATTTAGTTTGGTATTATATTCGGTTTACATCCCTGAACATAGATCTCAATCTCGTATTTATGCTTGTACAATATTAGTCACGAGTTGTTTATGGATAATTGTTATATTTGTTGATACAAGAGCTAAAATTGGGTTAGCCATTGCTTTCTTCATTTTAGAACAAGCAAGTTTTGCATTCTGTTACTCACCAACAATTAAGAAACTTATGAAATTAACAACTTCAACTGCTCTTAATATTGAACATGAAGTTGAAAGGTTTGGGGTTTTTGTAACCATTGCAATTGGTGAGTTTTTATATGAAATAGTTGCTGAGAGTCCTTTGGGGTTGAAATTTCAAAACCATTTATGGAGAGGTGTTCTTTTATTAGTAATTGCTTATATCCTTTTCTGGATTTATAATTATGGTTCAACATCTAAGAAGGCTACCCATGCTTTAAGACATTCAGGATTTAGAGCTATTGTTTGGATTTATGCTCATTTACCTTTAGTTGCATCACTTGTTTTAGCTGCTGACGCTGGTGGTGAATTATGTAGGTATACGGAAGTAGAACAAGAAGAACCTCATTTAGAACTTAGAGTTGAAGAGGAAGAACCTCCACTTCAAGCATTGAAATTCTTCTTTAGTGGTGGTATATTCATTGCTTTGTTATCTTTAACAGTACTTGGACTTCTTGATGATCCTAAAGATCCTAAAGAATTACATATTATACCAAGGTTCTGGAGAGTTATATTTAGAGCTCCTATTGGTGTAATTATTTTAGTTTTGCCATTTGCTGATATTAGTATTACTTTATTATTTGGACTTTGCGCAATTGTTTTAGGTGTACTTTTAGTATGGGAAAGTGTTACATCTACACCAAGGAAATGTTTACCTGGTTATAAGCAGGGTGTTTAATTTATCAATAACGTAAACAGGTATTAAGTTTACCAGATAAAAGATTTATTTATTTTGTTTAATTTGGCTTTAAGGTTTTTCTGGAATTATATGGAATTATATGGAATCTTGCGGAAATGTGAAAATGAAATTAATTCTATTTAATATACAGTATGAAATATGTCTCAGAACTAAATACCAACTCTATAAATTTCTAAGAATAAGAGTATAAGCCTTAATAATAAATTGATTTTCGTATTCCATCATAAATTATTATTTTACCCTCTTTTGTGGTTTTATTGTCATTTTTAACTTACTTTGAGTGTTTTATCAATTTGAGGTACCCGCATAATTAATCATCGTTTACTTAATCCCGTGTACTTAATCCCGTGTACTGTCACGTACACTCAATTCACGATGACACGAACACCGAACTACTTCAAAAATAAATAACCTTGAAAAGAAGTAAACCTAAAATTGATTACACAAAAAAGATATGAACCCTTCTTTTAAACCAAACACTAAGCCAACTAATTAAACAAAAATTACATCGCTCCGTAGCTCCCTCCATCGCCAAAACTAATTACTACCGACCGTGCGCAAAATTACCATGCATTGCGGCTATGAAATTCGCAGCGGACATCCCTTAATTCTCACGAACTAGTTTAACAAAACACACTTAATTAATCTCAGTTTATTCTTATAAATAAGTTCAAACATAACAACCCATATGAAAAAGCCTTCACCGAGAAATGATTTATCAATAACAGGGTCACTAAGCAAATTACTCTTTGTTTTCACCCAATTACCAAAATTAATCAAGGCTTTACCATTAGTACTTGAAGAAAGAGCCATCAATCATGTTAAGACCAAGAAAAAGGTTCCAATGAACCCAGAAGAACTTTATTTAAATTTAATTGTATCCGCCGTATTAGTTTTACTTGGTGGTTGTTTTGCCGGATTAACCATTGGGTTAATGGGTCAAGATGAGGTATATTTAAAGGTTATGGCTACTTCTGGTGACTCCCATGAAAGGAAACACGCACGTAGAGTTTTGAAATTAATTGGTAGAGGTAAGCATTGGGTATTAATTACTTTATTATTATCAAATGTCATTACTAATGAAACTTTACCAATTGTTTTGGATAATTGTCTTGGAGGTGGTTGGCCTGCTGTTGTAGCATCAACAGCTCTGATTGTTATCTTTGGTGAAATTATCCCTCAAAGTATTTGTGTAAGATATGGTTTAGAAGTTGGAAGTTATTGTTCACCATTTGTACTTGTTTTAATGTATTTAATGTACCCAGTAGCTTATCCAATTGCTTTATTATTGGATAATATTTTAGGTGAAGATCATGGTACAGTTTATAAGAAATCTGGTTTGAAAACCTTAGTTACTTTACATAAAACTATGGGTGTGGAACGTTTAAATCAAGATGAAGTTACTATTATCAGTGCTGTTTTAGATTTGAAGGAAAAATCTGTTAGTACTATCATGACACCAATGGATAGAGTATTCACAATGAGTGCTGAAACCATCTTAGATGAAAAAACTGTTGAAGAAATCTTTAATGCTGGTTTTTCAAGAATTCCTATTCATTTACCTAATGAACCAAATAATTTCATTGGAATGTTATTAGTTCGTGTTTTAATCAGTTATGATCCTGAAGATGCGTTACCAGTAGCTTCCTTCCCTCTTGCCACTTTACCTGAAACTGGAATCGACACTTCATGTCTTAATATCTTGAATTATTTCCAAGAAGGTAAATCTCATATGATTGTTGTTAGTGAACATCCTGGTGAACCATATGGAGCATTAGGTGTTTTAACATTAGAAGATGTTATCGAAGAATTAATTGGTGAAGAAATTGTTGATGAATCTGATGTTTATATTGATATCAATAAGAATATTAAAAGAACTCAACCTGGTCCTTTATCCAAAAGAAATTTAACTGGATTCTTACATAATTTATATCAAAGATCATCACAAAATTCCAAGAGACCTTCAGTTGATTTACTTCATGATGAGAATGGTCCTAAATCTCCTGCTCTTACTCCTGGAAGTCCTTTATTAGGTGATCCTGGTCTTTTAACTCCAACTAAGAATTATAATAATAATATTCTTGAAGTTAGTAAAGGTTGGAAACCTAAAAACCCTGCTGAAAATCCACTTGAAACTTCTAAAACTTTTGTTACAATTAAAAGACCGGATATTGCTAGTGTTAAAAGGGATGTTTTACCGGGACATAAAAAACTTGATGGACATACCCCAATTTTTACTAATGAACAAGATGCCATTGATACTGCCAAGATTTTACCAAGTACTTCTCCAAAACATATGGCAAATGGTACAAATGGTACGACCGGATCAATACCGAAAGCTGTTAAACCGAAATCTCGTGCTGGATCAAATGGAGAAGATCATAAATTTTTACTTCCTGATGAAAGAGAAGCTGATATTTCCGAATTCCAACAGATTAAAGTACCTGAAAATGGACAAATAAGTGAACTGAGATCTTACCGTACTGGTGGGATTGTGGAAAGTGTTATTAATGTTCAAGGAGTTCATAAAACAATCATTGAAAATGTTAGTGATGATGAAGGGTTTGAGGTTGGTGAAGATGAGAGCTTGTTATCTTTAAGCTCTGGTAAAGATTCCAGGAGCCGAAAATGATATCAGGTGTAAGTGTAACAACGGATAACTGTTATGGATAACTGTAATGATAATGGTAGTCTAGCCAATCTTATAATCCGGAATAGATCTGTTAAAAACTTAGCCGAAAACTTTGAATTAATACCCTCAAAAATATGGTATCACTATAGGCAAAATAACCTCATCAGGTTACCTGATCATCTAAACCCCACCACCACGAAAAATTAAAAATATATACTTACATAACAATAAGGTCGATTTAATAAATATTATTGAATACTAGTGTATAGCTTCTCTATCCAAAGGATCTAATCGGGAAGATGGTTAACAACGGTGTAAATAACCCAATGACGACCATCGCAGTTCACAACAAATTATAAAATAGTGGGGGTACGTAGTACGGTTGGTATGGAGTGGGTGCGGCACTAACGGTATCCGGAACATAGAAAACGGTGCGAACCACCTCCGGAATGGGAGAAGTCTATTTAACGTCATTGTGCTAATTCGCAAATTTCAACATATTGTCGATTTGAGAGAAGAGTTGGTACATATTTCCTATAGCCGAATTTAAATCCCTCTTAGGTCAACCTATTTATTTCCCAGGTCTGCCTATATAAGATAGAAATAAACCCGACGGCTAAAACCTCATTAGATCAAGAATTTAAATAACAATTGTTAGGAATGAGAACTGACAGTAAATCATCATTGAAACACTTTTTCAAACTGAATCTGTCCAGCAGTACTGGTAGTAATGTCGATGATGAAAAATCATATAGGTTTTTATTGAAGAAGCGAGATAGTCGTAATTCTTCCACTAGCTCAATAGAAAATTTACTGAGTACTGGTAGTAATCATAGTGAGAAGAAAGGATCACACTTATCATTGAAAAGATTTTTTAAGAAACTTAAAGATGAACATAAAGAAAAGGATAAGGATAAAGAAAAACGACATGGAATTCATTTTCTTCCTTCTCACTCGGGTAGTGAGTTGTATCGGAAATATACAAAGGGGAAGCTTATAGGAACCGGGGCTTCGGGATCAGTTAATTTAGTCAACTTAAAGACTGACCCCACTAAAGTTTATGCAGTTAAAAAATTTAGAACTAAATTACCTAATGAGCTGGAATCAGATTATAAAGTTAAAGTTGATAATGAATTCAAGATTGGTCAAATACTAACACATGAAAATCTTATTCATACTGTTGAGTTAATCAAGGAAACTAATGGTGTTTTCAGTAGTGTTGAATATTTCATAATAATGGAATATTGTAAGTATGATTTCTTCAATCTTGTTATGAGTGGATTAATGGCCAATGATGAAATTGATTGTTATTTCAAACAAATAATTAATGGTGTAAACTATTTACATACCAAAGGTATAGCACATCGTGACTTGAAATTAGATAATTGTGTGGTTAATGAGTTAGGAATATTGAAATTGATTGATTTTGGTTCCGCTGTACAGTTTAGAAAAAATCCTGTACCGATAGGATTAGTTGATGAAGATTTAGGTAAAGATTTAATTAGAGATGGTGATAAATATTATGAATTGGTATTAGCTAAAGGTGTAGTAGGAAGTGATCCATATCTTGCACCAGAAGTATTTGATTCTGACTATGGATATGATGCTAGAAAAGTTGATGTTTGGTCAATCGCAATTATTTATGCTTGTATGGTATTACGCCGATTCCCATGGAAATTACCTAAATCCAGTGATCCAAGTTATAAACAATTTACTTCTAATCATGTCAAATTATTAAAATTATTACCAGAACCATCAAGGGAATTGATTGGAAATTTATTACAACCACTGGAAGAAAGATATTTAATGGATCAAGTTATCGAAAGTGATTTTGTTAAGAATATTGTTAATTGTACAACTGAAACTCAAGTTCATGTTCATAATTTGGTTACTGAAGATCAATTGGATCAAATTAATAAAGAACGTGAAGTATTAAAAAAATTAAAGAATACAGGTATAGCATAGATATATTTTATTTGCATTATTATACGTTTACTTTGGAGATGTTTATATCTCGTAATTTATACTGTCTGCATTAACTGCGTGATATTACAAGCCATGCATTAACTGCGTGACTTCACAGCCTTTGCATTAGGTATCTCTGCGTTAGAAAATCTCACAAACTAGTAAGGAGGTATTAAATTAATAAAATATTAGTTCTCATTATAATCTATCGGTGTTACAATATTTCTCAACAATGGTTCGATGTACATATCTCGGGGTTACCATGTTTCGGAGTTGCTCCACTTTCTGCTCATGTATGCAAAGACTTACTCCTCGTATTTAAAGCAGCGATTGCCAATTTCAGGTACCTTGCTATTAGTCCACAGTACTTATCTTTTCAATAAACAGCAAATATACCCCACTGGATTGGCCGCCTTTAAAATCATGGTGATCCTTGCGAATAAATTACAAGTTTACGAGTTACAGATATTCTCACCCGCTATTTCAAGGCAATAAGATGGAATACTATGAAATAAAGCAAATATGTCTTTTCGCAAATAAGAGCACTTAAGATACTTAAGATTAGAATATTTAAAAATGGTGGCCTATTGTTTTGGCCCATTGTTGCGAACCCTTAAGGAAGAAATTGCAAGACAATAAAGTTTCAGTTCTTAAACATCTTTGAATGACCAAGAATTTACACACCTATAAGTTGTAAAACAAATATTAAATTAATTAAAAACTGTCTGGAAGGATTTCCGATGACATGATTAAAGTAAAAAAGGATTTGCACAATAGTAATAAATCCTGTAAAAAATACTCCCAGTAAATCCATGTCATACATAAGATGCAAATAATATTAGCAACCCACTTGCTGTATTAGGAATTAATGTGGTTAAAAAAAGTCGTAGAAATTCAAACAAAGGCAACACAACTACAAACCGCCCTGAAAGAAAATATGTCGTGCGTCATTTTACTACTGTGTTAGACGAGAATTACATCTAGAATATACGTGAAGATGCAGAATGTATATGTAGGGAGTATGTGACAGATTTGTAGGCGAGTATGTATCGGCTATAATATACGTCTGAAACTTTTAACGTCAAACCCCAGATGACTAATTTGTGTAAAGATCTGGAATTAAAATGGAGTGGTAACAACATTATTTTTATTTTTTTATTTTAATCCGATGGTTCCCAATTAACCGTAATTTTTCCTAATTGGGGGGAACAAAAGGGGAATTTTATTCTAACGCAGTCTCTAGAACAGACCGCGACATTCGGCCAAATCCAATTAAGGTTTAACTCTACATCTCCATAACCATTTTGTTGCTTATTGGTGTTCTTTAACCAATTTCACAATCTAACATCGCTGCCGTCGTTTCTTTTATTTTCTTTTATAAAGGGTAAATTACGGCAAGTTTAAAAATTGGTTTAATTAATATACTAATCCAGTATAATTAAATTTGTAACATTCTTTAATATTAAATATAAGTTCCCACAGTTCAAGATAGTTAAGTTTTGATTTTGTGAAGCAAAGGTCGGAATTATCACAGGACCCGACAGCAACCTAAAACTTACCTATAGTTAATAACTTAAAGTAAAGAACGAGTTTAATACAAGATGTTGAAAGCGTTTAAGTCCAATGATAAATTACAGATAAACACCAATTTGAAACGTAACCAACTGATACAATCCAATAAATCCGTTGGTAGTATAGCATCATTTGGTAGTTTAAAATCAAATTCATCTACATCGTCCCATAGTTCACCATCACATTCAATAAATAGCTTAAATAGCTCCAATAGTTCCCATAATTCAGTTGATTATAAGATAAAAACTTCAAAGAGTTATATAAGTCCTATAGATAATAGTCCGTTAATTCCTAACTATGGTAAATATCGATTCTTAATAGTTGATGATAATTTAATAAACTTGAAGATTTTATATAAAATCCTTTCCAAGATATTCCCAAATGCACATATTGTTAAATTAAGCAATAGTTCCACTATATTAAAATTATTAGAGACTGAAAGATTTGACTTAGTATTTTTAGATATTGAAATGCCTCCAATAAATGGTATCGAAATTAGTAAAAAGATACGTAGTAGTAAAAAGTTCAATAAAGTAGGTTTAATAGCTGTTACCACAAGGTCAAATGAAAAAGATTTAAAACTTTATAAAAAAATTGGTATTGACTACACGTTTAAGAAGCCTTTAAATTATGGTTTAACCATAATATTAAACCATATTGAATTAGTTATAAATTATCGTAAAAATAAGTAAAGAGATTGGCATTAGTTAAGTTTGATCTATAAAGATTATTGCCTTTAAAGTCGAATTACGAAATAGTGGATACATTTGTGATGACTCGCCCCCTATCAGGTTTGATAGAAATTATGAATTATGATTGTATAATATTGTATAATAGATTGTAGAGTTAGTATATATGACTACATTTGATTTCCCCCTTAAAAGCCTCCAATTCCGCTATCAGTTAAAAGTCGTCATTACCGTTCGTTGTCATCGCTAACGGTTGTTAATCGGCAACAGATAAGCAAAAGCCTGGCTGAGGCTCCGATCAGGTCACATATAATTATCTGACAAAGTTTATTCTATCGGCTTAAATGGTAAACGTATGTACGCGAGATTCTATACTTCTCCTTACATAGTTTAATTGTGGGCCAATATTTTCGGCTGTTTAAGGGGACTAAGGGTTTTATTATTCATTCATTCCATTTCGTCGCGTACTTTGAACCGTGTCATTTCGTAGACGGTAATATTGTTAAACAATGTCGTGTCTTCTTACGAACTAAATATGCGTTTTTATTTTCGCATAGTGTCACAGAAATAAATGTTGCATGCGCACCTACGATTAGACGGTGACTATCTATGAGTCAAATGTCGTTAGGTCTAGACAATCTCACCCCTGCATTCAAGCCCTCTTTGTATCGGAATGCATTGTTGGCTTAGTTGTGGTTTAATTATATTATATATTGGGGTCATCATTATAGATAGGTCTAGATGTCTTAGGGCATTGTTTTATGAAATTTTTTTAAAATCCTTAATATTTTCTGGCAAGGGTTTCATAATTTCCTTTATTTTTGATGTACGGGTAGTTTGGTGTACTGATGTTTAGTTATAATTGGTGTACGTGTTTGTGTTTCAACTGTGGTTTCAATGCGAATTCTCAGGTTTAATACCAACTCCACATAAGGATATGTTGTTAAAAGTAAAAACCTCTGAACCAAGGGATGCTTTACAACTGGAGAGAACATGTCTTTCATTAATTAGGTTTGCAACCACCTTGTTTATTACATCATTGGGAATGCTTATGAATTTCAAAATTGATTCCACATCTCATAAGCCTGCTAATTTATATACTACCACAATAGCATATTTGCTTATGGGTATATCAGTATTATTCTTATTTGGAACATTAGGTAGCTATCTTATAACTATAGGAAGATATCAAAGAGGAAAGATAAATAGTTTTGGGTTTAATAATTGGGTTAATGGGGTTTTACTCGGGGTTTTGGTCATGATTTTAGCATTCATTAGTATTAGTTTATTTGTAGAAAGTTATGAAATATAAATATTAACGTCACCTTATGTATGTTAACATTATATAAAATTCGTAAATCTATGAACCAACAAATTTTAAGGGTTTCTCAGCGAAATTGCGGATACTGTCACTCCACTATTAACTCACAATCAACACCAAAATGTCATTAGCTGCAGCTGCACCAACTGAATTGCCAATTACTCCAAAGTTAACACCAGTTCTTCTTTTCAATGCCGTAATCTCAAAGATTGAACAAGCCTCCTTCACTCCAAAGGCTCAAAAAGTTGTTGCTTTAGCCACCGTTCCCGATGGGGAAATCACCTCAATTGATAAGGATTTCCCATTCAAAGCTGAAAATTTACATGGAATTGATCAAATCACTGTTAATACCGGTACTAATAGTCGTGAATTGAACTGTGATCTTTATGGTACTACTCCTAAAGGTAAAACTGTTAAGGTTCATTATGGTGGACAAATCATCCCCACTCAAAATTTAATTGATTTCGAAAGCCGTAAATTACCAGCTGCTGATTTCGAAGACTTTCATCTTAGAAACCAACCTACTTTTGAAGTTGATGATGATATTGAACCAGAATTTGCTTGGGTTAAAGGTAAACTGTTCTTGGGTAAAGGTAGATTTATCCGTAAAGATGGTACTACTTATGTCCAATATTATGTTTACTTAGTTGAGTAGATGTATCATATACTTTATATAGTAAATGGTTATGTTTTCTTTTTTGTTTAGGTCATTGGAATTTCAAATAATTGCTATGGCATAACTACATTTCTTATCTTGATCTATGGTAAGGTTTGAGAAATTTAAATTCAAAAGTAAGAGCAAAGGTGGAATGTAAATTGCAGAAACAAGAATATCTTCATATTTTTAGAAAGTCAAATATACGTTAATCATACATTTTCGTTTTTGGAAGATCTAAATGAATTTAAATAAAAGAATTAGTAAAAACTTCCCTTCAACTTTCTGTATGCATCAAATGGCTTGGTGGTGTTATGAACATGAAAGCAACATAAGCAATACTATTTAGTTATTAAAATTCTCTTCGTCTTTCATTTGTTCTAACTATAATACGTACATACGCTGCTAGTCAGCCGAAACTCACCCATCATTTAAGCACCTTTGGGCTCTTATCTGGAAATAAAACTCTCACTGTATGCTGTTGCTAATCGTAAGAAACCACCTGCTCTTTATTTACCCCGGGAATATCTAGATAAATGCATTAAAATAAACTATAAATACTTCGGTAAGGCTATTTGTTTTTAATAGGTTGCTTGTTCATGAAAATTACATTCATTTAATACATTTTTAAGACGGCTTAACATCCTAATAGTCCATAGCTTATTACTTTATAGCATATAAGTCATTAAATTAACATGTAGTGCTGAATTTATAGTTATCAAGCAACAGCGGTAAAAGACCCGTACACCAGACCTTTTTTCTTTGGATTATAACTGTGTCAGACAAAAGTTCATCAAAAAGCGAATCATGGCGCATTCGAATCAGTTTCTCTCTCCGGCGAAACATCAGAGGTTCGAGCCTTGTCAGCAACGGTTTTGTAGTGTAGTGGTTATCACAAGCGGTTTTGACACGATTAAAACCTCCGCTTAACCCCGGTTCGAATCCGGGCAAGACCTTTTTTTATTTTTCGCTCGTCCTAATAATATAAGTAAATTACTCTAATAGAGTCTTATTTCATTACAGAACTGCTTTTTTAACCCAAGTAAAACATACCTATCGTCCAGTATTATATTTATATCGGTTATCACCAATATTCCTAGCTCAAATATATAAAGAGCGAAACAAAAATCATTTTATAGAATCAATGCCGCAATAATTAGAAGACTTTCGTACATTCCTACAATAAATAAATATTACACATTAATAATCATAACTATACCCCATGTACTAATGTACTTAGACCCAAGCAGGTATGGAAGTTAAACATAGCCTCTATATTTTCACTCCTTTCTACGGCATTTTCGATTGTTAGAAAATGACTCATAGTTTTTACCTGCAACAAATTACCCTTTTTGCAAAAACCGAGTTGCAACCGAAACATAATTTTCAAATTGCAACATAATTATACAATAGATGATATTTTACCATCTGCAATAACTTTAATGGCTAATCCTAGAGTAGGGCCTGTTGCCTTCCCATTTGACTGTGAGGACCAGGACTTTGGTCAAATATCACAGCTCTTCTACGTATTCTTTCTTCTCTCTTACGTTCCCTCTTACGTTGTAATTTAGCTTCTTTCTCCTCTGGAGTTGAAGTATCCTTAAATCGTTTAAACATTGATTGTAATTTAGTTTTAAAAGACATTTGAAATTGTTGTTAATAAAATATTAAAGTATTATTGTGTCCTTTTATAATTGAGATATGAAGTTAGAGTTAAGATCAACGAGTGACGTACCCATTTCAAAATGTCTGGATTTAAACGGCAATAAGGGGTAATAATTAGTCATTAGATCAATCCCCTTCATCTTCCGTCCATTGTATATAGCAAACTTAATGTTTAACTCTTTGACTAATAAATTTCCGCTTATGTCCTTTTAAAAGCGAGCTAAAGCCGTACATTTTCCATGAGTGAGTCAACAATTGTTACAACCGAATATAATAAGTATACAGACAATGACAGTTTATTGAGAATCTAGATAAAGTTCTAGACTTTGATTTAAGAGCCAATAGAGTTGAAAATTTTTTCATTAATGGAATTTTTCAAATTTTTTATTTTAAATGGTAACATATATGGGAAGAGGCTTTACACACTAAAGTTGGACGCTTATGTAAGAAACAGAATTAGGCTTATAATTTTTTTTTTCGTAAATCAAAAAGATTGCCACCTAACCCCTCCATTCATTTCTCAGATAATAGTGGGGAGAGGCTACTCGCCTTGTAAGGTAAGAAGTTATAAATAGAAAAGACATAAATACGGCAATGTAATTCTGACCGTATTTATGTCGCTCATAACAAGTGATGGAAGAGGCAAGGCTCAAATAGGTGAAATAATTAAAAAGTTTAATCCTGTGACATAGTTTGTACTAAACTATAGATCCTGTGTAGGGAGATGAGATGAGGCACAATGCTTTTGATCAATTTTACTATACACTAAGGTTATAATTACATCTAAGAAAATGGTGCCTTTACAACCAAAACATTGAAACCTTCAATTTCACTTAATTCGATTAATTCATTAACATCCTTGGCGAATAAGATATCAGAATCTTTAGAAATATTATTGGCAATAATGAAAGTTTGGTTTTTGATAAAGCTGATATCCTCATAACCATTTTTTAAAGTTTTAATGTGAACATTATTGGAAGAAAACAAATCATTAATTTGTTGTTCAAATCCAATAGCTTGGGATGATGAACGCATGTAAATATTTACATCACTCACTTTATCAGCAGATTTATAAGCAACATGTAATGATAATAAGTCTGAGGAACTTAATATATTATCATGACTGAGAATTAAATTGATACTATGATGAATTGGATCCCCTTGTAAAGTTTTATTTTCGGTATCATCATTGGAGATTACTCTTAAAGTTTCTTGATTTGATGGAGTTAATAAGAATCCAACATTACATTCACATTCTTGGAATAATCTTTTATACAAGATATAATCAGATTCCCCACCAGTTTCTTCACCAATCTTAGTAAAAAGGTGAGAAATTTTATTACTGGTAATTAAAAAGTCAAGTTTATTATTAATCTGATCATTAATGGTCAAGATATGATTTTTAAATGTTGAAAGAACCGATTGTAAAATTATTTTTATACCTAAAGTTTCAGAAAAAACTTTAACAATACTCAAGATTGAGGTTGAGCTAACCCATTCCTTTTCATCATTATGAAGTTCAGTACTTGCTTCTAATAAATGAGAAGTCCTTGAACTAAATTCTCTCAAATGAAGGGCTTTTAATACATCATCTTGACTACAATAACCTTCAACAAATTGCATTACCGATGATAATGCATTAATATCTCTTAATAACATGACAGTTTGTGGAACTTTGACATCTTTTAAATCTTGAATCGAGGTATTATCAAATCTATCAGATTTATTGGAATCAGTTGAGCTTATTGGTGATCCATCCCAATCAATCTTACCTTCTAAAACCTTGGCAGCTTTTTCTCTATAACTAACAGGATATACTAACAAAGCTAAAGGTGTAGTCAAAAAGGTGGTAACTAATGCCATAACGATAAACATTGAATAAACCTTTTGTGAAATAATACCGGAGTTTAAACCAACATTCAATACAACAATTTCAACAATACCTTTACATGACATTAATACCCCAACTGATAAAGATTCTCTCCAGAAAAATTTATTAAGTTTTGCTCCAAGGAAACCTCCACCAATTTTACCAATCATGGCCAATAAGATAATTCCAATAGTATAAGCCCAATCTATACCTTTGTTTAAAAGTCCCAAATTTACATTCAAACCAGCTAATGCAAAATATACAGGGATTAATAATATATGAACTAAATCTTCTAATTTTTCGGTGATTTTAATTACAAATCCATTATCTCTAGGAACGATGACTCCAACCATAAAAGCACCAAAAATTGGGTGGACACCTATTATATCAGTGAAGAATGCCGATATCAATACAAGTACAATAATAATCATCATCAGAAATTGTGATGGTTCACCAGAAACTAAATTATTAGTGAATTTTGATAAATACCATCTAAGGGCTCTTTTGACTGGAAAACATAAGAACAAGAACCAACCTAATGTTACAAGGAAAATATAAAGGGCATTTATACCATTACCAGAATTTGCCAATGTGACAACCAAGGCTAATAATATCCAACCTGTTAAATCATTAATGATACCTGCAGCCAAAACTAAAGTTCCAACTCTAGTTCCAATTAAGTTTAATTCAGTTAAAATTCTTGCTAAAACTGGGAAAGCAGTGATACAAATGGAAACACCCACAAACACCATATAAGTGGTAAACTTAATAGGAGAGCCGTTCTCAGTATTTCCAGTGACATATTCATGATAAATACCAACGGAAATGGCACAACCAAGACCGAAAGGAATGGCCATATTAATTATTCCAACAGTGATAGCAGCTCTAAAATGTTTCTTAATGAAATCAATATCAACTTCTAATCCGATAATGAATAAGAATAAGATAATACCGATATTGGCAAATAAAGTTAACCCTGGGATAGATGCTGGAGGGAAACAATTCTTGGTGAAGCCAGGAATTCTACCCATTACAGTAGGTCCCAAAAGAATACCTGCAATAACTTCTGCAATAACTTTAGGTTGTTGAAGTAATCTAATCGGGTAGTGTATGATCTCACATAAAAGAATGACGAAAACAGCTTGGAATAAAAAAATTGTATAAGGAGAACCCACGGCATATTCTAAAGGATTCCTTCCGGCAATAATACCAGCAACTGAACTTGTTTCTACTGCCATTTTAGACAAAGATTGTTCGATAAGAAGGCGATGTGTGGGAGAATTTATACGCTGAGGCTAAGAATAAATAGGGATCAATGCGCGAAAATATGACACGACATGCATGGCTGATAACCACATGAGTGACGCTATTTTTACTTCATTGGGGATGTTTATTATTGATGATAATGAATACCCCAAATCTTGGAATCGTCTTGGAGAAAAGAACGTCATAGGTGGCGGGGGCTCCTACTCTATCGTAGGGGCAAGAATTGCAGGAGGTAGTAGATACGGTAAACTGGTGACGGGTATCATTGATAAAGGTAAAGATTTCCCTGATGAAGTACAAACAGCTTTAGATAATTGGGATACTGGTGTAAAATTCAGATATGACGCAACAAGGTTAACCACTAAAGGTTGTAACACATACGACGAGAATAACATCAGACATTTCCGGTATCTTAGTCCCAAGAAAAGAATAGAATTGAGAGACATTATTGAACAAGATCTAATGGGTTCCAAGTGTTTTCATTTGATTTGCTCTTTCACTAGAGCTAAAGAATTAGTTGATGGTATAAGACGTGATAACCCATCTGCAAAATTCATATATGAACCATTACCTGATGATTGTATCCATGAGAACTTTGATCAAATGATACAATTATTACCTGAAATTGATGTGTTTACACCTAATTTGAACGAATCGTGTTTACTATTAGGTATGCAAGAGCCTAGTGATTTGGACACTATGAAACATATTACTGCAAAATATATTGAATTAGGTGCTAAAACATTTGTCTTGAGATGTGGACCATTAGGGTGTTTTGTTGGTTCTTCCACATCTCTTGAGTATTTACCAGCATATCATCAAGATCAGAGTAAAGTATTAGATGTAACAGGAGGAGGTAACTCTTTTTGTGGAGGATTCATGCTTAGTTATTATTTAACTAATGATCCTGTAATTGGAGGCATATTTGGTAATCTTGCCAGTGGTTGTGTTATAGAGAAACTTGGTCCTCCAACTAGAAATGGAGATGAATGGAATGGTAAAACTGTTAATGATAGATTAGATTTTTATTTACATAAATGTGATAGAATTGCATACAAAGATCAAATAGATTGGATATAAATTATTTAGTTGCAGTGTATATAATTTATTTATATTTTTCTTTTTTTTTTTTGCAACCTTGAGATTTTGAGCATTCGTGATAATTGCAACACGGCTGCGAAAAATATATATTAAATATAATGAAAAATATTGAAATTTTTTTTTGCAATCTTAGGGGTAATTATAGTAGTAGTTAACAGTAGTAAAAGAGGATAAAGTAAATTTGATAATTCTATTAAGAATTTTGAAAGTTTATGATAAACACACGACTCAAAATAACCCCTAATTATTGGATTTATCAAGCAAATATGAAGATTTATAATAAAGCAAAGAATTTCAAAGAAACAGTTAAACACTTTAATTAATATAACCCCTTAACTCTATACCCAAAAAATGTACTTCTAAGTAAAAAATTAACAATACAATGGCTCGAATAAATTTAGACATCGATGACGTGGAGGGCTGGTTCTCCTAACCACGGAAGGTCCCTGTTGCAAACCAAATAATTCCGGAAATTCCATAGTTATCATTCAATAATGATTTCTAGTATAATTTGGGGAAAAATCTTGGAATTGGTTTACTCCGCTTAATTATATGTATATTTAGAGATTAGTACAGTAAGTTGCAACCAAATACTGCAAACATTTGATTAGATAAATTACACCATAATTAAAGCTTACAATACAATAGTCAAAAGCATTAAACATAATCAGTTCATAAACTAACAACCTCTCTATTGTAACATAGAAATCATTTTTACAAAAATTATAATAAAGTTTGGGGCAACTGTTACCCAATTAGTTAATTAAGGCTTTAGGGCAATTAACGCGTTAAATTTTTTTTCAGTCCCTCAAGAAAATTACTTCTCAATCGTCAAGTTGAATTATTCAAATACTTTGAACAGTTTAATTAGGAGTTGAAAAAGGAATTTCGTGTAATAGTTGGATAAAAATATGGAAGCAGAAGAGCCTAAGGTGTTTCTAGCTACTTATTCAAGTGTATGTTAAAATTTTATCCCAGGCAGTTATAGTCTAAGCCAAATCTACGCGTAAGATACTAACTAATTTAGACTGATGTATATGAGTCAGTTATAAATGATTGTCCACTTATGAGACGTTGTAAAGATGATTGGGTCAATGCAACACAGATATTAAAATGTTGTAATATACCTAAAGCTAAAAGAACTAAGATTTTAGAAAAGGGCGTTCAACAAGGTTTACATGAGAAAATTCAAGGTGGATATGGGAGATTTCAAGGGACTTGGATTCCATTACCTGATGCTCAAAGATTAGCACATAATTATGGAGTTACTCCTGAAATTGCACCTGTATTATTTTTTAATCCAGCAAACCCGGGATTTGAACTTCAAAAGAAGATTAAAGAAACTAATAAGGATGGAACTCCTGTAAAGAGAAAATATGTTAAGAAGAAAAAAGTTGAAGGTGTTACACCTAAGAAGGTTAAATTAGATGAAGAACATCATTATGTTCCACCACAAATCCAACAACCTTATGAATTTAATCCTACAGATTCTTTCAATTCTGTATCGTCAAAAATGCCATCAGTTTCCCTGTATAATGGTTCAAATATACCGGTTCAATTTCCTCAACAATCTTTTAATCAACAAGAATATGTAATGCAAAATTCCCATGTTCAAGCTTACAATAGTCAACCTATGAACGAGTTCAATTATCAAATGCAAGTGCAACAGAGCCAAGCTCAACAACCCCAACAAAATCAATCATATCCTTATGGATTCCAACAAGCCCAACCAATTGCACATCCACAAATTATGGGACAATTCCATCATTCAAAGACAACAGGGTCACAATCAACTAATGAAACTAATTGGTCCCAAGATGAACATAAAGAATCCGATACTTCAATATCTTCTAATGATGAAATGAAAAAAGCCAATACAAAAGAATCATATTCTTCACAATTACTTAAATTCTTTAGTGAAGAAAACTCCACAATCCCATATTTTATAACAAATCCTCCATATGATTTTAATATTAACGAAGCAATCGATGATGAAGGTCATACTCCTTTACATTGGGCCGCATCTATAGGGAATTTCAACATGATTCATTTATTAACAATAAAAGGTGCTAATCCTCTAGTAGTAAATAATTATGGATTAAATCCTTTATCCAAATTAATTTCTTTCAATAATTGTTACGAATTAAAGAATTTCCATAAAGTTATCGATGATTTAGAAATTTGTTTAATTAACACTGATATTAATGGTAGGACACCTTTACATTATTTATGTCAATTTTCCAAAGTCAAAACCAAATTCGAGAGTTTAATTTATTATTTAGAAATAATATTAAATAAGTTAACTTCATTAACAAATCAAAATTCTGACAACAAATCAATCAACTTAATAAAAAATGTTCTTGACCATCAGGATGTTAATGGTGACACATGTCTTCACTTGGCAGTAAAAGCAGGATGTTCAAGATTAGTAAAATTCTTGTTAGGATATAATGTAAGAGATGATTTGGTTAATATAAATCAAGAGACTGCCAAGTATTTAATAATACAGAATGATTTATTAAAAGATTCAAACGAGCCAGAACCTCAACCTGAACCCCAATATAAAATACCATCCCTGACAACCATCCAACCTCCAAGACATATGGCCACCCCAACTCAACCAAATTATCATGTAATGGATACACCTGACACTCAAAGGACAACTATACAAGACGATGATGAAGATCATGATAATGCCAGAGTTAACAAGGAACAACTCAATCAATTATTGAAGAATACCTCATACTCTCATGATGATAATAAAGAGAACATATTTCTTGATTCTATGAAATCATTTGAAATTTCTACTCCAATTCAAGCTACCAAAACTAGTTCATTTATATCTCAAAATTCTCAACAACCTTTAGCAGTTATATCGGAAAGAACAGCTGAAAGTACACCAATTGGAGAAGAACCTAAAGAATCTAAAAAACCAGAAGAACAAAGTTATCAATTAGTACCACCTAAATTAGATATTAATGGGAAGATAATAGAAGAAACTAAAGATGAAGTAACTTTACCACCAAAAGATTTTAATTTAATTATCAGTAACACCATTAAATCTTTAACTACAGAATTTCAAATGGAAGTTAATGGTCTTAGTAGTGAAATCACTAAAATTAAAACGGATTTGGCTGACAAAGAAGTCGTTAATGATAAACTTATTGGTAGATTAGTTTTTGAATTATCAAAAATTGGTATAGATTCATTTAATTCTTTACAAGAAGCTCAAGAGTATTTAGAAGATTTCATTGCATCACAAAGCTCTTATGTTAAACATAAAGAGTATAATTTAAATAATACTTTAGAGAAGTTACAAGCTTACCAATTAGCTACCTTAGTATCTGCCAATGAAGAGAATTTAGATTATGATGATGCTAATGATGATAAATGGAAATTAGCTGTAGAATTGACTAATTTACAAATTGAAAGAACTAAATTATTAGGGAACTTAAAGAGTAAAATAAAGAATTATGGACTTGATGATAAAATGTATAAATATAGGAAACTTATTAGTTTAAGTTGTGGATTAAAAATTGATGAGATTGATAGTTTAATTGATGGTATAGAAGAATCCTTGATGGATTCAAGAACCTAAGCGGAGCTATAGGTAGAATTGGACAATGTAGGAGAGTTCATATGGGAATGAAGATAGTGAATTAAGATAACAAAGGAATGTAACTGAATTTATGTATCAAATTAATACGCTTATGTCTTGTTTATATAGTTGAATTAATGACATTATATTTTGTATGTATCGTAGTATCATAGTACGCGAGTTAGTAGGAGTTGTGTACAAGTCTCAGACCAACCGCGAAAAATCTTTATTGGTATGTCAAGCTTTAGTGAAAAATTCAAACAATCAAATCAAGTCAAACCAACACCTCAAAATACTTATTCTTATCCTAGGG
This sequence comes from Yamadazyma lessepsii, assembly GCA_030563485.1. Taxonomy (NCBI): domain Eukaryota; kingdom Fungi; phylum Ascomycota; class Pichiomycetes; order Serinales; family Debaryomycetaceae; genus Yamadazyma; species Yamadazyma lessepsii. The sequence continues at coordinate 102,766 of JAJMJG010000006.1, read as the reverse complement.
AAAAGTTCTTGAAACCTTATTCATCTGTTAATATGGGAATTTCAGAAGAAGGTGGGTTAAAAGATGTAAGTTTCAAATCTATAGGCTATACTAAGTACGCTGAGAATGTAGAATTGATAAGAGATGTGTTATTTGATGAAAATGCCACAAAACCAAGTATAATCAATGATAAAGTTTATGATGGTAAGAAAAAAATCGAAGACCTTAAAAATGAAATAGAATCAATCAAAAATGATGCTAATAAATATAATTTAGTACGTGAAGATAATGAGAAATTATCCACCACCAATGCTAAATTAAGTGAATTAATAAAATCAAAACAACCTATTGCTGAATTAGGAAATGGAATTTTTGATGAATATAAAACTCAAAGAAAAGATATAGAGATATCTATAAATAAACCAACCTATGAAAAATTCAGTTTTAATTACCCTACACAACAAATACTGGATGTCAACAATTTAGATGAGACCCCTTATATAAGATCTGATACATCCCATTTATTAGATTCTACAACTTCAGGACTCACCAGTTTTATTGATGGTACAGGATCTGTTAGTACTTCTGGTACTGCAGGAACAGTTCCAGCATTTGAAGATTATTCCCAAGATATACAAATGAGTTAGGTTACTATGTATTTTTATAATGATAATATATAAATAATATGAAACGGATTTTTATTGCTTAGAGGGCAATTGATATTGATTTGATTACAGTATAATCTTCAATACCATAAATTGAACCTTCTCTACCAAAACCCGATTCTTTAACACCACCAAATGGTAAGGATGCTTCGGAAAGTGTACCACTATTTACGGCAATCATACCAACTTCAAGTTCTTCAGCAACTCTGAATACTCTACTAATATCTTTAGAGTAGAAATAACCTGCTAAACCCACTTCGGTGTCATTAGCTAATTTAAGAACTTCCTCTTCATTATTGAATTTAATTAAAGGACAAACAGGTCCAAAAGTTTCTTCTTGAGTAATTAGCATATCGGAAGTAACATCAGCTAGGACAGTTAATTCATGGAAATTTTCACCTAAATCAGGACGTGGGTTACCACCAGAAATAATCTTTGCACCTTTAGAAACAGCATCATCAATATGTGATCTGACTTTCTTAAAAGATTTATCATGAATAACTGGACCATGTGATACCCCCTTATCTAACCCATCACCCAATGTAACTATTGATTCTAGTTTTTTGGAGAATTTTTCCGAAAATTCATCATATATAGATTCATGAATAAATAACCTGTTAGCACAAATACAAGTTTGACCACTACTTCTGAATTTAGCAGTTATAGCACCTTCTACTGCATCATCGATTTGAGAGTCTTCAAAAACAATAAATGGAGCATTACCACCTAATTCAAATGAAAGTTTCTTCAAAGTTGATGATGATTGATTCATTAATAATTTACCTACATTGGTTGAACCTGTGAAGGACACTTTTTTAATAGCAGGATGTTCACAAAGTAATTTTCCAGCTGCAGCTGCATTACTTGAAGGTAAAATATTTATAACACCATCAGGGAAACCTGCTTCTTTAAGTAAATGACCTAAAGCTAATGCAGTGAAAGGAGTCTCAGAAGCAGGTTTAATAACCCCAGTACATCCAGCTGCTACATATGCACCGACTTTACGAGTTATCATAGCAGCAGGGAAATTCCAAGGTGTCATGATCCCACAAACACCAATTGGTTGTCTAATAGATAAAATACGTTTAGAAGCGGTAGACGAATTTATAACACTACCAGTAGTAGTGGTAGCGATATCAGCAAACCATTTAAAAAAAGAAGCAGCATATTTAACTTCACCTAAAGCATCATTGAAAGGTTTTCCATTTTCAAGTACAATTAATGTAGCTAAATCATCTTGGTTCTTAATCATTAAATTGTAAAGGTTTCTTAATAAGTCAGATCTCTGTTCACCTGTGGTTTTCTTGAAGGATAAAAATGCATTATGAGCTGAATCAATAGCCTGATTGAATTGTTGGGAGGACATTGACTGAACTTGGCCTATAACACTCTCTGGTTTAGGATAAGTTGAAGGGTTTGTAACTTCAAATGTTTCATTGGTTTCACTATCTACCCATTGGCCATTGATATAACCTTGAGTCCTAAATAATTCAGGGTTATTTAACTCTTTAACTTTCTGACTGGATTGATATAAGTTACGCTTGAAACTACTCTGTAAACTTGTTTTAATCATTGTGAAGAATGAAAGAACTGTGTTGCTGCAATTTCATGGGACTGAGATCCCGCACCGTTCGGTTGCAAAATTTGCTATCAAATTAGGATGGTTTGGGTTTAAACTAAGTTTCTTACAAAAGGACAATTTAAATTTGTCACAAAAAATACAAACACTTTTGAATTATCAAATCTGTCATATTAATGTCTCTTATTAAAATTTCTATCAATTTCGAAAATCAAACTTTAATCAATTGATCGAAAAAGATAAGAACACATCATAATAGAACTTCATAGAATATTTAATTAATTCAAATGTATTGCGTCATACTCGTAAATGTAAAAATGATAAACAACTAGAGTTTCGTCATTGAGTTAAAAGACTTTAATTCGTCAAAACCCCTGAAAGGTTACTCATATTTTCGAACTGTGTAGATTATTCTCTACACCCCTCTGTTATCAGTTTTCGCAACTTGTTCCTAGAAGGTTCTATGATACCCGATATGGCGTAACACAATATGGAGCCAAAATTATATAAGTAGACCAATTTATCTTGATTAATATCATTAGTTTTTAGGTTCCATTCTTTTTTTAATTCTATATTATCAATACTTTAAATGTCATCGTTATCTCAAGTTCATTTTAAAACTTCCAACGTAGTACCAAAACGACTATATGGTTTAGCCTTTAAATCGAGTAAATTAGTAGATAGCACGGTAAAAATTAACCCGTGTTATTTTAGTAGTTGACATGTTAAATGAAATTTTTGTGTTTGGGAGAATCGAAAATACGATGTACGGGTACAGGTATTGAAGCAAATCAATGAAGAGTTACAAAGAGTTTCATTGTATTAGGTTAAGCGTATTCCAGGTGCTATCACACGAGATAAACTAAGTAATGTTACAAATTCAAGTATATGTCTCGTTAGAGAATAACATAATATAATTCATAAAGAAACTTATCTTATATGAATATAAAAGCAATAGATAAAGGTGTTATAATGGTTTGGGTAATTGGTGCAGTAAGAATTTTAGAGGGAAACAGAAGACTTTTCAGTCTTTTATTGTATATATGATATATTGAATGTTTTAAATTTAAACAATTTTCATCTGTTTTCTTCATTAATATTTCTATAAAATAGTTCCTTTATACTTAATTTCTATAGAAAGCTCTTTCATACTTATTTCTACAGAAATGCTCTTCATACTTAATTTCTATAGAAAAGTTCTTTCATACTAAAATTTTCTTCCATAAGATTTTTCCCCTTTCAAGAAGCTACCCCCTCATAAATATAATTTGCTCAACTTTAATATATTTATTGACTGTATACTCTGTATTAACAATATGCAAAAGAGATAATACCATATCTCATGACCAAATACGAACCCAAATCATTAAGCCATAACCTTTAAATGATCTAGATAATTACATATCAAGATCACCAGGAACTTCATCATCGTCATCATCACTTGATAAACTACCAACATCACTTAATTCATCATCCTCGTCATCATTATTAATATCATCTGCATTTTCTTCATCATCATTTGTAACGTTTTGAGCAAACTTCTTTACATAATCTTTTACTCTTTCAGTATATAAGTTTTCATCCTTCGACATTAAATTCGAAGCTTCAGTATTCAAAGGATCACTAGGATTAGCATATCTTAATAAGTGGGGCAAGAAGTTCTCAAATACATTTAATAATCCAAACATTGGGGACCATGTTTGGTTGATAACATCAAGACAGACTGATCCTGAACTTTCATCAATATTAGGGTGATAAATTTTATTAGTGAAACCAATCGATGGTGATTTCATGGGATATTGATCTGGTAATTCAACTCTTATCTTCCAAGTACCTCCTTCATAAGGGGTATCTTTTGGGCCTTTGAAGATGACAAACATTTCTTGGATAGAGTCATTAATAAGCTGGACATCATGGTCACTCATCATTAAATCCATTACATCTTTTTCAATACGTCTCTTTGGTGAACTCATTCTTAAGGGGGGTATAAAATTGTGGTCTCAAATTTTGCGCTATGACTTTTTGTGGGTTTTATCGGTTCGGATAAGGTCATACGACACTACCACTGGACTGATAATTTTACTGATCTTGCGGACTTGAACTTGCGTGTGGGTGTGGGTGTACGTGTACTAGTAATAGTTCTAGATGGATGAGGTGTCACTTAATTTTGTAACAAGGGTTCTAAATATGTAATTTATAAATAACAAAGTTAAATATCATTATTTGAAACTTAAACCTTATACATACCTAAATGAGACCCTTGATACATGCGATACATATTTTTATATTTAACTATACATTGTCAATTGAAATTAGAAAATTATCAATCTGAAGTAACAAGAAAATTCATCAAAATAGTTTCAAGATCCTAAATAATTTAGTGTTAATAGCCACCTTTCGATGGCTTAACATCTTTTTTAACAATTTTAATAGTCCATCCTGTAGAAAAGATTTCCTCTCCATCAGCATAGAATGTTGAAACTGCGGGATATGTACCTCTTATTAAAGAACCTTGTGGAATTTGATCAACTGGGAATGTTACTGTATGAAATGGCGTTGATTCATCATTGACCGGAGCGTGCTCCGTCATATGTTCTTTTCTTTGTTTAAAGATAAATCCACCTTTTTTAACAACTTGATGATATGTCAAGTTACTTAATGGTTTGGTGACTTTATATTTAATGGTTAAATAATATTTGGAATTCTCTGGTAAAATAAAGAATAATTCTTGTGGCAAATCTTCCATTTCTTGAGTATACTCTAAGATTTCTTCGTAGCCTTCGAGTTCAATGATCATAGCAACTAATTCAATATGTTCATTCTTAAATTGTGCAACAAGTTCTTCTCTGGATTTCAATTCACGTGGAATAGGTGCTGACATATTGTTGGATATTTTTAAATTGTAATTGACGAAAATATATATAATTAAAGTATAAAAAATATTAATGATTTAAACCTGAGATGTGACACTCACGTGAATTCTCCGCATGTGAATGAAATTAATATTGGGTTTTCATGATCAAATTATCTGCATAATTAAACATTGTATAAATTTGGGGTACTCTAATTTATACAGGAAGGTATTATGTAGTTGAATTTTAAAAACCTTTTTTTAAAATTTTTTTTTATCACTCTTTTGTATCTTTACTAGGCTATATATCTATATATCTCTTAAAATAATATCGTGATTGTGAGGAAACCTATACAAGGATAAACTTCACCAAACAGGAAACAATATAAGCTAGTTTGAATGAAATAATTAGTGGATCTAAGCGTCTAAATTTGCAAAATAAAAATTTTGCCTTGTTTTTAGGCTCCATGAAAGATTATATCCTTTCACTCATAACGATTGGAGGGATGGCCGAGTGGTCTAAGGCGGCAGACTTAAGATCTGTTGGACAGTTGTCCGCGCGAGTTCGAACCTCGCTTCCTTCATTATTTTTTACTTTTTGCACCCACTTATGAAATATTTAAGTATTACATAGAACATGCTACTTATAAAATAAACCAGAGCCAATAGAGAACCAGTATTAACAATATAATATATTTAAGTATTTTATGAATATACTCTCGAAAACGGAATGATTAAGATGATCGACTAAGAAGATCTATCTTGATAATATTTAACATAATCAAAGAAACTCTTTTTATAAAATCTTTCTTGAGTAGTTCTATTAACAACTTGAAGACCAAATTGTTGAGAATAATCACCAAATTCCCAATTATCAGCAAATGACCATGCTAAACTGCCAATAACGTTGACTTTATCATAATTAATAGCTTCAAGAATAGCTTGCATAAATGATCTATAATAGACAGATCTTCCTAAATCATTAACTTGATCTTCTAATAATTTTTCACCTTCTCTCCATTCTGGATATCCAAATTCGGAGACAACGATTGGTGCTTTGAAAGTATCCCAAAGATAATTCAAATATTCTCTGAATTGAATTGGGGTTATATAAACATAAGACTGAGATCTGTAACCAATACTCCAACCATCTTGAAGAATGGAAGATTCATTAGCACAAATTGGCCATAACTCATTGGTAGGGTCTGCTTGACATGCCTCAACACCCACATCTGGTGCAGTAATAACTGAATAAGTGTATGGATCAATACCGAGGAAATCACACCCGTTTGCAACATCTGCCAATTCTTCATCAGTGAAATAGTAGCTGGTATCATTAGTGAAAGTGTCTTTTAAAGATTGTGGGAAATCTTTGCCTAAGAATAAAGGATTACCAAAAGTTTCTAAATAAATTTCTTGGAATCTTTTAGCTGCTACAATATCATCAGAATTGGATGTATCTTTAGGAATACCAAAGTTATCATTAAGTTTAATACCAAATTGACCACTCCCTTTAATTTCTTGATGATAAAATTTATGAAGTTGAGCAGTAGCTTGAACAACATGTTTAATACCTAATGGATTACCAACTGCCATATAAGGTTCATTAAATCCAACAAAAATTGGAACTCTATCAGCAAAATGAGTTAAGATGATTTTACCATAATTAACAAAAGCATCAACAAAAGTATCATTATCATAACCACCAAAGAAATTTCCTAACATAACATCAGTAAGGTTTCTATCACCTGTGAAAAGCAATGGTGAATCAAAATGAATTAAAGTAATTACAGGTTTGATGCCATATTCAAGACAAGTATTAACTATATCATCATAATGATCTAAACCTTGTTCATTAACAGGAGTACCAGGAAGAGCAAAAGGTAAGATTCTTGACCATGGTATAGTAAAAGAATAATGTTCAACACCAATAGCAGCTAACCTAGCAATATCTTGTTTATAAAGATAATAGTTTTCATTAGTGATAAAAGCTTGTGGTTTAGTTGGAGGTAAGAATTTTTCCAAAACAGTTGGAGTTCTTCCTTGTTCAGCAAAAGCACCTTCAATTTGAGCCGCAGAACCAGCAACACCAAATACAAAATCGTTTGGAAACTTTAAATCGTTACTAAAAGTGAAAGCATCTGGTGGTGGTAATACCAAAGATTCAGTTGGAACAGGGGTTGGTTCAACAGTTGTCAGATATAAAGCAGAGTTTGTAAAATTCACAATACTAGCAGCTTCCCAAATGCCATACCAAGCTGATTGACCATAAGGATCTTCTGAATCAGTATAAGTATTAGTACCATTTGGTCTCCATGATCCATAAGTAGTAGTAGGTACTGAATCATGTAAAGTTGATAACTCAGCATATGGTGGAGCATAAGTTGTTCTTGAAGCATTAGCTTTAACCCCCACTGCATAACTTGGTTGTGGAAGAGGGCTGAACTCAAAACTGGAATAAACATAAGTTTCAACCGGTTGAGAGAGAACGTTTGCAATGAAAAATAAAATTGCAGCCTTAAACATTTTTAAAGTTATTGTCTTTAGAATTAAACAACAGGGGGAAATTATTAAGCTTTATATAATGGAGTAGGTCATCCGATACGAATTTAATAATTCCGAACTCACTACTATAAATGATTTCCCCAGAATCCAACAATCAACGAGTTAGGTATAACTTTATTGTTGGCAGTTGCGAGAGAATGGGCTCATGACATCCAATTTATTGAATTAGGAAGTTATCCTTCAATATGCCCTCGGGAATCAGGTGCTACTAACCTGATCCATTGACTGGAGCGGAACTTTATGATGTTAAGGAAAAACTGAACATTATTGCGGGCTCTATACAGAACAATAGCGCTTTGAAGTACCCCAAATTTTTCCAGCCGGAGTCGACCTTACTTATTTCGGGAAAAATTTGACACATTGATTGGTGGACTTAATCGCTGTATACCGAGTATATTGTAATGTTTAGGGGTAGAGAATACAGATGACGAAATATAGTTACAGATGGATTAATAATCTGTGGGGTTGCGAGGCAAAAATGGCAAAACTTTAAACTAATTTGTATATTACTATGCACCTAGGCAAACTATATTTACCCATTAGGCAACTCTTTCAGCACCACTTAATTTAACAGCAGCACCATACTTTTGTAATTTGGTTAATAAATTATCACCTTGTTTTATCAATAAATGATACTGACTATTCTTATTATCAGGTCTATTAGTTTCAATGATTCCATTTACTTTGTCAATTGTACAATTTAATTTCTTATTTGGGATAAATTTACATAAATCATTATCTAAGAATTGTTCCGAGATATTAAAACTTTGTGCCATTGATTTTAATGATAATGATTTATAACTTTCTAATAATTGACCATAAGCTTTACATCTCATTTCTCTTAAGAAATAACTGGCATGTGGATATAAATATTTATTAGGAAGTAATAAAGTGTCATTAGTTTCTAATAAATATTGAAACAAGTAATTGTATTGACAAGTATATAAACAATTAGTTAAATTAATTAATGGTTCTAATTGTTTTGCTGATGAGTAAATTGATAAAATTTCAGGAGAATCAATTATTTTAGATTTCAAATCAACTCTATCTAATGATAAAACACCTGTAATTATAGAATATTGAGCAATTTGTTCATAACTACATAATTCAGTAGATGTGAATGTAGCTAATGAATCAATTAATAATTTAGAAGCTTCGGTAAATTTCCTAGTTGCCATTAAATAAATTCCATTATATGTTTTGAAACGATTACGTCTTTCCCAATCACCACCTTTATCACTTAAGGTTTTAATTTGTTCTAAATATTTAGAAGCTTCATGGTAATCATTAAAGAAGAATTCTAACCTTGTTAAAGTTAATAAAATATCAATTTTTGAACCTGTCAGTTGATTTAATTCTAAGGTTTTCTTATAAGTTTCTGTGGCATTCTTTTTGTCAACAATGGTAGTATAATATTCAGCTAATTTGGTATTAGTTACTACTGGATCAAGCTCGGTTTCTTCTTCACCCTCAGCTTCTTTGACTTTAGCTTTTAAATCTTCTATTTCCTTTTCATTTTTTTCATTGATTTCTCTATATAAACCTTCATCAAAGGGAAAATCAGCATATTCAGTACTTAAGTATTTATAATAAGGTCCTAAATTATTTTCCTTAATTGAGTCTATTAAATCTTTAAAAATTGATTCACGAGATTTTTGGTCATTAGTTGTACTGACAAGAAATTGTTTCTCCGATAACCTGTAATCAGGAATATTAGGGATATCTGAAGTGAATTCCATTATCGTTGTCTTTGAAGGCAAATTGTAGTTGAGTGCGAGTTCACGACTTGCGACTTAGAAAGTGCGACTTGATGAGTGCCAGTTCACGACATGCGACGTAAAAATGTTATCCAGCGGAATTGACTTCAACCTTACCGTTTACTGTACGACGTTTCGCACTAAAGTCGTACTGCCGTTATATCCCCGATTTGTGGAGTAAAAATTATCTTCACAGTCAATTCCCGATTAAAACCCCTACCCATTGGAAACTTAAAATACCTCCAAAATTGACCAAATAAAATATCCTTAATCAAAATGAGTGTAAAAGAAGAAATCCCATCAATTTTCTTAGATAAAGTTAGCCCAAGAGGTCTTGAAGCTATTCAAAAATGTAAAGACTTTGTCGATAATTATTGTTTACCGGCCGACGAATTATATTTCCGTCAAATTAAAACTGGTGAAGATAGATGGAAGCTGACACCAGAAATTGTTGAAAAGTTAAAGGTTAAGGCTAAAGAATTAGGATTATGGAACATGTTCTTGTCTAAACATTATCCCGAGGGACCAGGTTATACCAACTTGGAATATGGGTTAATGGCTGAACATTTGGGTAGATCATTCATTGCTCCTGAATGTACCAATACTAATGCTCCAGATACTGGTAATATGGAAATTTTAGCTAAATATGGTAATCAATACCATAAAGAACGTTGGTTAAAACCTTTATTGAATGGTGAAATCAGATCAGCATTTTTAATGACTGAAAGAGGAACATCATCATCTAATGCTTTAAATATTAGTTGCAGCGCTCAAGAGAACGCAAATGGAAATTACGTTTTAAATGGTCTTAAATGGTTTGCTTCAGGTGCTGGTGATCCAAGATGTTCAGTTTGGTTAATAATGTGTAAAACTGATGATAATCAAAAAGTTATCTATAGAAACCATAGTGTTTTAGTTGTTGATGCTAAGAAAGCTTTAGCATCTGGAAAAGTTAAATTGATTAGACCATTACTGGTATTTGGATTTGATGATGCTCCACATGGACATTATGAAGTTGAATTCAATGATTATGAAATTCCTAAGGAAGATATGCCAAATGCTTTATTAGCAGCTGAAGGTAGAGGATTTGAAATCATTCAATCAAGATTAGGACCTGGTAGAATTCATCATTGTATGAGATTGATTGGAGCCGGAGAATTTGCTCTCATGAGAACAGTTCAAAGGGCTAATGAAAGAGTTATTTTCAATCAATTAATGAATAAAAGAGAAAGTTTCATTAATGCATTTGCTCAACATAAAATTGATATTCAAAAATGTCGTTTACTTGTTTTAAATGCTGCTCATACAATTGATATTTCTAATGCCAAAGAGGCATTAAGAGATATTGCAATGGCTAAGATTGAAACACCAAGAACTATTTTGAAAGTATTAGATTGGGGTATTCAAATGTTTGGAGCCCAAGGTGTTAGTCAAGATACAGAATTAGCAAGAATGTATGCTCATGCTAGAACCTTAAGAATTGCTGACGGACCTGATGAAGCTCATTTAAATCAATTAGGTCGTAGTGAATCTAAGAAATTCGCATTGGTTACTGAATATTTCCTTAAATTTGATGAAAGAGCTAAAGAAATGGCAAAATTATAGTTCTATCGTTAATTGTTTCGGAACTAAAAAAAGTATATATACAGCTAAAGTTACAGTGTATTGAAAATTTTAAATCATTAGTAAATTCGTACTCCCGCTTGGTTTAATATAAGTCAGACTTTGCAAAATCATTTATAAGTCCTCTTGATAATAAATCTTTAGTCTTTTGTTTTTCTACCTTCACTTTAGCCTTATGAATAATTTTTAATTCTTTTTCAGCGACCTCAAATGGGATTTGTTTTAAAACTTCTAAATGTTCATCCTCATGATCAATATCAACTTCTCCCATCATAACAACATTTTCTCCTCTAACCATAAATACTCCTCTATATATTTCACCAAATCTTTCAGGTTTATTAAGTTCTTGACTGCCTTCTGGGCCTAAATATATTCTTTCAGTGGCATCTTGTAATACTAAATTAGCAAATTGATCAAATGTCCTTAAAACCCCAAATAAGTTTCTTCCATCTCTCAAGAGAACAAATATTTTTCTGTCTACGGATCCAACTATAGCTGCAGCTGTAGTAAATGCATACGATTCTAAGTATAAGTCTTCTACATTAGAACCATCTGTGGAATTGGATTGATTTGTTTCTGACATAGTGGAGTTAGTGTTGAAAATTTTGAGATTTCGTCCATAGGGTGCGGATTTGACACGACTAATTGTAGGAGGTAAATGACAATATTTATGGGTTAATGGGTTATAGTGATTTGAATAATATGATATTATAATGATTTAGGATATTCTTTAGATTTGTGATTGATATCAAATTAATTGTAATATATAGTTAATCAAAAATACACTTTTGTGTGCCTAAACCATTTATTTATTCCTTAATAACCTATCAATTGAAATCTAATACAATCAAACAGTAAAACACTTTAATTAACTACTCCAAGGCTTTAGTTCATCTTCAAAGATTTCTAAAATAAACCATACTCCCTCATAGACATATATCAATAAATCGCATCTCATCGCAATTTTCAATATGTCCTTCTACTCATATAAAGATATAATCGAAGAAGGAGACTTTGTCCTTGCTTTCGTAAGAAGAAATGATATAAAACCAATAAATGTCACTAAAGGAGAAATACTAAATACTAGATATGGACATTTCAAACATAATGATATGATAGGAATGAGATATGGTGAACAAATGGCTGGAGCTAATGGATATGGATTTATTCATTTATTACATCCGACTCCCGAAATATGGACACTTTCATTACCACATAGAACTCAAATTGTATATACACATGATTCCTCATATATTTTGCAAAGATTAAATGTTATTAGTGGTAGTAGAGTTATTGAAGCTGGTACTGGGTCAGGATCTTTCACCCATGCCTTTGCAAGAAATGTTGGACCAGATGGTAGGGTTTTTACATATGAATTTCATGAACCAAGGTTTTTAGAAGCTAAACAAGAAATTGAAGATCATGGACTCAATATTAATACTTTTATAACTCATAGAGATGTTTGTGAAAATGGATTTGAAATTCAAAAAATCCCAGAACCATTCCAATTAAATGGTGGCATAAATGCTCAAGTTGTTTTCTTAGATTTACCATCACCATGGAAAGCAATTCCTCATTTACCTAAAGTTATAGATCCAAATTCTAAAATAGGAATTTGTTGTTTCTCACCATGTATAGAACAAGTACAACAAACGGTTGTAGCCTTACAAGAAGAAGGATGGATTAATATTGAGATGGTTGAGGCTAGTGGTAAAAGATGGGAAGCTAGAAAAGAAATGGTTAGAGATGTTGGTGATGTGGTGAAAAGATTAAAGGATATTCAATCTAGACGTGGTAATGGAATTGAAGCCAGAAAAAGAGCTAAATTAGAACCAAAGCCTGAAGAAGATATTGAGATTGAAAGTAGTCCAGAAGTCAGTGATATACCTAGGGGTTTCAATCCTTTTGGTAGAGGAGAAAGAGTTAAAGAAGGAGATGCTAATTATAAATGGAAAGATGTCACGAGGATTGAAAGTGAAATTAAAACTCATACGTCATATTTAACTTTTGCATTTAAAATACCAACATTTACTCCATAGGGATTGTAAATTATATAAGGATATTGGACAAGGTATTTAGTGTATAGATAAGGATATATATAGTTCATAGTTTATAGATAGAAAGAGTATTAGTAGAGTATTAGTAGTGTATCAGCAAGTTACTACGAAGTTTCTAGGAATTCACCATGCCTAAATTTTGTATACCCTCAAATCCTTAGTAACTAAAAACTACTGCCCCTACTCAGTTACTCAATAACTCAGTGCGCACTCAAATTCTCCTTTTACTTCGGTCGATAGACAAACATTATATAATATGAGTGAAGCACCAATTGGTATGTAATTAAACAATTCAACCCTATTAAGTATCAATTAAATACTTATAATATTATAAAGTCACGTACACCAATACTAACATTAAGTTCTCGATCAAGGTACTGGATTTGTTAAAATTGGTAGAGCAGGGACTAACTTCCCTGATCATACCTTTCCATCAATTGTAGGAAGACCAATCTTAAGAGCAGAAGAAAGAAATACATTATTACCAAGTGATATAGAAATTAAAGATATTATGTGTGGTTCTGAAGCCAGTGAAGTTCGATCCTTATTACAAATTAGTTATCCTATGGAAAATGGGATCATTAAGAACTGGGAAGATATGGTTCATTTATGGGATTATGCCTTTTATGAAAGAATGAAAATAGATACTAATAATCAAAAAGTTTTATTAACTGAACCCCCAATGAATCCTTTGAAAAATAGAGAAGTTATGTGTCAAACTATGTTCGAAAGGTATAATTTTGGAGGAGTTTATGTGGCTATTCAAGCAGTGTTAGCATTATACGCTCAAGGTTTAGCATCCGGAGTTGTTGTTGATTCTGGTGATGGTGTTACACATATTGTTCCAGTTTATGAATCAGTTGTATTGAATCATTTAACTAAAAGATTGGATGTTGCTGGTAGAGACGTTACCAGAAATTTAATAAATTTATTATTACGTCGTGGTTATGCATTTAACAGAACTGCTGATTTCGAAACCGTTAGACAAATAAAGGAAAAATTATGTTATGTATCCTATGATTTACTGTTAGATACTAAATTAGCTCAAGAAACTACAACTTTGGTGGAAAATTACGAATTACCTGATGGAAGAGTTATTAAAGTCGGATCCGAAAGATTTGAAGCTCCTGAATGTTTATTCCAACCACATTTAGTTGATGTTGAACAACCTGGAGTTGGTGAAACTTTATTCAATACTATTCAATCTGCTGAAGTTGATATTAGATCTTCTTTATTTAAGGCTATAGTCTTATCTGGTGGATCTTCTATGTATCCAGGTTTACCTTCACGTTTAGAGAAGGAATTGAAACAATTGTGGTTAACTAAAGTATTACATGGAGATTCTTCAAGATTAGACAAATTTAAAGTTAGAATTGAAGATCCTCCAAGAAGAAGACATATGGTATTTATCGGGGGAGCAGTTTTAGCTAATATCATGGCTGATAAAGATCATATGTGGGTTTCTAAACAAGAATGGGAAGAACAAGGACCAAGAGTTTTAGAAAAATTAGGTCCACGTCGTTGAACAAAAGAGTTTGTAGTCTAGTAAGTACATTAGAATAAAAAAATTCATTAAAGTCTTTATATTATACACTATGCTAGTTATAGCTTGGTAAGTATCTATGCTATTTATAGCCTTTATGGCAACATTGTACCTATGCTAACTTATATTAAGATCATCTATCTGCTTTAAAACTGTCTCCACTAATCTATCATAAACATCTGATGTAATTAATCCATTGCCATTAACTCTATTATTATAACCAAAGTTTACTGCCAGGTGAACTAAATCTCTTATAAATCCTTCATTGACAATCTTTGGATGTAAGAAATCACTCTCAAGACATTGTTCAATTGTCCATCTTTCATTAGGATTTCTTGATAAACAATTTTTCATTAATTCAATAGCTGATTTAGGAATTTTAACTTCACCTAATCCTTTTGAAGGATATTGGATTTTAACCAGAGGGTTCATAATTGCCATTATTCTTTGATTTCCTGAATAGCCTCCATATGGTGGTTTACCGTATATCATTTGATAAATGATACATCCACATGACCAAACATCTGAGGGTTTACCAACTTTCCATGTATTCTTGTCATCATTAGATAAATGGTTAATATTAATTAAAGTTTCTGGTGCCATATAGCTTGGTGTACCCATCTGTGACTCTCTATAGATATTGGCAGTATGATCAGGTACAGCATCAGCAATTCCAAAATCAATAATTTTTAATACTCCTTTAACGAATAAAAAGTTAGCTGGTTTTAAGTCACTGTGAACAATTCCAGAGTTATGAACTGCTTCAACACATTTAAGTATTTCAATGGCATGGAATTTAACAAAATTTATATCAAGTTGATTATTATTAAAGTTTAATCGATTCTGTAAAGCATGAGCTAAATCAATTTCTCCACATTCCATTACAAGATAAATTGATCCTTCACCTATAGCATAATCGATTAATTTAACAACTCTTGATGATCCTTTAAGTTTAATTAATAAATCAATCTCTCCTTTGAATCCTTTGATACAACTTTCATCAAATTGATCAAATGTCACCTTTTTGATGGCATAAATTTTATTATTAGATAGAAGTTTAACTTTATAAACTTTAGATGTTCCTCCACGTCCTAATAATTCTAATTTTTCATATTGATTTCCATTGATACCTATGATTTTCTTCCTAGTGTTATCATCTTCAGGGTCTTGTATTTTAGAACTTTCCAAATTATGGTCAGGTTTTTCAGGTTTACGTGATTGAATAGAGTTCATAACTGCTGGAGGTAAGCTTAATCTTTTAGGTTTCGATGATACTTCATCCAATGATTGGGATACAAGTTGTACAGGTTTTTGGTGATAATTATCTAATTTTGGTGGTGATACAATTGGTGATCTTAATGCTGGGGTACTGAATGCTGGAGATTTTAATGCAGGGGATTTTAATGCTGGTGAATTTAATTTGGGAACTTTAGGTTTCCTAAACGAATCAATTTGATTTGATGATAGTTCCATTAATGGTTTACGTTTATCAGAATTATCAAGCTCCAGGCTTGTATGATTAACTTCGATTAATTTTTTCTGTTGTTCGATTCTTTGTCTAAATTCCAATTCTTTTTCATGGTTTAGATTTAAATCACTGAAATTTGAAACGGCACTTGATTCATGTTTCATAGGTGAATTTTCCTTATCGTCAATGATACTATTTATAGCAGTTTCAATTGGTTTATCTACTTCTTGTGAGAATTTACCTCTTTGAGGAGGACCTAATAATTTACCAAACCTTCTTCCTCTTAATCTTTTTACAGGTGCAAGTTTTGAATCATTTGAACTTTGGCTACTAACTCTATTCTCAACATCTTCCAACCCACTGGTTAAGGAATTGTGAGAATTACCCTGAGTATTTGTATTTTGGTTAGTTAAAGTCCCCGATAAATTATTAGTAAGGTTAGAAAATGTCTTAGATAAACTATTAGGTGATCCTTCATGTGTTGATAAATTATTTAATGAAGTACTGAATGAATTATTGGATTTGGAAGTCATATTAGATGGTTCATGTAAATTATTATTATGATCATTTTCATTCCTTTGATACTCGTTAAAATGAACCGATAACTTTTGCCTTAAGCGGTCTCTATTCTCTGGGAAGTCCAATTCATATATTCCCGTCACTGAATCTTTAATACTATTATTTACATGAAAGTTTTTCTTTGTGGTATTGTTAATGCTCATCATATTTTTCTCATTCAATAATGCAATACTATAAGAGCTTAATGCTGGTGGCAAGAACGTATTATCATCATCTATCAAATCTTTCCTTCCAACATTCTGTCGGTGTCGTTCTACCGTTATACTTTTAGGTGGCATTATAAATGATTCATTAACGAGTGTGGTTTGTGGATGTTTGTTTCGCGTTAGTAAACAATTGAGAAATGGGTGACAAAGTCGCGAGACATTAACATAATAATGTCTCACTTACTTACAGTATTATTGTACGTATCACAAATAGAATGTTATATAAGCCACTAGGAAGACAATTTCGAAAAATAGTAAAGAGAAATACCATGAAAAATCTATATTAAAAACCCCCAGTCATATCTCTAATTCTATCTACTTCTTCTTGTAATGCCTTTAAATCATCTAATATATTAGTAGTACTATCATTTGATCCCGAATAAATTGAATTATTATTATAATCAGTGTTACCAGGAGTTTGATCAGTATAATTAGGAGACGGAGAATCAAAAGGAATTTTTGGGGGCAATGGAGGAACTGAAGAAGGTGATGTGTTATAAGCACTTGTAGCTGAAGCACCTCTCCTTCTTGATGGTGGTGGAGCGGGAGGTGTTGGTTTAGGTGAGAATTGACCTGGAGACGATCTTGGTGGTGGAACTGGTGGTGATAAACGTGAATATGCAGGTACTGGGGATGAAAGTGATCGACTCCTTCTATCTGGTACTGGTGGAGGGTTAGGTCTATCAAAATTTGGTGATGCCATTCTCCCATTGGCAATGGTATTATTAGAAGTTGAACCTGTCATTTGATCTGTAAATGATTGCAATGATATTTTTGGTACTGGTGTAGGTGCTTGAACTTGATCTTGTGATGTAGGAAATGGTTGAGTATTTTGCTCTTGAGTAACATCTGGCGATGGAGAAAACATTTTTATCATATCATAAGGTCCTGTCATATTGGGTTTTAGTAGTCCATCATTATTAGGTTGATGACTTAAATATTCAGAGATTTGTGCCGGACCGGTCATATTTGGTTTCAATAAATGTTCCGAACTATTATTATTACTATGAGTTAAATGAATCGAAGATGGTGTACCATCAATTGATGCGGTATCAACAGAATGTAAGTTTTGGAAATGATTCAATTGTGAATCCATATCTCGAAGTATACGTTCTTCTTCTTCTCCTTGGGATTGATTAGTTGGTTGTTGCAGACTCATTCTGTTTAATAATTGATCCATAGGTAATGAATAATCCAATTCACTCGGAGAATGGATAGGACTTGGTTGATAAGTCTCATGAACATCAGTAACTACTTGATCACTAAATTTAACAGTTTTAGATTTCTTCTTCCGTTTACGTGGTTTACCGGGCCTTTCACCTGTTAACATAAAGGTTGTGAAGCTATCAAGATCGAGTTTATTCTCGGGTTTATCATTATTATTAATTATGGGAGGTTGATCAATATTATCATCATCATCTTCATCTTCATCATCATTCAACCTTTTCTTTGATAAAATAGATGATGGTTTTGGAACAGGTGCATCAACTCTTATTAAACGCCTTGAAGGAGTTAACCCATTTAAACAATGACTTATTAATCTTAATAATGCAAAAAATTCACCAATATTGATTGAATTAATAATTTTATGGAAGATTCTATTAAGTTGATCTTTTAAAATATTAGGTAACTTGAAGTTATGTAAAAAAATATAAACATCATTCATTGATATTGTTCTAGTATTGGTACGAGCTAATATATCACTATACCATCTTATATAAGTCCTTGATTCTTGTAAAGTTAAATCTTGTGTAGTTAAGGATAAAGGGATAGCATCATCATCTAATGAATCAGTTGATACATTTATTGTAGAATTACCTCGGGAAACACTTGGATTGTAATTCAAGGAAGTAGTCAGGGAATTGTTCAAACTATGCTGAGAATTATTTAAGCTATGACTTTGATTATTCAACTGTGGATCACTATTTGATAAACCCCCAAATGATACTTGAGGAGCAGGGGTAGGATTACCATTAGAAGGTAACTTCAACCAATCGAACCCTTCCATGCTATGACTTATTTACACGATATATCCGTCGTAATTAGTTATTAATAGTGGCAGGGTAGTGATATGCGTGAATTTGTTGAATCCCGCGCTTTATGAGAGTAAAGTGTAAACGAAGATGTGGTTCTAAACTAATGACCAATTGTTTTGTAGGAGTTATATATTACGGTAAATATGGGATGGTACAAGGAAATTAAAAGAAATATCAAGTAAAAGAAATATTAAATAGAAGTGGTAAGACAACAATAATTATTAGAAGGATGTGGTGCTCTTTTTAAACTCTAAATCAGGCAAATGTCTGATCTCTTCTAGAATCGATGATATATAAATATATGGCCAAAAAAAATCATGTATTAAAACATTAGATTTACATAAATTAAGAATTAAAGTAGGTAAATTTGATAATTAAACATAAAATCACATAAAATTAACGGTAGTATTACTTTGTGTTTCTGATACTCATTTCACATAAACAAACTTCTGATAAAGATTCAATTAGTTTGTACCCAATTATTTAGGATTTAAAGCTTCTTGTAAAGCAAGCGTTTGAGTAATTGCTTTATGATCAAAAGTACCTTGACCAGTTCCTTGAACTTCTAATTCATCGTCATCATCATATTTTGCTTTTGCGGAAGGGTCATTTGAAGTTGATGCCATTCTTTCAATTTCCAGAGATGATGGCATGAAAATAACTCTAGAACCTGATGAAGATGCCATGTTTTGCATAGCCTCTAAATATCTGATTTGCATAGCAGGCTTGGAGGCCAAGATATCAGCAGCTTTTCTCATTAATTTGGCACTTTCAACTTCAGCCTTGGCATTGATAATCTTACTTTCACCAATTCTTCTAGCTTCAGTAGCCATAGATAAGGAACCTTGAACTTTTGGTGGCAATTGTAAATCTTTAATCAAAATACTTTCAATATTAACACCCCAATCATAAGCGGTTTTACTAATAATTTGTTCAATTGCTTCAGCAACTTCTTCACGTTTTTCAACAACATCTTGTAAGATTCTATTACCAATAACATCTCTTAAAGTAGTTTGAGTTCTTTCAATAATAGCAGCATGGATGTTTTCAATAGAATAAATGGCCTTTTGAGGGTCAATAATATTATAATAAACCACTGATGTAATAGTAACACTAACATTATCTCTAGTGAAACAACTTTGAGCTGGGATATCACTAATAATAACCTTAACACTAACTCTAGTTAATTTTTCACTCCAAGTATTAACATAACTTAAACCAGGTTCAACAGTTCTTGATAATGCACCGAATTTTTGAATTAAACCAACTTCACCTTGTGGAACTTGTTTATATGGATTAGAACAAAGACAACAAAAGGTACCGCAACAACCAAAAACAGTACCAAGGGATTCAATTATACTTTGATAAGTATTTGGTTCTGGGGTTGGATATTCTTTAGCAAAGTTCTTAAGTACCATTTCTGGTTTAACATGAGGTTCTTTATGAATTGAGTCAGTATCTTCCATCATTGTAGACATTTGTTATAAATTTACTTTTTATAAAAGTGTTGTGATTTTTAAATCTTGGGACTCGCAAATGTGCATATGTCCCAGTATTTATAGTTTTTTCCATTGATCAATTGTTAGATTCAATTTAGCCAATAAGTAACAATCTCATAACCAGAAGTTAATATATCAACCGTAAATGATGTTGTGCATATAATCAATGATCTTGGCTCTGGTTAGAGGTATGTACTTAATGACCTATGTCGTTAACAGTTTGCAGGGCTGTATAATTTACGAATATTTTTCTTAAAAAAGTATGACGATTATCACGACAAGATCTTATGTCGTGGTACCTTACGGTGTCGATTGCGATACACTCAATGGGAGGAAATTGCTACTAATTGGATTAATTATTGAGTAATAGAGGATGTGATCATAAATAAGCAAAGTGTCATTGACTATTAAGCATTTATTATCTATTAAATCAATATAACCACTATCAAGGATCATGTCGCACTCTTCTTGGTTTGACGAGGCTGTTTATAATCAATGTGTGAACAAGGCCGTTGTTTATACAGGAAAGCCAAGTAAGCCCCCACTCTCTCGGAATTATAATTACCTTATAACCGATCCACATACGGCTAAGTGTAATTTTAACCGTGATATATGGTGTCAAAGTCATTTAAACAACAAATGTTTAAGGCTTAAAAATATGTTGCAAACGTTCTAATTTGGAATTGAGTAGTGTCATTGAGTAATTCTCGTATAAGTATTTAGTTGCGATTCATATTAATACATTATAAGGTTCTCTTTACAATAATTGTTATCGACTTATAGTAATAACCAAAAATATCCTATATAACACTTAAAATCCCAGGAAATTAAAAAAAAATAAACTCATATTAATTATCATCTCTTATAATTTACTTACCACATGCTTACCCATCACTTGATAAATCATCGTACGCGAATGAAAATCTCAAAAACATGGGCTACTTCATTCCACAGAATAAGTTGAAGAACTTAAAACTATACAAGTACTCAAGTGAAGACCATTCATTAATATCGAAATTAGTATTGAAAAAATGGTGGAATCATTTTGTTCTCATATTCCCTAGATCAATGGCTCCAAATGTTATTACATTACTCGGATTTGTGTTTGTTATAATTAATTTCATCACTGTACTTTATTATGATCCTTACTTAAACCAAACTGCTCCAAGTTGGTGTTATTTCTCATATGCGTTTGGATTATTTGCTTATCAAACCTTTGATGGTTGTGATGGGTGTCATGCAAGAAATACTGGTCAAAGTGGTCCTTTAGGTGAATTATTTGATCATTCTATTGATGCGTTAAATACTACTTTAGGTGCAATTGTATTTAGTTCAGTATTACAATTTGGTTATGGGAAATTATTCTTATTAAGTCAATTTGCATCCGTTGCTAATTTTTATATGTCTACTTGGGAAGAATATCATACTCATACCCTTTTCTTATCCAATTTTTCAGGTCCTGTTGAAGGTATTTTAATGATTGTCTCTGTATATATCTTAACAGGATTATTAGGACCTGATATTTTTGGTATTGAATTAATTAATACTACTTTTGCTGGTTATAATGTTTTCCTTGATGTAAGAATTGCTGCTAGTATTTTAGGTCTTGGATCCTTATATTTTAATATTGCACAAGCTTTTGCTAATGTAGATAAACATTATAGAAAAGCCGGTACTCCTAGAGAAAGTGCTAAAGCTTATAAAGGACTTCTTCCATTTGTTTTCTATTATAGTTCAATCATTTTATTACTTGTATTATACCCAGAGTATTTATACCAATTTGGTTTACCATTATCATTATCAATTGGTTTATCAGTTGCTTTTAGTGTTGGTAGAATTATATTGGCACATTTAACTTTACAAGAATTCCCATTCATTCATTTCCCAATGTTTATTCCTGCCATGCAAATTGTTTCTACCTTATTTGCAACTGAAATTCTTGGATATGATAAATTCGATACCTTTCATTCAATAGCTTGGTTGGGGTTCGGAGTTACCTTTGGTATCCATGGAATGTTTGTGAATGAAATTATTTATGAAATTACAACTTATTTAGATATCTATGCATTATCTATTAAGCATAAGAAGGAATAAGTTTAGAGACAATTTATCAAGTTTTAGAAGTATACAGGGCTAAGTAATATATTTATATACAAGCTTATTTCTTTTCGTCTCCATTAGTTAAAACATCTTTAGCTGATTCTTGTAAAGATGCATTTTCCATTTCTTGTAATTGAGTTTCTGCTAATATAGCTAAGGATAATGGAACACCTAACAATAATGCACTGGAAGTTACAGTCCATAAAAAGTTACCACTCTTATTAGATAACCATTTAATTTGACTTTGAATACTTTGACCTGCTGACCAAATTTGACTTCTTTGTTGTGGTGGGATAATATCTTTTAATGCAACGATTCTTTCGAAAAGAGTTTCATTTTCATCAAAATCATCTTCGACATCAGAATCACTATCATTTTCAACATCGGATTCAGCTTCACTGTATGATTCTTTTTGTTCTTTGATTTCAGTAGCAGTAGCTTCGTCAATTTGAGTTAATTTAACCATTTTGTGTAGATATAAATGATTTAGTTTGAGTCGAGCAATGAAAAGTTTTTCGCTTTAAAGTGCGCGCACTACCGAATTTGCAGCCATTACGTATAGATGAGTTTTTGTATTAACTATGTACTGTGTTTCGGGTAATATGGTATCTTAATGATTAATATAAATAGAGGAGATTATAAATAATCAAATTGGTCATCTAATGGTAAAGTCACGAAATCTTTGCGGACTTCATAACCTAAATTTATCATTCTATCTGGATAATTTCTCATATGATAAAATTGTAATAATCCTCTTAAACTAATTTCTTGATCGAAGGCATTATTAAAGTCATTTTCTAGATCTCTACCACTTAACCAGTTATCTCTCATTGTTAAATCACAATTAAGATAAATTAATGAAATTAAATCCATATTATTACTCTTCCATTTACGTCCTTGATAAGGTACTAATTTCTTTAAAACCTTTAAGATTGGCGTGGAAAGGGGTTTACAATTATAATTAAGTAATATCATTTTGAGTACTTCAGTTGGTTTTAGTTCATTCAATGTATAAATTCTTTGAAAATGATTTTTGAGTAAAGTTTTATTCAAGATATTAAGCATATTAACCAATGTAAAACAATAATTACTATTGAATTTATTAATCTTTATATTGTTGATACCATTTTCAATACTATGAGGGAAGTCGTTAATTTTGATCTTATTAATTAATTCATATTTTGTCAATTTAATATTTTTACCTGAACAATTATTGAAAAACCCTAAATTGGCTAAAGATACTGGTGGATTCAATAATTTATTTTGATATAAGAAATCCAAATCTCCTTCTTTAGTACCTCGTAAATTCGGATTATTAAAACTATTATTTAAAAACTCAACTGTTATATTACATATTTGTTGATCAAATAATAATGATGAGAAATAATAGTATTTCAATACATGACTTATTTTAAACCATTTTAATAATAATAAAAGTATTGCACTACATGCTTTCATAGTAATCTCTCGAACGGTAACAACTTCTAATTGTTGAATCAAAATTTTATTAACTTTTGATAATTTATCTCTTTCGGCATTTTTACTATCAAATAATTTACTGACTCCATTTAATTGTTTTTCAATGAAATCCAACTTATTCTCATATTTACAAGATTTAATAGTTTCCAATAATACCAGAATTAGATTATGTAACTTATCCAAATTTGACTTGTAGAATTTTTCAACTCTAATCATTGATCTTATTTCAGGTTCTTTTTCAGGGTATTTGGAAATTAATGTTTCATTATAGTCAAACTCATTGCTGGCTTCAACATTATATTCATTAATGAATCCTCTCTCTTGAATCATAAACCGTTGACGTTCATTCCACATTCTTTTGTTTGAATAACTATCATAAATCGAACTAACTAAAATATCATTAGCTTCTTTAATTGCATAAGGCACTTCAACTTCACTGTTAGGATAAATAAATGGCATACCTTGATTGATTTGATACAGTTTTCGTATTTTCTCTCCTCCTGTCATAAAATCACTTGCTGTTGATGGAGGTGAAGGAACTGGTGTTGCTATATGAATAGTTGCTGATGGTAATTGACTTTGAACGGTATGGCTTTTATTTGGTCTAGGATTAGCTAAATATTTGGATAAGGAATTATTTTGAGAATTTAACGCCATGAAATAATTATAATCTTCATTAATACTACTACTGGTACTACTCCTTCGACTACTGCACCTGCTTGTTGGTTTATTATCATTTTCTGGTTGATCATCAGAAAGTTTCAACTCTGGAAATTGATCTAATTCTTCTAAATCAAGTTTTTCATTAAATAAAGGATACTTATCTAATAAGTCTTCTCTGAATGTATAGTAATCTAAAGGTGAACATGTGATTTTTCTACCATTGATTTTCTTATTTTGAATATTATGATGTTGAATCAAAAATTCATCACAATTTTGTATTGATTTTGAATCTCCAAATTCTAACAAAATTAATTTCCATAGAATAAGTATTAAATATCTTATTCTAACGGAATTATCAAGTTTTAATTTCCAGAATTCTATCATATCAATTATCTTTGAGATAACTTCAGTTTCATTAAGGACGTGTCTCATTTCATCATAATTCAGAGTTTCACTCGTGATGGCATAATTTATACAAAAATAAAATATCGTTAGTACTTTAAAATAATCATTAGAATCTTGTGGTGTGAATTTTGTCAGTAAATGTGCTTCAATATAATGAATTATGGAATTTATTATTGGTTTAAGTATCCCTAAACTCAATAATGTTTCACAATTTAATTTGATTTTATCAACTTGTTCTTTCTCTGTCTTACATTCTTTATACTTTCCGAAGATATAATAAATCAAAGAGTCTAAAGAATTACTGGTTAATTCCGAAATACATTGATTTAAATATACTTTCTCTTTGTCCTCAGAATCTGGTTGTAAGTCTAGTTTCTCTTCATATTTCTCAGGTAATGTCAGTAAACCCCCAAGATTAGTATAATCATTAAATGTAAACCATTCACTTAATTCTTTGGCCAACAGACCATAATCTTCATAAGTATAACATAATTCAGCTTGGTTTACCACCTGAATACCAATATTAGATTGTTGATTTATTTGTTCAGCTCTTTCATTTAATTTCTTTTGGAACGTCTCATCTAATGATATTTCAGATTCCTGTTTGGTATCTGCATCCGGATGATCAATCAATTGATCTTCCAATCTATCAATAGACACCTGTTCTTCCATTGGGGTTTTGGTACAGTTTTTGTCGCAGTTGATCTGGCGAGAATCGAATAGAGTGCGGCTCATATATATTTCCATGTTACTTCAATACTATCAAACCTTTTTTTACCTAGATTCCTCGTACCTTTGAACCCATCCATATCTTCCCATTCGAGAGAAAAGTTTCCTATTATATCTTTAGTTGAGGGATCCTTTAATTCATTATATGCTCTAGTAAAGTTATACTCATAGAATGATTTAACAGTTTCAAAATAAACATTAAACCAACAATAAATATAATCATTAATAGTAATAGAAAAATCTAATCCTTCCACTATTATATTCAGAATCAAATCACCTTGATCGTAATGGAAAGTCGCGTCTTCATCAACCATTTCAACTCCATGGTTAAGATGTTCTAATTTTTTATACTGTTTTAAATTCACAGTCTCTAGACCTTGATCTACATTTTTCAATCTAATACACATCTCAATTGTTGGTGGTTTAGGTGAATAAAGTTGATCCTTTAAATAATCATGCCAATAATCAAGATATCTTAATTGTGATAGAATCGATACTCCTTGACCTCCAATATACCGCATTCTCCTTTCTGTATATAAATCATTAACATCTTGAACACTTAAAACCTTATCATTTTCATACCCTTTAAGCATTAAATACGCACAACAAATTAAACCCGATCGACCTTTTCCTGCTTTACAATGAATCAATGCGATATTATCATCATTTTGTGTTAAGAAATGATCTATACTTTTTACACATTCAATCATTAATTCAAAACTTGGTGGTTGATGGTCCGGGAATGGAAACCACAGAATTTTATTATAAACTTCCAGTGATTTATAACCTTTTCCTTCACCTCTTAAATTAAATATTTTCCAATTCTCTCTATGATTAAATGTAAGAATTTGTACTAAATCCTCAATCGGATATCTGTACCACTTTTTGGCTGGATTCCCCGATGGTCCTGCACTAACAATCACATTACGAGTAATATATGACATATCAAAAACAATATCAAAGTTTTTATCTTTATAAGTGATCTTAGGCAACGCAAGTAAAAATCTAAGAAGACCCTTCATGTCTAATTGTGGTTTTCGCAATTGCAACCATTTTCGCAACCACTTATATAGACGGATTAAATTTTCAGTCTAATGATGGCTTAAATGACACTAAACGCTTTATCTATCAGTTTTCGGAGATGCTTAGCTTATTGGAATTGAGAAGCTTATCATCTGATTCCAAACTATTTATAGCATTAAGAAACGGAAAAAACAAAATGCTTATGACCAGATTATATAATAAATGGATAATGAGATTATAAATAAAATTCCATGCTTATCGTTAATCAGATAATTATTTCTAACGTGTAATCTTCCACCCTTCATTAACCTACCCGAACCATCGGAAGATCGAAAACCCGGGGTACTACCGAAATTGCGATCAACAAATTAAACCACTAAAAAAAATATCCAATGTTTAACCTTATCAACCCTTATAACCAACCAATTGTACTATCCATCAATATTCCCCCTAGTTCCGAACCTTTAGATAAAAGAATTAACTCTATATAAACAAAAGTCGCGCTCGAACCAATTTGAAAATTTTTAACGAGGATTCGTTGAGAAATCATTTTTTTCTGTTTCAGTGAACTTAATAAATGTCTGATAACTTTAACAGTTTCATCAATAGAAACAAATATTTAATTGCTATTGCTGCAGTAGCAGGGATCTCTGTTGTTGGAGGAACTTTATACTTCTTAAACCAACAACCAACTGTCGAAACTGACACTAGCACCAAAAAGAAAAAGTCTAAGAAGAAGAAACCAGTTTCAGATGAAAAAGAAGTAAACAACACTCCAAAAATATATCCAGTTGATAAAAAAGGATTCCCACAAATTACTGATGAAACCTTATCAACTTTAGATAAATCACAACGTGAAAAATGGGCAATTGCTTTGAAAGAAGATGGTAATGCCGAATTTAAACTTAAAAATTACAAAGATGCCATTCAATATTATACTGCAGCATTGAAATTACAAAATGATCCTGTATTCTATAGTAATAGATCCGCATGTTATGCCGCATTAGATGATCATGAAAACGTTATAAAAGATACTACCGAAGCCATTAAATTAAAACCGGATTACACTAAATGTTTATTACGTAGAGCAACTTCATTAGAACATTTAGAAAATTATCCAGATGCAATGTTTGATTTAACTGCTTTAACCATCTATGGTGGATTCTCAAATAAATCAATCGAACAAGTCTTAGAAAGAGTTTTGAAAAAACATTCCATTAAAATTGTTGAAAATAACTTAAAAGATAGAATTCCTGATTTACCATCTGCTTCTACCATTGGTTCATTCTTTGGTGCCTTTGTTACTGAAACTAACCCAGAAGGAATTAGTGAAGAATCTCAAGGTGCTGATAAATTATTATTTGATGCTATTGCTAAAGTTAATAGTAATACTGCTGAAAATTATGAACAAGCTGTAAAGTTAATTAATGAAGCTATTGAATTATATAATGTTGAAACTTTAAATAGTAAATCTGAAACTGCTGGTCCAGCTGCTATTGCTTTAGAATATAGTGCTGCCTTCAAATTCTTAAAGAATGATCCAATTGCTGCTACTGGTGATATTGTTAAAGCTGTTGAATTGAAACCAAGACCAAGAACTTATGTATTAAGAGCTTTAATTCATGCTGATAAGAGTAACTATGTTGATGCTTTAAAAGATTTTGATTCTGCCATTAAAATGAACCCTGAAGCTGGTGATGTTTACTACCATTTAGGTCAATTATATTACTTAACTGGTGATTTAGCTAAAGCTCAAGAAAACTTTGAATTAGCTAAAAAATACAATACTCAAAACGTTTATGCTTTTGTTCAAAGTGCTTGTATAACTTATAAAGGTGGTGATATTAAAGAAGCTGAAGATAAATTTACTGAAGCTAAATTAAAATTCCCAACCAGTCCAGAAATTCCAAATTACTACGGTGAAGTTTTATCTGATCGTGGTGAAACTCAATCTGCATTAAAACAATTTGAAACTGCCGCCAGATTACAAAAAGCTTTACCAACTTTCTCAGTTGGTGCCTTACCATTAGTTAATGAAGCTTCATTAATTCTTAGAGAAAATTTCGAAAGTGCTGACCAAGCTGAAAAATTATTAAAGGAAGCTTGTGACTTAGATCCAAAATCTGAATTAGCAAGAATTTCTTTAGCTCAATTGAAATTACAAAAGGAAGAAGTAGATGAAGCTATTGAATTATTTGAACAATCAAGTGATTTAGCCAGAACTATTGAAGAAAAAATCCAAGCTACTTCTTTTGCTGAAGCCACTAAGATGCAAAAGAGAATTAAAGCTGATCCAATTTTATCTGAAAAAATTGCTGAAGTTATGAGACAAAGCATGTTAGGTGCTCAATAGATCAATGATCATGTATTTACTTTGTATATATTAAATGAATGAATATTCCTAATTAGTAGAAATAACTGTTTTATTGTCTATTTGGTTGAGTTATTACTTCTTCGTATTGTGGTAATCCTTGATCGTCATTATTTGGTTGGTTATTGTAATTTGAATTTCCTGGGACTTGTCCTTGCACTTGTCCTTGCACTTGTCCTTGCATTTGTCCTTGCATTTGTCCTGGTACCTGTCCTTGGGCTTGGCCTGATGTTTGTCCTTGGACTTGGCCCGATGTTTGTCCTTGAATATTCAAATTTGACATACCATTTTCTATACCCCCTGAATATTGACTCTTCTCAGGTGCTACTTCTATTCCTGAAGGATTAGAATAAATGGGTATCTCTTCTTTACCTCCTTTGGCATCCTTTGGAGGTTTATCAGGAAGTCTATTCACACTTGGAACTATTATATCATCTATTACCAAATCCACATATTTTACTTTCTTCAACTCAGAATTAAGGTCTCTTAGTTTATCAGTAGTAAAACCACCAACTACTTTCACAGTATATTTACGTTGTATATTACAAGTAGTGAAAGAAGGTGTTAAATCGGGAACTTTGAAATTAGTAAAATACCTATCAGGAATCGGTAGTTCATAATTACTAAATGAGCCACCACCAGTAGATGAAGAAGATTTCATCGGAGTAGCATCAGCTAAATCAAATTTCAAATTATCATAAGTATTGTCACATAAAACAATAACATCATCATGTCTAGCCTTATGGATTTCAGAATATTCACGATCTAAAGCAGATATTAACGTTGATACCATAACTTCAACCACGAATTTATGCATATAAATTACACCTAAACCGTTTGATTTACCATTAGAGAAAAATGATTCGACTTTTGGTGTCACTAAATAAACACTAAATGGGGATTGTCCCTCATAATCTGATGGTAAGGTTGCTGGATAAGGGAACCTAATTTCAAACAGGAATGGAACGTCTTTTCCACCAGGGACATTAACAGGAGTGGAAGGAGATGAATCAAACATTCTATGGAAGAAACCTTTTCTTTCAGGCGGAGGAGGTAATGTCTTTTGTTTTCCACCTGGGAGACGGTTTTTAAAAACAGAATCCTTCCTTATAAAAGATTCTCTATACCTATCGGGAGTTGGATCATCTAATGATATAAATGTAAATGGATTTTGTGATCTTAAATTAGTTTTAAAGAATGAAGATCTTCTACAGGTAACTTTTACGAAATAATCAACAGTGGCAAAATGGGAACGGAATGAAGGAGGTAATTTAGTCTTTATATGATAATCAGCTACTGGTTGACCATATTGATTCGTGGGAAAATTAGCAGCTGCATTATTTAGGTAACCACCTACAGAAACCCCCACTCTACTTGAAGATTGACTCAATTGACCCCCTAAACTATTGGCGAGATTTGATGAATAAGTAAGAGCACTATTTCTTATTTGAGCACCGCGAAGTCCAGCTTGGTACCGTATACTATTAGCATTAAGTCTAAATTGTGGACTTGCTTGACCATCATTACAATGGGAGTAAACGGGGATGGTAAAATCAAATGGATAAGTATAAGTACCTTCAGTTAAAGTGAATTCTTTTGCTTGAGAAACATTACGAATATTACTTGGTGGAAACACAGTTAAAGTTTCATATAATAACTTATGAACATCTGTTATATATTTTTGTTTATCTTTATTACGGGGATTACTGAAGTTAATATTTGTTGTGGAAAGACCTTCCAATTTAACTTCAATGGTTGTTAAAGAAATTGATTTATTAACATAAAGAGTCACCTGACCTGATATTATATCATTACTAGAATATAATTTAGATTGATTTATTTCAATTTTAACATCACAACTACCCATGACAGATCAATAATTATAATCTCGTAAAAACGTTTGCGTGAGTGTGTACACGCACTGGTTGACAATGTATTGATAATTGCACGTATCGTATGTTTACACATGCTACGGTTCAAAGAATATGACACGGATAGTATACGATGACTACGGTAGTTACGTAGGGTGCTATCTATATCTTTAGGTTTAATTGATGGCATTAATCTTATAAGTACTTCGCACCTTTACCAATAGGATTATATCGGTGAGATAATCAATTATATATTAGCAATCGTTAGTTCCGTCTCTGTATTGAATAATTTTTACTGCGATTAATTTGATTTTCTACCACGAATTTTTGCAACCTAGGGCGAGGATTCATTATATTTAACTAATTGTCTTTATTTATAAATATTCTAAATTAATGAATTCTTAAAGTATCTCATAATATCCTTATTCATAGATTATGGAATTTTATAAATTGTTTACAAACAAATTTAAGTTATATACTTTCGACATCCTGTTTACTAAGGTGCAGTTTCTCAGTGTATATTAATTCTTCGTTTATTTAAAGCCACTCCCATGGTGCACTTTGTACTATTCGGTTAAGCCAGCACTAATTTTACAAAATCGTTGCTAAGAAATTGTCTATATATTAAAAACTCTTCAACTTTTCAATAGTAATATTTAATAAATAAAACTCTATCCATTTTTGTTGAGTTGCCAATCCATCTCTATAACAAAGAATTTCATTACGCAGTATCAGAGATCATAATCTTTAGCCTTCATCAATGACTCCAAACGATGAGGCTAACACGAACTGATTATTGATTGTTTTCATAGATTGAACAAAGTCCGACCACATGTACTCTTATCTAAATTGAAATTCATTTTATCATATTACATATCTGATTAGAGTTAACGAATAAACTTTATGATGCTAAACAACATATTGCTGGCTAAAGCGAAAAAAAAAAAACACTACTATTTTTGGATTAACCTTAATCCGTAGCATTCACAACCTATATAATTTATTTACTGAATTTAACACTAATATTGACTTTTATATATTTATTAAGTGTGTATAAGCGTATATTCTCTTAATCAATACGACGTCATTGTTTTGTTGCATTTATTTAAAGATTATATAATAAAAACCTCAGTATTTATGTGTTTTCCTAAAGCAGACAATTAATTAAAGTTTCTTTTTTTCTTTTTTTAGACATTGAGATTTTGTTTAAATATTACACAGTTGCCATTCTTCACGTAAGAAAAAAATTATTTAACATGGTAGCTGTTCAACCTGATAAGGCAATAATGCAAGAACATGAGTTCTATGAATCCGGTAATATAAAAAATATTTTACCTATGATAAAGTTACAAACTTACCAAGAACAAGATCAAGATTTTAATTTATTCAGCTTATACGGGTTTTATTTGCTATTAATATTATCTATCCTAATATTCGCCGTTTATTTAAGACAGATATCAAAAGTAAAGAAATCTCAATCACTTGTTTGATATTCATTACGTTTCAACTAATTTTCGATATTTCTAAAGATTTAATGTCTTTAGCTATGTTAGTTCCTAAATCTTTGATACCTCCTATATTCATTGTTAGTCCTCATAATTTTACGTTGGCTTCGCTCCTTGGCCCCCACATAGCAAATGGCTCGTCAAAGTACCACATTTTCATTAAGTCGATTGATTAATTATTAAATATTTTATTTATTACTTGTTCGTCAATTCAATTGACGGAATATTTCATCCCTTAATTCATAAAATTTTCATATATCACAACTCATTATATTTTTATATATCACAATTCATTAATATTTTCAAATGTCACAATTCATTAATATTTAATACTAATCATTTATTTTTCATAATATTTAATACTATTCATTCATAGAGCCTTTGATAGGTCAAAGAGTAATAATTGCATTCCTTGTATTACTTGTAATATATATATTGATCTTTTCTATCGATTTAAAGCTCTAGATTATCTTTTATACCATTTAATAATCGATTAACCTCTAAATCCCATATATTCCAATCATACCAAATTAATTGAGGGAAATAACTCATTAAATGCCATATCGAATGACTATCTATTAATTTACCCATAGGTTGAAATTCCCAAATCTCAAATCCCATTGCCATAAGCATCCATATATTTAAAGCTATTGGGATATAAGGAATATATTTAGCTTTCGATAATCCTATTGAATTTAATTTAGTCAAAATTTTAGTCTCATATGGTAATAAAACAATAGAATTATTTAATACTTGGAAATGATTATTGTGTAATTTTGCAACATTTAATGAATGAATTATCCATAAAAGCATTGAATATATCCCAAGAATGGCATTATACATAACATTATAATTATAATCCCAATAAATATTCATTTTAGTCAAATGTCCTAAATACATTAGTACCACCACTACTTGAAATATTTTTAACCTTCCACCATTTAAATTGAAAAATCTGGTATTTATAACGTAAAAGTTACCAATAATAATAAGACATGCTCCATAATAATCAAGAACCTCAGTGAGTGGTAAATCTCTAGTATGGAAAACAGTACTAAATATCCATCCAACCATGGATACAATAATCAAATAATTATACGATAAATACATTGGATCATTGGTTTTCTTATATTGAAACCAAATTTTTTTATAATTGGTATAATTTACATGAAAATTAAGTAACGAGAATATTACTGATGCTAGTTCAGTTATACCCAAAACTCTCATAAATGGCCATTTTCCATTAAATTTCACTACGGGTAGGTGATAGTGCAGCCTTATATTTGATATGATTTGCTGACATTTATAATCACAATCACTTGGACAATCCCAACCAAAAATTTGTCTAAAGGGTGGATACACTGAATAATGATTGAAGTCCTCTTTATTGAATTTTGTAGACACAAAATTTTTGTTTCGGCATTTATATGCATTACATGCAGTTATACATTCTTTGAATTCTGGTAAATTATCACCAATGGAACAAAGAACTGGGGTTAAGTATAATAGAATTCTTAGTAGTTTCATTCAATGGTGTAATATCGCTGTTGAGATTTACATCAACACGAAAAAAACTCACATAGATCATGTGCTTGGTCATGTGAGTCATTTAATACCGATATTGATGATTTTTCAGTACGGTAATAAAATTAAAATTTTTGAAATTATGGGAAAAAAAATAAGGAATATAGGTTCTACCTATGTGATCAAATAGCCGTACATAGGCTTTACGCAAAACGAGACAATGATTACCAATGTAAGGGATCTGCAAATTGATTGCGGCCATGAAATAACCCCGTTATCATTTAAATTCGGATTTTAGTCCCTATGACGTTATTGATTATAACGCAACTATTCGAAGGACATCAGATGTAAATCAAATGGTAATTCCACTAAGCAACTGAATTCAAGTAACAATAAATTTAATAGTTATGGTTAACATCACCAGATATTCAGTAAAGCCGTAGGATTGGTTCATATCGGTGGGGGTACCCCCCATCAAGGAGTTAACACCACTTTGTTCATGTGTTGTTCACCACATAGTGCAATACCATTTTGGGAAACGTGTTTACCTCAAGGAATGTATAATAAGAGGAGGAGAAGAAATCTTAAAGTATAATGTGTTAAACCCTTGAAATTACCTCCATTGTTCTTGAGATAGGAGATACCGATAGACCACATGAAACTTGACGAATGAAACACGCTCCACCAAAAATTAGACTTAAATTAAACGAATAGAATTACACTAAGGCGTTCTAGGTTATGCTTATGGCATAGCATTCCTTCTATTTCTACAATAGAACCATACTCAACAATAGCCAAAAGTTGCAAGTTTATTCTCTTTGGGAGGCGGGGAACTATGTGCAGGATGATTTCCACGCAAATGTGCAGATGGAAAATTCTATACCTTACAACTGTATGTATGAAATTAATGATTTGCTTCATTACAGATAAGTTGTCAAAGGATTTAAGATATGAAATAACAAATTAAGCTTTATTTTCACCCCCTTTTCAGAAAGATAGTCATTCAATGTCTCACATTGCAAGGTAAATCTCCGGATAATCTAGAGCGCAATAACAGATCTCGTTTAACCGTAAGGAGTACACACATGGTATTATCGTCATATTGTAACATATCTTATCTAATAGCTTATCTATAATCAAACCACATGAAGATATCAATTAATATTGCTTTGAAACAATTGCTTTCATTTATACTGAATAGTTGGGGTTTGAGCGGATTTCAACAATATAACCTCCTCCTTACCAAATAAATACCAGTGATACTTG
Organism: Yamadazyma lessepsii; assembly: GCA_030563485.1. Lineage (NCBI taxonomy): Eukaryota > Fungi > Ascomycota > Pichiomycetes > Serinales > Debaryomycetaceae > Yamadazyma > Yamadazyma lessepsii. The sequence continues at coordinate 67,423 of JAJMJG010000006.1, read as the reverse complement.
ACCATAAATTCCCTTCCAGCAAATGGACTTTTCTATAAAAGGCCTCTTTGTTTTTAAAGTTTCTTTTTGTTGTTACAGTAACCAACTATATCATTGGTCAATTCCTCGATATTGTCGCCAAATGTCGAGCGGCGAAAAATTTTTTTTTCTGAAAAATTTTTAGTATATTTAATAAGGAATATCCAGATTTTTCAAATCAATAAACTTGGCTATTTCTTAAGAGTTTTTTTTAATCAATTTAATAATCTTTAAGTATATTTGTAATAAGTGGTATTACATTGTGGTATAATTAGCATTGCATATTTCAATTCAATTTATTTTATTTTATTTTTATTTTAGGACCGGTTATTATATATCTAGGAGTGATCAAATTATCTTTTACCAAATAGTCAAGAAATTCAGGAAAGTTTAGAATTTATAGAAAACAAACAATAATAATGAAGAGAAGTAATCAAGTTAGTAACAATAATGTTACTATTAATAATAAAAGAATCAAATTAGATGATAGATTGGATCCAGTTGAAACTTTATTAAGTTTAAGTAATGATAATAATTATCAAGACTTTTTATTTGATGAAACATTTAATTTTGATTTAAATGATATAAATCAAGATTTACAACAATATAATGATTTAACAATCAATTTTACTAAGATGTTGAATGATAATTTAATTAATTATTATAAACAATCATCATCATTTATACCACCAGTTGACACTAATCAAACAACTCAAAAAGTTGAACAAAACGTTACTTATAATAATACTAGAGAAGTACCTTTCTTTAGATCCGTCAATTTTAACCCAAAACCTAAAGTGCATATATTTGATGAATTAATTTCATTAGATCCTAAAGAAACAACACCACCAATTGAAACTAAGGTTATTGATGCAACATCACCAGGTTTAACTGATGATTCTATATCTGAATCTGAATCTGAATTAGAATCAAGGAAAAGTAGTCAAGCTGAAGTTTTGGCCGGTGGCAAAATTTTAAATGACTTGTCTAAAAATCACATTGGGTTAGGAATTTCTCAAGAATTAACTTCCAAGAATTGGGTTTATAGACAATCTAATTGTTTGAATTTATCAAACTTCAGACCTAATAATGAATGCAAGATTTTAAATGATAATAGCATTATAAGTGGTAATGCCAGTCAAATGATTGGTTCAAGTAAATTTTTAATCAATGATTTTTTCTTATAGTTATTTTTACCAAGAGAAATTTTTTTATGTGACGTTTCGGTATTTTACCGATTTAATGATAAAGTAGAAATCGTCTAGATGGTTTTATGTATTTTATGTGTTATGAAATAAATGTTAATATTGTAATTACCGTTTTCTATTGTTTATGTAACTCTGGTTATGGTACTTGATATTGTGTCTTGCACACTTTGTATCTGGTCCAGCATCGGCCTTACGTGCTCATGGCTCATGGCTCCTGATCTTAAAAATAAAAAATCGTGCAGAATAACTGACTTTCGAACTGGTTTTGACATGTGTTAAACCAATTTCAATAGTGAATTAATTTTTCAGTTCATTTAACTTTAAAATCTTATTTGTGATGAATATGTACCATAAAATGAAAAAATTAAATTTTTTCGTTTATAAAGCTTTATTGAAAATTTTTTTTCACTCGTTTGTATATATCCATAGCCGGAGTTAGGTATGTCCTTTTTTTTTTTGATATTGATCGTACATTCATTCAAACTACAAGGCATATATATTACGCTAGTCTATGTGAATATACTTATGATTAAACCTCATTGGAACGTGTATAGGAACAAAACTCACGGTATATAATTACCAACGTATGAATTTTATGCGGTGTACGGGTCTACATCGATTTTTTCGCTCTTTGGTATATATCTATACGAGACTATATAACTATATATCTGTATTAATAATATGGTGAGGAGCCCATTAAGGGGTCAAAAAATATTTCAAAGGAAGGCTGGTTCATCTGGGACGATCTAACTAAAGATTTTAGTTACCTGGGCTGCATTTGAGCTCAAACCTTTTTTGGTGTACGGGTCTTTTTGATTTTTAAGCTTTCATATATTAAGTACCACAATTCCTTCATAAGAATGGTTTCGTGGTCTAGTTGGTTATGGCATGTGCTTAACACGCACAACGTCCCCAGTTCGATCCTGGGCGAAATCATTTTTTTTCTCAATCTTTTTAATAACGTTTTTTTTTAGCTGCAAAATTTAAAAGATCTACATATGTAGAAAAATGCCTCATTATGCGACGTAAGGAGGCCAATATACAGTAGAATCCAAATACAGTAGGTGCCATATACAGGGTAACATATACAGTATACAGTGAAGGCAATTTTATTGGCGGAAATTCCGAGACAATTAAGGAATTAAAAGGGGGTTGAATATTACATAAAAGTTATTATTACAATATGAACAAATAAATATGTCTAATCTAAAAATATCATTTTTTTCGTCTTTTACTCAAAAACATTAATTCATTATTAATTGGACTGTTAACATCATTAAAATAAAGATTTTCTTCAAAAAGTTTATCATTACCAAGGTATAAAATTTTAATCATATTACCAAAGCTTATAGCCACAGACTTGTATCCGAATTTTTCAATACAATTGTGGCTGGTTAATATATTTTCATTATTGATACCGGGAATTTCATATGGCTTTAAATCTCCATCATTTAAAGTTATGATAAGACCTTCCCATTTAGGCTTTTTAGGATTGGCTCTAAATTTTTTCTTCTCCTTTAACGATACTAATTTGGAAGTATTAAATTCTGTGGGGTTAGACTCTATTGGTTCAAGCTCAATTTCCTTCCTAGATCCAATAATTATGTTTATATCAGTAACTTCCCAACTATTAATATTTTCAAACCAATATTGTTCTTCGATGGCATTATTAAACCCAAGACATCTAATTTCTCTTGGATCTCTTTCAACTCTTAGACATATATTGGTTTTTGCTCTATTATTTTGGATCTTTAAAGTATGAATTATTAAAGTTTTTGAATCATAATCTTCATAGGCTATTGATAAAGTGGCAATTGATGCACACCCACAAAATCTACAATGAGTTGGTTCCAGATGGGAAACTCTGAAACTCGATGGTTTAAATCTTCCGATTGTAGTTTTATTCATTATAATCCCAGTTTGAGTATCTATTAATTCTGCCACCATATTATTAACTCTCATAATCATACCCAAGAATTGCAAGGTTACAATTAATGGTTTATTAATTTCATATTTGGATATTGGAGTGTTGATAGGCCTTGCATGGGGTTGCATGACACCTTCAAAACTATAATTCATGGAATTACTACGAGATAATGACATTGGGGTTGCCATCACTGGTGGTAAAGGTGTTTGTTGATTATATAATTTATCAGTGGTTTCTAAAGGTAAAACATTCCATTTATTATTAACCACGACTGCCACTAACAAGTCTAAATTATTAACTTGACAAACAATTCTATCATTAACTCGGGGGGTTATTAATTTTTTAGCACTAATTAATTTGAATTTTGGTAATTCTATTTCGTCTTTATCGGGACCTTCTACATCATAGACTTTCTCTAAAATATTGGTTATTCTAACTGTTCCATCATTACATGAATAAGTAAGAATATCACCCGATTCTAAAACCATTGTGAATTCTAATTTCTTCAAATTTGATTCTTCATTAATTGCACTTAATTGTCTTGGATAATTACCATTTATTGATACATCACTATTCCGTCTTGTATGGTTCTTTAACATCTTCATCTTTAAAAATCCTGGTAATGTTTTCTCTCTAAAAAATGAATCTAAAATTTTATCTTTATTAAGATCTTGATCTATTGTAAGTGACCATTTAAAACTTTGGGTAGTTCTTTCAAAACATTTAATTATACCAAATTTATTGTTAATTAGGATTATAAAATCACCACTTGAACTAATATTTATATGATTGATTGGCCAAAATTCAACATCCTCTTTATCAAGATGAATTTTGGACGATAAATTTGGAGGATTGGAAATTTTTAATGGAGACCACACTAAAATTTTGTGGTCCAAACCAATTGATATTAAGAATGACGAATTACCAGATTTTAACTTAATTATATCAGAAGAATGATTTTGTAAATCAATGGATTTAAAAATTTTCTTATCAAAAATTTCTACTTGATTACTGAGTTTATTGATCTTAAAATTTGATAACCTGAATATAATAAACGAAACCGATAAAATAAACACTAAAACCGTTAAAAACTCTAAATAATAAAATATGTCAAATTTTGAATCACTTATTACTAAGATATTAAAGATTTCGGAATTATTAACTAGATTATAAGGGGTGTATACTGACCAACTCATAAATACTGTAAAAATATTTATGGATTGTAAAATCGGTAAAATTATTACCCATGAGATTAATGATGTAGGATGTACCATGAATGTTAAATTTGTTCCTAATTTATATCTAATTGAATCTCTTGATGGTTTAGATTTTAATAACCAATAACTAAATAAGTTTATATCGTCAAGATTCAATTGATTTTTGAAATCCAACTCAAAATTGTTATGGTTTAAAATCTTGGTTAAATCAATTCGATAATTATCAATTAGTATTATTCCTACTAGAAATGTTAATTGTAGGAAATGATCGATTACTAATGTTAAAAAAATCCCCCTAAAAAAATTTATGATTTTTAACTCAAAATAATTTTCAAACTTCCCATGGAAGTAAAAATTAATAATGAACCGGCCGAGTTTTTCAATAATAAACATACTTAAAATATCAATCATTAAAATTTTACTGATGTTAGGGATTTTTAAATGATAATTAATCCCTAAACAATTGGCCAATTTATTAATCATCTCTAATTTTTCAAATTTATTATCAGGATTATTATTGATACCTATGAAAAACCGATAAACACGCTTTAGACTATTATCAGGGTTATCTTCTTTAATATCTTCACAAACATCATTTTTATATGCTAAATCACTGATTGCTCTAATGACATTTCTTGAACTAATTATTCCTACCGTTAGTAAGAATATAGCAGTTGTGAAGAATGATGTTGGTTCAAATATTTGAGTCCATATTTTAACTCCACTCCTTATTTCGATTATCTTAATTGCAGCTGCTGAACTTAATAGCACTTCAATTATCCATCCAATTAATATTCCAAAATTGGATCTTAATTTATGCAAATTTGTTATTGAAAGATAAAGGTGGAATATGAAATAAATTAGTCCTGTAATTGTTACGGCTGTTAATAATTTATTTATAAAACTGTCATTATAATCATTAATGAGTAAATAGTAATTTAAAAGATCTCTGATTAGCACTATATCATTGTTTGTACTTATCCGACTATAATTTAAATTGTCTAATAACGGCTGAATTGAAGTTTTGTGTAATATGAACATTTTTAAAATGCCAGCTTTAGTTATTAAAAAGTTCAAAAATTCAACATTATCCAAATAAAATGAATTTAACAAATTATTAGAATTATAATTCATAGTTGTAAGTACATCATTCTCGGTTCTATTGTGATTTAAGTTAAATTTCCAATCACTTAGGGGGCAAAGAACCAAAGTTTCATTTCTTATTATATTTGCTAATTTTTTTAAATATTCTGGATCAAGAACATTTTCATTTTCAATAAGTATTTCTGTTACATTATAACCTTCAAGGCTACCTTTCAGTATTAACGATATTTCATTAAAAAATTCATAATTCTTAGCTATTGGAGATCCAAAATATGTATTATTCAATATAGAATTCAATGGATAAATTGTGAATTGATATATTATATCATAACCAATTATAAATATTATTGTTATGGGTATCAATATAGTAAGCACTGGATGATTCAACATATGCTTGATAACCAGTATCAAACCTGAACTACGTCTCATCACTAACTTCTCGTATTTAATTTTCACTTAACCAAAAAATTATTTCACAATTAGCATAAACTTAAAGATATAAATGGATGTCAATTATACCACAACGTGAGATTTATAATTAATGACTAGGTTATTCTAGAACCTTCTTATAAAAAAATATAACAAATGTCACCTATAATGACCAATTGAAATGACCTAACTGATTATATAGGAATTTTATTCTTTTTCCTCACTTCTCTCGTGATGTGGTGGTTTTAAGTTACTGCGAAAATAATTTAAAGTAACGTTACAGCGTCATGCATTACCTCATCAATAACCTGTTTTAGAATTGAAGGTGATCGCCTCGTTTAACCGTTGAATATCACAATTTTTTGGCTTATTCGATTACAGAGATTATTTTGTTTATGACTAACAATTAATTTACTACTTACTACCTAACGCTGTGATATTTAAATTATTCATTTGATTTAACAAATCATCAATTTTACCATCTAATAATCCATTGGCATAATCGTCTCTAGCATTTTGTTCTAAATATTGTTGAATTTGTGCAATACGTGAATATCCTTCCGTACAAAATTTCAATTGAATCTTCACTAAACTTTCAAATGATGGATCATAATATGGTACTCTAAGACTAATTAATTGTGGTAATTCTAGTTTTAATTGTTCATTTAAATCCTCAAAAATATCTTTAGCTACTTGTAATTCCTTTTCTGCTCTTGGTAACTTTGCTGCATCTTTAGCAGGCTTATCAATTAACCTTCTAACTTTGGCTTTACATTGATCATAATCAGTCTTCTTATGAGTTCTCTTTTTAATAGCTTCGTCAATTTCATTAAAATATGCAGCAAATTTAGTAATTGGATCTAAAATAGTCTCTCTAAATGGCCCATCTATTTGTTTGACAGTTTCTTCATCAAACTCTCTAACACATTGTAAATAATAAGAACCAATACTTCCATATTGTGATCCTCCTTGTTTACTTTCTTCATATAAGTTATTAACAATTTCAGCAATTGTTACTTGAGATGCTGTTACTGCTCTCAAAGAATCTAAATATCCTTTACTGGCCTTTTGTAAATTGTTACCTGCTGTTTTTAATGTATTATAACGTCTTTCTTCAACATCAAAGTCTTTATCTATGGTTTTGTCAACGTTTTTCACTAATACTGAGTTACCTGCTCTATTAATGGCTTTCTTGAACCCATCCCAAGACATTTTGTTTTAAATTGGTATTTGTTAGCGGCTTACTAAGACGGACTGGTTCAAAGCTCCTAAACTTCCCTAGCAAAAAGTGCGACCGTCGTGACTACAACTTTTACGAGAAATGACCACTATTTCACATAATTTACCTCCTGACGCTAGCCATAAAGAATCAGCCATTGATACTAAAGAGCCCACTCAAGTGGTAGACAAGGAATCCATTGATTCTGAAAGTTCCCAAAAAAACGAACCTGACGCGTCCAATAAGGAATTAAATAATAAAGTTGAAAAGGTGGCTAATGATATGGACATGTCAAAAGATCAAATGATAAAAGAAATCAATCGTTTAAAGTCTTCTATAAACTCATTGTCTTCTAATATTAGAGATACCAGAACTGTGGTTGAAAAGTATGATAATGATAACCAATATTTACAAGATTATGTTGGTACTTTAATGAAGAATAATGATAAGTAATGACATAATAAACCCCCGTTTGACTTTATTTATAATATACACAGATAGAGATTATTATTTCTCTCATGTTCGTAAGCATATCTTATTGGATGTTAATGGTATGGTTGTTTGTAACCATATTATTGCGTAACTGCGAAAAAGGTTGCAAAATTACACAGAACCATGACAGATGAAAATTATGAATTAAAACCCCTTAACTATTTAAAACCAAGATCATCTTCATTAAGGCCAGGATCTTTAAGTTTTAATATTAATCCTGTAAAAAATTTGGAAACTCAAAAGAAATTGGTACAAGATAAAATTTTAACTACTTCCAATAATAATGCTACTCTTACTTCAGGGTTTGTACCAATTGCTGACGATTTGAAGCCGAATGATACGATTTTATCACAATTGCAAAAAGATTATGATGAATTTTATGAAGCTTCATCATTTCAATATGATCATGAAGATACTCATTATGAATTTGAGGATATACAATCACTTAAAGTATCTAATGCTCTTAATTTAAAGGAGGATGTTGATGATATTGTAAAGGTATTTAAAGAACCTATTATGAAATTTCCATTATTTCCAAATGACCTGTTATTAGATTTATCAACAATAAATACTGATGCAAGTTATATGGTTAATCATATGGCTCCATTTTGCTATGTACCTGAATTGAAATTGAATGAGCTTCCTATGGATGATGTATTTGATAATGAGTCTGATATTGATAATGAATTCGATATTATGGTAGATAGTGAGGAAAACTATGAAATAAGATTATTAAATATCTTATCCTATGAATTCGAAGATAATGATACCAAACCCATCAGTATATTCAAATCATTTATCAATTGGATTAGTAACAAACTGGATTATTATGAAAGATATCCATGGAGTAAATATATTCAACATAATCAATCAAACCCTTTGAAAATTGAAAATATTGATGAATTTTTCCCAAATATTGAGTTGGAGAATATTTAACTAAGATTTTGTAATTTAGCTAATTGTACACTATCACCATTAGTAATTTCTTTGATCATATCTCTAGTGATTTCTTGATTTTTTCTAATACCTCGACTTCTTCTTAGTATTGAGGTAGAGAAATAAATTGATCCTCCTTGCCATGCCCCTAATGTTTGAATACATTTATGATTGAATGGTATACCTTTAAGGATATTTGTTCTTATATAAGGCAATTTACTTAATCCACCATCAAGAATAATATGCTTGCTAAGAATTGGTTTCAAATCAATTGTTGTCTTGTTATAGATTGAGTAAATTGCTTCATGAACTGGGATTAAAAGAGAATCTATCATCGTATTCAAATCAATAATCTCCAGTATCTCATCATCTTTACCAATTATAAACTCTTCAACTTTTTTGAAAAGGTCATCATCTTCAACCAAGGGACTATTCAATTCAATTAATCTTTCAATAACTTTATAATGTAGATTTTCCCCACTCAATCCATTATATTTTTCTATTGTATCGATTATTCTATAATCAAATATTGAACTAACTTTAAACAGTTTCCAACCTAATTCGATCACTAATCCTACAGACAGATTAGAACTTACCACTGAAAGAATTGAACTTGGAAAGAATTGAACTGATTTTACCCCAATTTTCATTAAAAATATCTTAGATATCATATACTTCACATCCTGTGAGAAATTATCCATCACTATTATTTTACTCATACTATAATCAAGAGGAACAAAACTCATTAATTCTAGTACATTCTTATGGAGTGGTATATCAGATTCATAATTCATCCATTGATTGCTATCTTTATGGAATATATCAATTAATCTCTTATAGGTATTGATTAAATTAGATCGTATAACCTTCGTTTGGTCTATATCAAGGGAATAGTCATTCAATTCTAAATATTCAGGACATTTATTTATCCTCTTATATCCAGAATTTTCTAATGTTACTTGTGGAAGCTCATCTCCGGCAAGTCCTGCTCGTAGATACCTGGTACCAATATCCAATACCACATAGCTGAACTCAGACATACGTGAAATCAATCATGAGGTTTACTGCGAACTTACAACCATACTAATAAATCCGTTATCCATTGTCTATAAATCTTATATAGGTTAAAAATATTTAAACACCCTAAAGTAAATCTAAATCACCATCATCAATATCCATAAAATCGTCTTTTCTTTCTTCGATTTCTAATTTTTGTTTCTGTTCTTGTTGATGTTGTTCTAATTGTGTTAAATCCCATACTGATACACCTTCTTGATCTTTAGGATTAGTTGGCTGAGCTAAGGATCTTAAAAACTTCTTTGCATTGGCTAATGCCATATCTGTTGATAAATTGGTATCTGAATCATATAAAGCTTGAGCTATCCATTTAGGTAATTGATTACGTTTACGTGAAAATCTACGATCTGCCAAAACCATAATACCATAATCATCTTTACCTCTCAAGACTCTTCCTAAACATTGTGCTGCATGTCTCATGGCATCGAAAGAAAGAAAATCATTTTCCTTAATTTGGAAATTATCTCTCATGAATTCTAATCTAGCCTTCAAAATACGTGATTCAGTATATTGGAAAGGAATACCAATCATAAGTACAGTTCTTCCATAATGATGATCAAAATCAATACCTTCACTAACTTTACCACGAGCAACTGATAATAACACTGCCCCTCTACCATTAGAACATGCTTTCCTATAAGTTTCTAAAGCTAATGAAGTCTCTTGAGCATCAGGGGTTTCTACAAGAATTAACTTATATTTCCACACTTCATCTAAAACTCCCATATTTTGCCACATAGATATAATTGATTCCATATAAAGATATGAAGGAAAGAATACTACCATCCCATCTGGAGTTATTTTGGAGAATTCAATTAACAAAGATCCATAGTTTCTAACAACAGAAGGATCATTACGAATTTCAAATCTTGAAGAAATAGTCACCTGATCTGAACCTTTAGTAACAATCATTGGTAAGAATGATCTTCTAGCTAATGTCATAGTATAAGATCTTTGTATAACAGTTTCAAAATTAAGCATACGAGGATACATATCTAAAGGTGATATAGTACCAGAAGTAATAATAATCGATGAAAATCTATCAAATACTGGCTTTATGGCAATAGATGCATCAAGACATGTGAACCTTAAAATTGGATTGGGCACAGTTGAACCTTCAGTCTCGAATGGTTCCAAAATTAATTGAAATCCTTTATCATAAGTTGATACTAAAGTAGCAAATGTTGCAATATCTTTTAAAGCATTGAAATCCTCAATATCAGTTAATTCTAATGTTCTAACTAACAATGATAATCTTTCACTACAAAACCTAAGAGGTTTCCTATCTATGAAAGTCAACTCCTTCAAATGTGTTAAGAAACTATTGGGAGTTTCACTAATTACATGTAAAACTTTCATTCTTGTTTTTAAATATTCAATAAATCTCTTTAAAAATGATACAAAATGCTCACCTTTACGAATATTACCAGGGATAGCTTCATCCAATAAATCTTGAGGTAAAATTGGATTAGCCATGAATAGTTCTTCATTACGGGCTATTTCTGCTTCTCGTAACCCTTCAACTAATTTTTCATATTCATTTTGTAATTTTTCACTATCCTGAACTTTCATATCATCTATAGCACTACTCAATTTATTAGCACCTCTAGTCGCTTTCTTCAATGTCTCGTCAGTTAAATCTAATGATAAAGATTCAATACAAACGTTATCAATATTATGGGCTTCATCAAATATAACAATACTCTCTTTGGATAGTTCTTTAGAAACTCTTTCAGCAATCTTTGGATCTAATAAATAATGATATGAATAAATAATTATATTACAAAATGGAATCATCCTTCTGACTGTGAAATATGGACATGTTTCTTTTTCTTTACAATATTCTAATAAACCTTCAAATGAATAAACCCCTGGTGGTAATAAATTGTGCTGTTCATAATCATTTAAATTCTCATGGAATTTACAAAGAGAATTAATTTCAAAATTATCTTGTTGATGTTGTTCAGAAACAGCCCCATCTTGAATCTTTTGTTTTAACTGACCATTTGTTATTCTTCTACATTTTTCATCGACAACTGCTCCTTTTCTCTCTTTACTGATGGTTGGATGTAAGCATAGATTTTTTCTACTTGATAATCCCAATCCTCTGAAATCTTCCACATAACCTAATTCATTACTCCTATATTCCATTAGTTTATACAATTCTATTAATGCTTTTTCAATTTCTGACATGGTACGGGAGCAATAGACAATTTTACGATGTTCTGGATAATGCATCTGGTAAGCAACTGTTAATGATAATAATGATACAGTTTTCCCAGTACCAGAAGGCATTTCCAATATACAATTTCCCCCAACATCTAAAGTCTTTTTTATATCACACATATATGCATATTGTTCAGGATATATCTTTGGATATGGGAAAAGAACCGGTAAATCATCTATAAAGAACTTCATGAGTGTTAAGCACTAAAATCGATGGTATTTATCAGCGCATTGCGACACAGACATTTAGATTTACGAAGTAGAGAGTAAGCGAATTTATAAGTTAAATATTCGAATATATTCAATATATTTCTTATATATATAGTTTTAGGGTTATGTGTTAATTACATAACGAAACTATAAAACCGCACGTGATAATCACAGATTTATACCGATACTATATCATTCATAATCAATATCATATCCCGAATTTATCAATAATCAATTTCTCTAATTTAGGATAAATAATATCTGATGTATTTCCACTAACTTTATATAAAACTCCTAATTTATCATAAAGTTCTTTTAAAGGTTCAATCTGAGCATTATAATCATCTAACCTTCTCTTGAATACTTCAGGCTTATCATCATCACGTTTAGTTAATTCTTCACCAGTAACATCATCTTTATAAGGTTCTTTAGGTGGATTATAGTCTAAATTGTAAATTCTACCACTGGGTAAATGAATCCATCTTGCTTCAATTCTTTGTAATATAACATCTTGGTCAACATCTAATTCAGCTACCATATTAATATCTGCTTTATTACTACGTAAAACTTTGTTAAATTCAAATGCTTGCTGTGAAGTTCTAGGAAACCCATCTGATAACCATGTAGCTTCACTATTTAAATAATCACGAGCAGCTAATTCTGTTTTCATTAAATCTATCATGGTGAAATCTGGTACTAAATCACCCCTACGAATATAATCTGCTGCTTCCTTCCCAGCTGGACTTCCATTGGCGATTTGTAATCTCAAAACGTCTCCAGAAGATATAGAGGTTAATGATGGGAATTTCTTAAGTAATCTTGAAGTTTGAGTTCCCTTCCCAGATCCTGGTGCACCAAGTAATAATAGCCTTAATGGATTCAATTTCATGGATTGAAATGTTCTATTTTTCAATATTTATGGCTCTGAATTAGCAATGTTGACTCTTGTGCTGTGAGAATTTTAGGACCTCAATCTCCACACAAGATCGTCGCATGAGATAGCGATATCGCCCTAAATATTGTCCGAACTTTTTCGAGGCAAGTCAAAACTTAGAGCAACAAAGACATTACTACTTTGGGTTATACAATTGCTAAGATAACATGTTCTATTATACACTAATCTATTCATCATCAGAATCAATAATTCTTCTTCTTTTTCTAACTGATTCTTCCTGTTCATCTTCTGGTTCATTGATTTCAACTGGCTCTTGTTTTTCTTCCTCTTCCTCCTCTTCTTCTTCTTCTTCTTCTTCCTCATCATCTTCGTATTTTGAAGCACCTTGTCTCTTGACATTTCTTAATCTTTCGGCACCTTCTTCATCATCATCTTCATCATCAATAAAATCATCCTCTTCATCATATTCATCATCGTATCTTTCATATCTTTTTGGTTCTTCGTCTTCTTCCATATCGTGTCCGGCTCCACTACCCATTCTTTCTTCTTGTAATCTTTTCTTCAATTCTAGTTGTCTCTTCATCTTCAGTAACTTTCTATCGTTTTCATCGGCTTTTCTTTGTTGTTCTAATGGATCTGATTCAGTTATAGTATTCAAAATTTTACTCTTTTTCTGAGTATTCTTAATGGCATTAGTTAATTGTTGATGTGTGGATGTCTTCGTAGATGTAGGTAATAAATTAACTTGATTAGTTATAAGACTGTTTGCTTGTAAGACTTCTAATTCATCATGACTTCTAACTAAAATTTGATCAAGTACTGTCAGTGACTTAAAATCAAACATTTCATCACCTAATTTAAGTGATATTGAACCATCATCCCATTCAACGAAATGACAATTTGATTGCTTGATAATTTCATCATTTTGATTTACATATTTCCATCTAATAGTATTTTCATTGACTAATTTCTCCCTTATTAAATCATTTTTGATGGATTTTGAATCGGCCAAATCTCTACTACGTTGTTTAGCATTATATTCAATATTTTCTTTAAAATCAACAGGATCAAATGGATGAGCATCCACATTTAAGAATACTGGTAACCTAAGTGTATAAGTTCCAGAGTCTGACACTTCTGAGACAGCATGGCGAGGAATAGATATATCCAACACCTTTTGTTCTTCTGGTTCTTCTTCTTCTTCCTCACTGTTTTCATTGTTTTCTTCTCCCTCATCACGACCATTTGCACCACTCTCATTATCTGACCTTAATTCATCCAATGGATCTTGTTCTTCTTCACTTCCTATACCTAACCCTAAATCATCTTCCAAGTCTGACATTTGTACGTTCCTATCGAGAGTTGAATTTTTTTCGCGGACGTTTACCTCACCAGTATCACTCACCAGTATCACGGTGAGATGTCTATAAACAGTCAACACATTCATGGTACAGATATATATTACAAATTAATAAACACTAAATATACAATTCATTGTAGAATCAATTTGACATCTATTAACACTATTAAGCTTTAGGTACAGAAGTTGATGAAGGGGTGGAAATTACAATATTTGGCTTACTTATTTCAGTATCACCATTTATCTTTAATTCTCGAACATCTTCAATTATATCTTTAGATTTAAATTCATCACTTTCATTTGGTGGTTCTAATGGGCTTGTGCTTACAATTGCCTTTAATTTTTCATCTTCGTCATCCAGATCTGTCATAAAATAATTGTCAACAAAAGGCTTGGTTATTGAATTCTTATTATTTTCATAACCTACTAAATCTTCATGATTCCCTGAAGATGACAAAGATTTTGAATGTTGACGAGTTTTTTCACCCCCTGATGGTTTTAATTGACCCTTACTCTCTGTGGGCGTTGAGCTAGAATTAGATGTTGTCTTATCCAAAGAAGGTTTTGTGTTTGATCCATCATTGCTTTGTGGTAATAATTTATAAGCATATTGAATTAAAAATTCAACAACGAATTGACTTAAAGCATATTCAGTTGGATCCAAATCATGGTTTGGATGACTCAAGATTGATGGTTGAAAAATTGCTGCCAAATTTCTTGAACTCATTAAATTTTCTTGACTATGATTCTGTACCATTGCAAGTAAGTCTAAGATATAAAGAAGTAATTGTTTGGATAATATAGGTAACTTATCCACCAATGACTTATATTGTTCAATAGCATCGTGAACATCTTTAGTTAACTTACGATAGTTTTTGGTTCTTTTATCTGACTTAGGTACCTTGACTTCTTCTCCTTCATCATCAGCTTCCTCTATAATTTCATTTGGTGTCAAAGAAGGGGAAGGAAGCTCACTTGCTACTTTAGGAGTAGTAGGATCATCTAAAGTATCTTTAGTAGGGGTATTTTCTTTTTCTTTGTTGTTTTCAGTAATAAGTATTTCGTTAGTGGTTTCATTATTTGTTGTGGAGGTCGTGGCATTTGAGGTTTTCGGGTGTGTAGCTTTATATTTCATATAGCTTATTATTCTGGATCTACTTCTTAAAGGATCTCTAAATTCTTCATACAAATGAAGGGGTATCAAAGGTTCAGGTAAACTATTCAAATATCTTCTCAAAATTGAGGCCGCATCATGAACACTATAACCATCCCAATTCAATTTTTTACCAAAATCAGGTGGAGTATTAAATATAACTTGTAAGTCTTTCAATCTTTTAGAGGAACCACTGACTCTGAAAATCCCTTCAACATTTAATCCATTGGTTTTCAAATATATCCCACATTTGGCAACAACTATTGGAATTCTACCATATTTTAAAACTTCATTAGAATCTTCATTTGTGAAAATTGATATTTTAGCCGAAGCTTGGTTAACTGCCTCCTGCAATGGTACACCAAAATATTTCGAATTTTTCTCAATCAATGGATTATTGGAAAGAAAAGAATCACGATTTTGACGAATAATATCATTGTCACTTTGACTATTTGATCTAACTCTATTGACATTATTGGTAGACCTTGATTTATGATTAAGTATTGGTCTCAAAAGTTCATTTTCATTTTGATTAGGATTAAATTGAGCTAGTGCTTCACTACCCGTCTTATGACCTTGACTTGTGAAATCTTCTGACGAGAAGTCAGAAATTTCGTCAATACTATCATTGGATAGTAAATTAGATTTCTTCAAATTTTTGACCCAACCGAATATGGAATTTCGATTATTAGGTGAACTCATGTTAATATAAAGTTTTGAAAGATTTCAGTGATGTAATGATTTTCTATTTAGTACTTTACCTGGCTTGCGGATGATCTTGCTTCTGTGTCTTTTTTTATTTTCCCCGGTTTCTCACTTGAGCAACGTTAAGAAATTCACTATAATAAGAAATTTCACAAACTTATGGAAAAATAATAACAATTAAAGCTTTAGAAGTTAAAGTATGGAAAACAACAACTTCGTTGACCGATTATGAAATTTTGATAAAAATGTAACCAAAAAGAATTACAAGTTGTGGCTGTGAAAATAAATAATACTATTTTAAAACACGCTACTTTAACTAAGTTTACGTCTCCTAAGTATATAAATATCTAAACCAACACTTACCAGTTATTTTATATATAATATGAACTGGTGTGACAAGTGTGACTGTGGTATTGTTGTATTGACAATATAATAACAACAATCAACAATGCAGACCAATTCTCCAAATTATTCGATACTTTCAAAAGGAATCAAGTATATGGTGTATTAATTATTAGTAGGAATTTATAACTTTTAATTATACGCTCTCTATAAATATTAATTAACGTATTAATAAGTTTAATGAACCGCCCTTTTCAAAGTTTTCTGAGATTCACGCAAATGACGATAAGCGCGCCCCTAGTCATTTTCGGTTAACAGTACAATAAATTCCATATAAGTAAGTTCTATTTTTATGTAGGTTATAAAACAATCAGAGAACAAAAATGCCATTTATTGCTATAATTAATAATTTTCGCTTAAGAGATAAATTTCTTAAATATTAAATTTTAAACGCTTAAGGAGGAGGTTTGCTTATTACTACCTTCGATACATCAGGCTAACACGTATTAAACTTTCTATTTTTATCTGTTTTTGAGCCAGAACTACTAACAAATTTTTCCCACATAACCTAACACGTCAATTTCGATTCCAGAATCACCAGAGACATGAAACGCGACGCAACGCATACTTTGTACGACGTTCTTATAAATATAATATTCTATACATGTACACACTTTTTAAAATGTTTAACTTAATTGGACATAATTACCAGGAAATACACCAGTCTGGCCATTATATTTACCGGTCCACCAACCATTACTATCGGCGGTTTTTTCAACTATTTCAATTACCGCACCTGCAGGAAATGTTAAATCGCCTTGAGCTTGTGCAGTATAATCATAAATTGCTGTACATGTTTGTGCGGCTGTTGGTGGTGGTACGGCTGACCCTGGGGCAGATACTGGTGTAACTGGGCTACCATATCCTGGACTTCCATATCCTGGTGCTGCTCCATAACCATTAGTAGTTTGAGGACTTTGGTATCCTGGTGCGGATCCTGGTGGTGATTGATATCCATATTGCCCTGGTGCTGGTGCCTGACCTGGTGCTACATATCCTGGACCTCTTGGGTCTTTATAATCTCCATAGCCAGTGGCTGGTGTTTGTTGTCCATAAGCTGGGGCTTGTCCATATGCTGGGGCTTGTCCTGGGGCTTGCCCATAACCTGGGGTTTGTCCTGGGGCTTGTCCATATGCTGGGGGTGCGGCTTGTTGTCCATAACCACCAGCTGCTGCCCCTGGACCTCCTTGAGTAGCAAACCTCTTTTTAGTGGCTTCTAACTTAGCTTTGGCATGTCCAACTTTAAAATGAGTTATACCAATTGCATCAGTTTGTTCATCGATATTACCCTTTTTAAAATTATAAGCCTCGACTATATCAGTGGTTAAATCAAAATAAGGGATTTTCAATTCTTCCATCCTAGTGTATAAAGTATAAAAGATATTCAATTGCATATAATAGAAACTAACAAATAAAGGTTTAATGAAATCACTTTGCATTTGAAATAACACTGGTAATTCATTCTTTAACATGTCATTATAATAATCATACTCTTGTTGAGCGATTTGAACTTCAGCTTCAGCACTATACATTTTCTCTTCATCTTTAGCAGTTCTTTCCTTTTTATCTTCGAATTTTTTGAAAGTACGTTTATGCCTATCTAAATCAACTTGTTTATGATCTCTCTTTGTTGCCATTTTCCTAATTGATGATATAATTTTCAATAATTCTTGAGCTGGTTGAACAATTCTTGTGTCAATTAATTCTAAATCAGGTTTTAAAGTTTCTTTCAATTCTTTAACCACTTCTCTATATTGTTCACTGGCTTCAATACCTTGAGGGTTATCTTCAGGTTGTGCTGCATTTGGGTCGGATAATTTTCCACTAATTGGCTTATATATTTCTTCAATTGCTTTACTAAAATCAATTTGGAAATCCAATACCCCATTGACGGCATTAAAATAACGTTTACTCTCTTCACTCAATTTCTTAGTTTCAGTCTCCAATTCCTTGAATCTTCTTTCGGCGTCAATATAAACCGCATCCTGCGTAATCTCCCCCATATTGAACTTTTGTCGAATATTTTGGGGAGTTCTAATTATTGATTTCTTGAACCCTTTGAATGACATATTGTAGTTTCCTATCCGTTGTTGATAATTTCAACCCTTTTTTGAGTGATCAGTGAGCATCCGGGTAATTAGGCTCGTAATTTCTCACAACCTTAGAATATAATCTAAATAGGAGTAAGGTTTAAGAAGTATGATAATAGTTAACTTTATTCAATATGTTTTTTTTTAGACTTTTACATTAGACTTAAATTATCATTTGGAGTTGATATATATTTTTATAACTATTTTTTTTTAATTTTTTTTTTTTTCTCTTCTGCAACCAATTAATCCGAAACCTTAAAAGATTGCAAATTTCGCAGCCAACCACAAATGCAAGTATCATTTAATATGTTAATTTGTAGAAAATTAGAACCAATTATAAGATTTCTATTTAAGCCTATACTTATTCCCATTGTTTCATTTTTAATAATTTTCGATTGGTATCTGAGGTTTTGGGGGTTTATCATTTCTATTCTCGTTCAATTATCAAACCCTTTAAACTTATGGAAGCTATTATTTCCTAAAACCAATTATCCAAAACCACAAAATGGTTTAAGTTTTCCTTTAGATCAAAACCATCCAAAGTATAAGAAAAAGGAATTTTTTAGTATCTTTAGTGGAAATAAGCCTTTAAATAATTTTTCAAATGTGGAGATAACCAAGCCGCCAAGAGGCTTATTAAGTAATTTGAATTTTTTACAAATAAGGCATTTAAATTTATTTGATCATGTTTATATTTTAATATTGCAGACAGTGAATGAAACAAATAACATTGCCAAATATGAAGCTATCAGAATTTATAATTTAAATGACAATGCTAATTATGTCTGGGATAGGTATGTGTTACATTCACCTTGGTGTATAATTGATAAATTCTATAGTATTAAAATGTCTTATTCTTACAAGGGAGTGGAATTGACTTCAAACGAAGGATATATTGATTATTTAAAGAAAATTGAATTAGGTTTTGAAAGGGAATTAAGTATAGATGAAAACCCTGATATAACTTTAGATATGGATAGGAAAAGAAAAGTCGAAGAAAGTTTAAGATTGGATAAACGTAAAGAAATCAAATATGGAACTATTGAAAAACCTAGTGTTGGTTTAAGTGAGGAGGAGACTACTACAAATAAGTTTGATAATAATTTTATTTCTTTCCCAGAAACTGACTCCACAACAATATCTATAAATCAACTAAAATTTGATTCTTCATTATCAAGAAATCAATTAAAAACTGATACTTTACCAAAAAATGAATTAAAGTCAGAAACCAACATTCAATCAACAATTAAATTAAAACCACCAATTACTGAAAGAGATTTTCAAGCAAACACCTCAAATGGTTTAAAAATTCAAAAACAAGCAAGAAATGATAAAATGTTTAAAGCAGTCCAACCATCTGAACCAATTCAACAAAAAATTGAAATTCTTACCTTTAAATCCGAACCAACTACTTTAGTTGAAACTGAATTACCTAAGAAGACTTCCAAGTTTAGACTTAAAGTTAAGCCTAAGAGACATAAAATTGATAATGAATATATTTCTA
Source organism: Yamadazyma lessepsii (assembly GCA_030563485.1). Lineage (NCBI taxonomy): Eukaryota > Fungi > Ascomycota > Pichiomycetes > Serinales > Debaryomycetaceae > Yamadazyma > Yamadazyma lessepsii. Next base: position 47,251 of record JAJMJG010000006.1, on the reverse strand, counting down.
AAGTTATAAGAGAAATCCATAAAGTTATTCCTCAAAATTATGATGATGGATCTATGGCCCCAGTTTTGTTAAGATTATCCTGGCATTGTTGTGCAACTTATGATATTAACACCAAAACTGGAGGGTCAAATGGTGGTACTATGAGATTTATTCCTGAAATTACTGATGAAGGTAATAACGGATTAGATATTGCAAGAGGAGCATTAGAACCAATTAAGCAAAAGTTTCCGTTAATAAGCTATTCAGATTTATGGACTTTAGCAGGTAAAGTGGCTATTGAATCATTGGGTGGTCCTGAAATTCATTGGAAAGGTGGAAGGAAAGACCATAAAACAGATAAGAAAGTTCCACCCAATGGAAGGTTACCATTTGGTGATAAAGGAGCAGATCATATTAGAGAAACTTTCTCACGTATGGGATTTACTGATAAAGAAGCTGTTATTTTAATGGGTGCTCATGCTGTTGGTAGATGTCATAAAAGAATCAGTGGATGGGAAGGTAAATGGACTTATAATCCAATTAGATTTTCCAATGAATTTTATAAAGTTTTACTTGAAGAGGAATGGGAAATGGGTGAAGTACCAGAATCAGGAAGACAACAATATTTTAATAAAGATAGGTCATTGATGATGTTAATAACTGATTTACAATTAATTAAAGATCCAATTTTCAAAACTTTTGTTCAGATGTATGCTAATGATGAGGAGTTATATTTTAGAGATTTTGCTAAGAGTTTTGAGAAGTTATTAGAGTCGGGTATAAAAAGGGAAGTGGATGGGAGTATTATTAATTGATTGTGTATCGTTGGAAGGGGTACCAATAAGTAATGGTAGTAAGGTTAATCAATGGTAGTTACTCAATGGTAGTTACTCAATGGTAGTTACTCAATGGTAGTTAATAAATGGTAGTATCAATAATTAATGATACTAAAAATAGAATAACACAGCTTTTTTATGTTAAGATAAATAGCATAATTTAATATTCCACAATTCTCATACTCAACCTTATGAAATCTAATAACCACCTCTAAGACAACCTTACGAAATTATCTTAAAATAATTGAAATCAAATAATAACTAACTAATCATAAGTGCCCTGATCAATATATCGACTAAACTTAAATCCCTGATCAGATCATTTAGTAAAATCGACCTAGAGCCCTGACCAGAAAATGGTCTTAAGTGCGGCTTTTAATCACCACAAAAGCGATTTCGCATCATTTATCAGGTCAGAAAATTTTTCAATTGTATAATCAGTAAGACTGCAAAAAAATAAAGATAAGATGCTTAGTATGGAAGATTATGAAGTATACCCTGATTCAGGGTTTTTACCTCAATTCTTACCACTTGAGAAGTTACCTCAAGAATACTATAAACCTTGGGAAACTTTGGCAAATAACTTACCATCACTTATTTTAACCAAAAGAATTAGGTCATTAATTGATAAATTACCAGAGCTTTCCATTGAGTTTTTAGAAGGATTACCACAATATAGAAGAGCCTATTCAATTTTAGGATTTTTATCTCATGCTTATATATGGGGTCACGATTTACCTGTAAATAAATTACCAACTAGTATAGCTAAACCATTAATTGAAATAGCTGATAAATTAGGTTTACCACCAATTGGTACCTATGCCGGATTAGTTTTATGGAATTTTAAACAAATCATTCCTGATGAAAATATATGGGATTTAGATAATTTAACAACCATCAATACCTTCACGGGATCTATGGATGAAAGTTGGTTTTATTTAGTCAGTGTTTATTTCGAGTATAAATCATCATTCACCATCAAAACAGGTATGGAAATATTAAAAAACATTAAAGAAAATGATACTGATCATTTAACTAAAAATTTACAAAAATTAGCAGAAATGATTGATCATTTAGGATCAGTATTAATGAAAATGGAAGAAATGTGTGATCCTCATGTATTTTATTTCAGAATAAGACCTTATTTAGCAGGATGGAAAAACATGAGTGAAGTGGGATTAGATAAAAATGGAATCATTTATGGATTAGAAGAAAAACCAAGAGCTTATGCTGGAGGATCAAATGCCCAATCATCATCAATTCAATTCTTGGATGTTCTATTAAATGTTAAGCACTATTCAACAGGTGAAAGACCTTTACCACATGAACCAAAAGATACTAAAGAATCAAATCCACAAAATAGTTTTATGAATGAAATGAGATTTTACATGCCAGGCCCTCATAGAGACTTTTTAAATAAAATAGAATCAATTTCTACAGTTAGAGAATTTGTTTTATCAAAACACATACCTGAATTAACCCTTGCATATGATGCATGTTTAGCTATGTTGAAACTGTTTAGAGATAAACATATTCAAATCGTTACTAGATATATTATATTACAAGCTAAGAAAGGTAGTAAAATGGGATCATCATCAACTTTAAGATCAGGTTTAGCTAAGAAGAAATCTAAAGATGGAGAAAAAGGTACAGGAGGTACATCACTTTTACCATTTTTAAAACAATGTAGAGATGAAACTGGTGATCCAGCTGCTGGTAGTTGGGGTAAAAGAATACTTAGTGATGGTGTAATGAGATTAAATTTTAGTAAACCAAATGGTATTAATGAGGATTAAAAGTTAATGAAGATTAAAGGGTTATGATTATATGAATAATTTACATATTAGGTTTATAGATATATACAATATTTATACATAATATTCACTTGTAGTGATGACTCTAAGATAACGAGTGGGTGCGAAAATTTTTTTTCTTCAGTGTATGTTGAGACTAAAGACACCCATAAGATCAATAATAAGGAATATGAGTGAGTCTGTTAAAATCGCAAGTCAAGTTGGAGAATCAAAGAAGGCCAGTATTGAAAAGCCAAATACCACCAATGAAAAGAAAAGTAAAAAAAATAAGAAAAATGATCAATTCTTATTGAAAACTCCAAAAGGTACTAAAGACTGGAGTGATCAAGATATGATCATTAGAGAAGGAATTTTTGGATCATTGACTTCTATGTTCAAAAGACATGGAGCAGTAACCATTGATACTCCAGTATTTGAATTGAGAGAAATTTTAACTGGTAAGTATGGTGAAGATTCTAAATTAATTTATAACTTAGAAGATCAAGGTGGTGAGTTGACTAGTTTAAGATACGATTTAACAGTCCCATTTGCTAGATTTGTTGCTTCTAATAACATTTCTAACATTAAACGTTATCATATTGCAAAAGTTTACAGAAGAGATCAACCTGCTATGACTAAAGGTAGAATGAGAGAATTCTATCAATGTGATATTGATTATGCTGGTAATTATGATTTAATGGTACCAGATGCCGAAATTTTAAATATTGTAGTTGAAGGATTAACTGGTTTAGGAATTCGTGATTTTAAAATTAAACTTAATCATCGTAAAATCTTAGACGGTATTTTCCAAGCTTGTGGGGTTAAAGATGAAGATATTAGAAAGATTAGTAGTGCTGTTGATAAATTAGATAAATCTCCATGGGAAGCCGTCAAGAAAGAAATGGTTGAAGAAAAAGGTCAACTGGAAGAAGTTGCTGATAGAATTGGTGAACTTGTTAAATTAAATGGTACCATTTCTGAACTTTTAGCTATTTTAAAAACCAAAGATATTTTAATGGCTAATGAATCTGCCAAGACTGGTATTGAAGAAATGTCTGTATTAGCTGATTATGTTGAAGCTTTTGGTATTGATAAATATGTTAGTTTCGACTTATCCTTAGCCAGAGGTTTAGATTATTATACTGGTTTAATCTATGAAGCTGTTACTCAAGCTTCTGCACCACCAAAGAACGCTGCTGAATTAAAAGCTAAAGCCGCAGCTCACAAGGCTAAAGGTACTGAAGAAGAAGATGCCAGTGAATATGTTGGTGTAGGATCTATTGCTGCAGGTGGTAGATATGATGGATTAGTTGGTATGTTCTCTAATGGTAAAGCAATCCCATGTGTCGGTATTTCATTTGGTGTTGAAAGATTATTCTCAATTATTAAAGCTAGAGTTGTTAAGAAATTAGATAAAGTTAATTCATCACAAACCCAAGTTTACGTTATGGCCTTTGGTGGTGGTGAAGGTTGGAATGGATTCTTAAAGGAAAGAATGTCAGTGACTAAAACTTTATGGGATAATGGTATCAATACCGAATATTTATATAAAGCTAAAGCCAATATTCGTAAACAATTTGACGCTGCTGAAAAATCAGGGGCATCAGTTGCTGTAATTTTAGGTAAAGAAGAATTCCCTGAAGGTAAATTAAGAATCAAATTATTAGGTCAAGGTAATGAAAGTGACGAAGGTGATTTGATAGATGTTAAAGATTTAGTTGATGTAGTCAATACCAAGTTATCAGGTTTAAATGAACATGGATTAGATGAGATCACAAGATTGATAAGAGATTTATAATTGTAAATATAATAGACATAAAAACATAAATACTTTTAGGAATTGATATCCAACCTAACACCAACATTTTTACCACTTTTTTGTTTACCAGTTCTTTTAACTCTATTCCATAAATCATTGATATCATTTAATACGAACCATACCAATACACCAACCCAACTGTTAACTTTAGGTAAAGGATCATAAAACTCATGAGCGATTCTAGTCAATTCTGGTAATTTTGTCCAAGCAATATAAGGGAAATCATGATGTTCATTATGATAACCAACGTTCCAACATACCCAGTTCAAAGCTCCATAATAACTATAAGTTTCTTCGGGTAAAAGTTCTTTAGGAATATTAACAGTTGATCCATTTGAGATTGGCTCTTTTGATTTCTGAGCATTATTATCATTCAATACATAATGTTCGGCAATAAAATGTCCAGCACATGGATGCCATGATCCAGCCAAGAAAGAACTCATCAAAAAGTAAAACATTGAATACCAACCCCAATTATGTACAAGCAAATAATCAATTGTTAATTGATATATAACATTAAGTAAATGAATATATGTAAATTTGATTTGGGTTATAAACATTGGTCTTAAAGCATAGAAGAAAATTTGAAATGATGTAAAGAAAACTTTACCTAAAACACTTGAAAATAAAATTCCTTCAAATCTAGTTGGTAAATCAGTATCCAAATATTCATCACCTAAAAATTTATGATGTAATTGATGATATGGTTGAAATGATGCTGAATATGGTACACCAATAGGTAAATTTACCAAAACTGCAAACAATTTATTATGCAATGGTTTTCTGAATAATAAATTATGAGATAATTCATGGATTGCTAAGAATATAGCTTGATTTGCTGTAGCTCCAATAACATAAGCTAAAATAAAGAATTTGAAAGTTAATGGATGGGTATTTCTTAAATAATAAGCAACAAACACTTGTAAAGCCACAACCATTAATACTAAGTATTTAGTAATTGGTTCGTGGCCTACTAAATTCTTAACTTCAGGATGTGCTGCCAATATAGCTTTTCTTCTTAAAACATGTGGTTCTTGTTCATTAGTCCAGTAAAATTCATTTAATTTTTCAATCGGAGAATCCGCTGCTGGGGTTACAAATGTATACGTTTCATTTGCACGTCTATGTTTTATAGTACTCATAATAAATATACAACTCCGAAGTTGTTAATAAAGATTTGAAATATATTGGAATATCAAATCGTACAATTATTAAACTCGTTCCAAATCTAAAGTTCGCGAGGCCCCAATCTCATCGGGAAATCTGGTACGATGAAATAAATTAGTTAACGTGTTTAATTTTTTAATAGGGGGCTTTTTAGAGGTCCGGAAAATTGGGTTATATTTTTATTAGGGGTTTTATTTTATTTGGGTATGTTATAAACATAGAGAATTCGATTCGACAAACAGCATTAGGGATATTTGAAAATAGGCTATGGTTTTGCAGCCACTAACGTTTGTCGTTTTATTGCGACATTCATTTGATCGATCCGATTTCCCCAATACTTTGTACACTAAAGGTTGTTTAACTATGGGATATCAGGAAATACTTTTCTGATTTCACATTTGACCTTATTCGTAATTTTGAATTTTTGCAGTGATATCATTAATTTTCAAGCAGATTAATTCAAATCTGTTCCTTCTCAAATCGATGTCTAATATTTAAAATCTCTTGTTACAACATATGTTATACAACTATTTAATGTGAAGACAGCTTTACATATATGAATGAAAATGAATTTTAAATAATTCAACTGTAGCAATAACAACCAGGTACAAAATCGATTACTATCATCGTAGAAACTAGAACGTACAAACAATTCAATATTGTATAATCGATATCAAGAAGTATTTTCTTAATACTAATCATACATTCATCGTACATATATATACATTCCACTAGTCAGTCCTAATGCAAGTATCATTTAAGCCCCAGTGGACTATTATCTAGGAAGACTCTTATGGTATGCCATCAAATATAGCAAAAAACTTTTTTTTGGACTAATGATTGTATATTGTTATAGCAAAACTATATACTATTTATATAGAGAGGGAAACCTGTAACTTCTTACGAGAAAAAACCTCCTAGTCCTTTCAAAATTGTAATTGGTTCATTTTACAAAAAAGCCCTGTGGTAAAGTTGCACTGCTTTTCCATATTAGACTCCAAAGTCAACTTTTCATAACGACTCTGTCGTCCTTTATTCTTATGTTTTGTGGTACTTATCTTTTATATGTGTTTAATTTGAGTTTTATACTAACCTGTCGCTAATCCAAAACTGTGCTAAAAACGACCACTGGTCATGAGCTATTAGAAGAAGCGATTTGAAGGAGGAAAAAATTTATCCTTTTTTACATATCAAATCTTTATTTACTTATAATTTATTATATATATCTAACAAATAATATATCCAGTTATTTGATTGATTATTAGATCAACAATCAATCAAACCTTCACACTACAGGAAGAAACGTAACCAGTTTCTACTGTACTTTTTCATAAAGAGGGATAATAACCAGTATCTTTACCTTCATACAAAGCGTGAGTTTTAACTTACAATCTGAAGTCTTTAGATTAATAAACCTGTGTAAAGTCGTAAAGGTTTACGGCAGATTAAAAGGGTGGACGAGTCCGAAGCATTAATAAATATGACTATTCATCAAAAGGCTTCTTCCAACTAATAAGAGGGTCATAAAAGTTATCAACAAAAGTTTCCCATTTGTGATAGATCACAAATGAAAAATCAAGTAAAAAAAAAAAAAGTTTATTTTAAATTATTGTGTGCAGGATTCATACATTAGCCTGCATATAAATTACTACTTTCAATCTCAATAAGTTGATTTAGTTGTAAGACTGTGGAACCCAATCTTTAAACCAAAGGATCAGTAGGATTAAATGATTTTGCTAAACCATACAAGAATGTAGTCACATTATTAGACCAAGATTTGAAGATTATGTCGGACCTTATCTTAGGTTACCTCGATTCGTAATTTCACCAGTATTGCAAAATGCAGATATGATATGAAACTGATACTTAATGGATCGATCATCGATAAGGCTAAGAAGGCTGAAGCTGGAGGATTGAAACTTGCAGGGGTTCACAATAGTGATTATGAAATTGAGAACAGGCAAAACTGCCAAGTTCTGGAAGAACCATATGATAATGAACTTAATGCTGTCCCCAGATCGGGTAATTCAGGCAGATATAGACCCGTACACCAGATTTGTATAAACCTAAGATTCGACCATCAAACAAGGAAACTTCAACAAGTTGAAAAGTAGTAGAGTGGTCAGCGGTGCGGTTCCAACTGTACGGCGGGCCATGGTAGGGCGTGTGGTCTAGTGGTATGATTCTCGCTTTGGGTAGCGAAGCTCTTACAACGAGCTTACACATCACAAGCATGCGAGAGGCCCTGGGTTCAATTCCCAGCTCGCCCCATACATTCAACCTGATTTTTTTTTGGGTTCATTCTTCACAATTTCAATACTTTTTTCTACGTAGATGCTTCAGCCATTCCGGAAAAGCTACTTAGGCGTATTGGTATATGAAAATTAATTTACCATTGAGCAGAACTATTACAAAATCCATTAACTACGCACAAAATCCTATTATATCCATAACAATAGTATCAGAAAATCTCAATGACTTATTTATACATTAATATAAAACTTTGATATATATAGATATAAAAATCTTAACGGTAAGATTTTTGGAATCTAGCTCTAGCACCTCTACCACCGAATTTCTTTGGTTCCATTCTTCTTGAATCAGCAACTAATAAAGATTTATCGTAAGCAGTGAAGATTTTCTTTAATTCGTTCTTTGAAGCTTCATCAACGTATTTTTGATGGTAAGCAACTAAACCTTTAGCAATAGCTTGTCTAATGGCGTAGATTTGAGAAACGTGACCACCACCGGAAACTCTGATTTTAATATCAATGTTTTGGAATTTGTCTAAACCAACTAAGGTTAATGGTTCATAGACTTTGAATCTATAAACTTCTGGTTCAACTAAGGTGATTGGAGAACCGTTAACTTTGATTAAACCTTTACCAGCTTTAACGTGGGCAACAGCAGTGGCTGATTTTTTCTTACCAAAAGTCTAGAATGTTAGTATATTGATTTATTATATCTGGAGATACTTAATATGAAAGATGTACCAGGGAACTTATAGAACAAGTGGATTGTTCTTATTGTTATGTAATGATGACACAACACTGGTTTTATTTGGCTTTGTGTGATTAATACCTTAAATTAATGATTGTAGTTCAGATCCTTTCAATTATGATAGATGATTCTTGGTTGATGACAATTTCATTACAGACTTCTATTTCCACTTCTCTTATAAGTTCACCATTATTCACATATTATAATCTCCTAGTTCTATAATATATAGAACACTAATCCTTTTCATTATTACATACTTGTACAGATGGAGTTGACATTATGGATATATTAGAAAATTTTTCACTCGAAAAAATTTTTGAATAGTTAGTGAGACTGGGACCGGATTGAAAAAGTCTCCATAGTTAAGGAAAATGTCGTCATACATGAAGCAGGATTTGTATAGTTAGGTGATAAGGTCGCACAGAGACATTAGTGATGATACATTCCGCAAATTACTCTAGCAGTTTGAAATATTCGAAGAGGCAATCACGCGACAAGTGACTGCTAATTGAAATCATGTCTATATACAGGAATATCGCTATTTACAGTTGCAAAAATGGTGCGAACTGCTGCGATTTACCGCGAAATTTACGTCCAGACAATTAGCACGACACTGGCCCTAAATCTTTAGTAGAATTTGTCAATTCTGAGAATCCTGCAGTGAGAAGACAGGAAAAATTTTCTGAAAAATTTTCTTTATTAAGTTTTTTTCTTTAAAGTCTTTTTGATAATTTAGAAACATTATTATAAAATGGCCATTGCTAAGAATTTACCAATCTTAAAGAACCATTTCAGAAAACACTGGCAAGAAAGAGTCAAAGTTCACTTTGACCAAGCTGGTAAAAAGGCTTCCAGAAGACAAAGCAGATTAAGAAAAATCGCTAAAGAATCACCAAAGCCAGTTGATACTTTAAAACCAATTATTAGATGTCCAACTATCAAATATAACAGAAAATTAAGAGCCGGTAGAGGTTTCACTTTAGCTGAATTAAAAGCTGTTGGTTTAACTGCCAAATACGCTAGAACTATTGGAATTTCCGTAGACCACAGAAGAGTTAATAGAAACCAAGAAACTTTCGACTTAAATGTCCAAAGATTAAATGACTACAAATCTAAATTAGTTGTATTCGACAAGAAGACCACTAAAGAAGAAATTGCTAAATTCAACCAAGCTTCAATCGCTGCTGAATTCCCAATCACCCAAGCTCCAGTTGACTCTACCCCAAGAAAGGTTGAAGCTGGTGATGAATCTGCTTTCAGAACCTTAAGATTAGCTAGATCTGATAAGAAATACAAAGGTATCAGAGAAAAGAGAGCTAAAGAAAAAGCTGAAGCTGAAGAAGAAAAGAAGAAAAAATAAACTAATTAATTTTTTATTGAACTATAGGAAGTTTATATTGTTTATGTAGTTAATAATTCATAGCCATTTGTACTTTAACTCTGGTGACTTATTTTCGATTAATTATTTGTCTACTAATGAATCGTTTACTACTTGGTCCTTGAACAGGTTCGATGGAGTGAGAGTATTGGTAAGAAAAAACTAATTGCACTAAGATGGCCCATACCGGCAATGTACTTGCAAAGAATAAGCTAATATCTTCTCACAAATTCATTTAAATTAGAGACACAAATCAATAATGATATTTATTTATATTTATACAATATTAAGTTTAATCAAATAAACCGAAACCCATATCATCATCAGATTCTTCCTTTTCTTCTTCTTCTTTTTCTTCAGCAGCAGCTTCAGCTTCACCACCGGCAACGGCAGCAGAACCAGCAGCTGGGGCAGCTGGAGCAGATGAGATGTTAAAGAATAAATCTTTTAAGTCTTTACCAGATAAAGCTTTGGAAAAGATATCAGCCCAGATGTCTTCAATTTCAACATTAGCACCTCTAGCTAAAGTTAATAAGTTTTCTGAAGAGATTTCAATTTCAGAATCAGCTAAGATTAAAGCAGCGTATGATAAACTTGTTTCAACAGACATTTTATTATAATTATTTCAAGAACTAGAGATAATCAATTTAAGCAAATGCAGACTATTTCTTAGTGTATATAGTTGAAAATTTTACCATTGAAAAAAATGAGAAAAAAGTGGTTGTGCGACAGAGGTCACATCACACGTGAGAAAAAAGAGGGTTTGAGAATTTTGATAAGGATTAGTTTACTTATCAAGAAAAATCACGATCTGATTGAATCAGGTAATCAGATGAATTTCTAAAGATTAACCAAGAAACCTATAACGATGATTTAGTTAACAAGGGTTTTAGGTGCACGCGACCCTTAGCCCTTTATTACTTTACAACCACATGACCTTATGATATATTCAATGTAGAACTCCTCAATTAAATTTCCCGTTACGGTAAAAATGACCGAAACAATAAGGTCTTGGTCACTTTAAAGTGAAGAATAAATCATCAATTATACGAGCCAAGCTAAACTATTTTCAAACATGGCAACTGAACAGGGGAGTATTTACGTCATATTAGCCAATTTCAAGGTTATTGGCCATGAGTAGATTTCAGTTTTGCTAAGCGCATCGAGGAATCACTGAAATGTCAAATACGTAATACGAGCTTGCGAGGAAATGCAACACAACAAATAGTTCCATCAGACTAAGCACTAACTAGAAAGCCACTAGTCTATTAACCCACGGAAAGGACGTCAAACCACCGCAATAAACATTGGTTTGTAGAAAGAAATGAGGAGTATAAACAATTATATGTTTACAATAACACTCAACAATTGAATGTGGGCAGCTAATTGAAATAAAAAGATTCCTTTCTAACCAAACAATTGAACCGTGGAGTATGCATACATTGGCCAAGACTAACTCCAGTCGCATTATTATGCTAGTCAAGGTCGTTTATATGAGCCATGACCAGTAAAATTCCTGTACATAGATAATGGCTGCATAATCAACAGGAAAACAAATATGATGATACTCTCTGACCCCAGTAAATAGGAAACACAATCACCTATAACAGTTACGATGAGTCTGACCGTAAACATAAAGATTCACCCCTGGATGAAGGCTCAAGAGTTTTAGTATATTCCGTAATAATATGCAGAAAATACGTCAAACAAAGGTTGCAGTTCCGAATTCGGAAGTGGTTTTGCTATTTGGAGAAGGTTAGAGGTCAACGCTCAGTTACGAAGGTAGTTGTCGCATAATTAGGTTAGGGAAGGTGTTTACTCGAGGTCTAATCCAGGGGCTTGTTATGCGAGTTAGCGTGATCACCAGTACTCTCTAGGACCAAGAAATAGTGAAATGTTTGAATGGAAAATTTGTTAAGAAAGGATAGTGGATTGGATATATTACTCGCAAGAAATTAACGAAAAAACTTTAAAAAGTCGTAAGAGCTTGTCAGGGTTTACAATGGTTAATCAAATTAAAAGCCCCCTTTAATAATCATTTGCTAATTGACAACGCATATAGGGGGCATGGTTTATTGGTTAGTAAATAAATTCAACTCTTTTATAAACGGAAACGGACCATCTCTAACTAATACCGTATGCACTTTCATTCTAGCTACTTATGTTGGTAAAGGATCTACATCATTTCACGTAAGTATATGAAACGGCGTGCAAAAAAAGAAAGCGACACCCTTTTTATTAGTCTTTTGCGTTTTGTGTTAAGGTGAGTCCGCCCCTCTATTTTCCGGACATCCATATATTGACAAAGTTTCACAGTAATTCCAGGTTTTTCTTATATTTAAGGCCTAATTTCCTTATTTTTATTGAATTCGTGTTTATTTTAATTCTTGAATTATTAAAATTTATTAAAACCGTAGGGTTTCACATCGTTTAATTACATTAATCTTACAATCAACACTTTGGTTTTAGTACTTCGTATTATTTATTATTAGGGAAAAACGCCAAGTTAAATATAGTAACACTTGTAACGAGAAATTGTACCATAGTATAATAATATGTTGTTTTTCAGTTATCTTATCGGGGCATGTTTAGCCAGTCCAATCTTGGAAAAGAAAAATATAGACTTTGGATATGGAGGTAGTAAAAAAATTCAAGGTGTAAATTTGGGAGGCTGGTTTGTTTTAGAACCTTATATTACTCCCTCATTATTCGATCAATTCGGTGATAACTCCCAAACCCCTGTTGATGAATTTCATTTTTGCTCTAAATTAGGTAAAGATGAATGTTATAAACAATTACATGATCATTGGAGTACTTGGTACTCTGAAGATGATTTCAAACAAATCAGTGATGCTGGATTAAATTCCGTCAGAATCCCAATTGGTTATTGGGCCTTTAAAATGTATGATTATGATCCATATGTTAGCGGACAAGTTGAATTCCTTGACAAGGCTTTAGGTTGGGCTAGAAAACATAACTTGAAGGTCTGGATTGATTTGCACGGTGTTCCAGGTAGTCAAAATGGTTTTGATAACTCCGGTTTAAGAGATACTTATGAATGGCAATCTAATCAATATAACGTTGCTTTAACTTATGACGTTTTAAAAATCATTGCTGATAAGTATGCTACTGATTATGATGATATTTTAACTGGTATTGAATTAGTTAATGAACCTTTAGGTCCTGCTTTAAACATGGATGAATTAAAAGATTTTTTCAACAAAGGTTATGATATTATCCGTGATACTGGATCAGTTCAACCAGTTATTATTCATGATGCTTTCCAATCCCCACATTACTGGGATGACGAATTCGCTACTAGTAACAGTGTTTGGAGTATTGTTATTGACCACCATAATTATCAAGTTTTCAGTGCTGGTGAATTACAAAGATCAATTGATGATCACATTTCAACTGCTTGTGATGTAGGTTCAGCTTATAAGCAAGAATCTCATTGGAATGTTGTTGGGGAATGGTCCGCCGCATTAACTGATTGCGCCAGATGGTTAAATGGTGTCGGTAGAGGTGCTAGATGGTCAGGAGATTATGATAATTCTCCACATATTGGATCTTGTGATCAATTCACTGAAGTTTCCAACTGGCCAGATTGGCAAAAGGTTAACACTAGAAAATATATTGAAGCTCAATTAGATGCTTACAGTACAAGAGATGGATGGTTTTTCTGGAATTGGAAAACTGAAGATGCTATTGAATGGGATTTAAAGAAATTGATCGCCAATAAATTATTCCCACAACCACTTTCCGATAGAACATATCCAAACCAATGTGGTTACTAAACTCTTCATTTATCGTTAAGTTACCATACGTGTTTCTTGAATTGGCCTCAGCATATACTCCATAGAAACGTTTAAAAGTTGTTTCGTTTTTTTTTTGTATTTTTAATAGATAGATTCGATTATCGTCAAAACTTATTTGTACTATTGATGTCTAATTTACCACAGATTTACTGCCACCTTGTTAGTTTCGGAAAAAATGTGGTAACGCAATGATAGATGTTTACGACCTTTATTTTTAGCCTACACAAATTACGGGCCTAATTGCAAAATTTCGAAGAGGTCTATTTTTAAAGAGTGTAAACAAATAAAGTTATATAAACTTGTTAATGGGTTTGTTTACATTAAATTGTTTGGTCTAGAACCGAGTTCGAGCTCTTATGCTATGGTTTTGAAATTCCTAGGCTATGGCATATTGACAATTAAAATCTAAAGATTTACATTTAAATGTAAACAAATGCTAGTAAATACACGAAGAATTTCTATTACGACTTTGATACATTGTCATTTTGCTAAATGATGTTAACTTGGAGGCTCCCGACTTATTTTTAGATGATTACGATAAACCTGTCTTTACAGGAAGGAGTTAGAAGGGAGAGGGGCTCGCCATTCTTTAATTTTTCCCGATAAGATTAACAACGCGTTTTTACCACCGTCGCCCCTTTTGGCTGAAATTTTTTTTACACAGGAATTCTTTTCGGAACTAATACATAGCATAATCTAACCTAATATAAGTAGATGTACATAATGTTTATATTTATGCGTATAGGGAAAAAAAATTGAACTGGATTTATTTTCAAACCTAAACTACTATTCTTAATAGACCTTAGAATATTCTAAACACTCTGCCAAGTATACTCTTGGCAATCGATCTACCTAACTTAAGCTTTGTTGGGCTCATTATCCTTTAATAAGGTTTCTAAAACTTGCACAGCTTGTTTATAATCGTCAAATTCATTATAAATTTGGAATGATAATCTTAAACAATTAACATTGTCATATCTGAATATTTGAAAATAGTGCTTTTGTTTGATAGCCTCTCCTTGAATCTTTGCCTTGAGCTCTTCAGTTAACTCATAATTAATGGGTAATTCGATATTAACCATTGGGATATTATTAAGTCCGAATACTTTTGTACCCCATTTCTTAACTAGCCAATCAGTGACTTCACGTCTTAATTCGTTCTGATACCCTCTAATCTTCTCGTCTCCCCAAATTCCTCTAAATTCTTTAGCCTTTGCAACACAAGAGAAGTATGCATAATTCTTCGAGGCGAGGAATCTAAATTTATTTACTAATGTTAATTCATCTTCGTACTTGATGTATACATGACTTATTGGCATTGGTTGAATAGATTCATGATATTTAGGATTTACATATAATAAGGCAAGTGGCCTTGGAACATAATACCATTTATGAAGATTAGACACAAAGAAATCCGGCTGTAACTCTCCTAAATCTAATGGAACAAGCCCAACTCCATGAGCTCCGTCAATAATAGAAATAATATTTTTCTCTTTGAAATAAGCAACAAGTTCTTTATAAGGTAATAAGATAGCCGGTGTTGATGCAACCAAGTCAAAAATACACATAGTAATACCAGGAGTTTCCTCAATAAACGTCTTGAATTGAGTAAAAAGGTCTTTTTCAACATCAATATGTAATTCAACTAATTCAAACCCAAATAATTCTTGCATGAATAATAAAACATTCTTACAACTATCATATATAATTGAAGTATATAAAATTTTATCAGTTTTTTTGAACTTCATACTACGAAATACGGTATTAATACCAGTAGTTGCATTATCAATTAAAGCCAAATTCTTCCAATCACAATTGACAATTTCACCTGTAGTCTTAAGGGCTTCAATATAATCTGTTTTTTCATTTTGAAACATATAACCATCAGGGAATGCATAATCATTTTTCATAGATTTAATAAACTGCTCAAATACGGGAGCTGGTGTAAGACCATATGATCCATGATTAACAGGAACAACTTCCGGATCGAGTGAAGTAAAATACTTATTTCTAATAGGTCTTCCGAACTGCATATTATTCAATTGACTTAATTGACCACAATTTTAATTCGAGAGTGCTTTGATATTTGAGCCACGCCAGGTGCAGATAAGGCATCGTTATCGCGAACATCTATGATTTTATACACCAGCTCTGACTCATAAACTATGAGTAACATTTAAACTTTTGTGACTCATGGTAAAAAACTATTGAAGTATCAAGAGATATTGTTTGAAATTAGGAGTCTAGATGCATTTAACAAGAATTTATAAATTTCAAACCACCGAAATATCCGACAATTGACGAAATTTTAGTCTTTCGATTTCTTTCAAAATATATAGCCACTCTCAAACAGTCTTTACATTGTTAAGTAAAGAAATCTATCCTGACATATCAAATTTGGATAATTCATATAATGAAGATGTTAAAACTATAGATTCCCCAGGTTCGCATTTTATGTCATCTCATCGATGTTCAGACTAACAAGGACATCTTTATTAAAGAATCCTAAATTCTTCCAACCATATAAACCATCTCGGCTTATAATACCTCGTCTAATAGTACGAAACTTTCATCCTAATTTTATTAAATATAATGCTCCAAAAGTTACCAAGGAACAGTTACTTAAGAATGCTAATAATTGGATTTCTAGATTAACTATAAGACTTAAATGGTTACTAAAAAAATCGAATCGACCCTTTAATACTGATGATTATTCTGCATTGTTTTCATGGTTTGTTTTAAGTAATGCTTTATTAATCTTTCTAGGAACGACCACATTTTTCTCTATAGTTATATTAACATTTAATACAGTGTTTGCTCAAGAATTTGTTGCCAGGAAATTTGGTGAAATCATCACAGAAAACTCAAATTTATCAGTCATATTTGAAAATGCTATAGTGCCCAGTTGGAATAATGGAAAAATTCAATTTTCTAATGTACTGGTTAGTAGAAGACCCAAATTATCTAAGAAATTTATTAAAAGCAATATGAATAGTAATTCTCAAACTGATCTCATAAAATTACAACAAGAATCAGAAGTAGAAGATGAAGAGTTTGATGATGGTAATTATACTCAATATGATTTGAGTATTCAAGAAGTCAATGTAACATTATCACTTGGCAAATGGGTGAATGGTAAAGGAATCATAGATACAATGGAAATGAAAGGTGTAAGGGGAGTAATTGATAGAACTCATGTTGTTTGGGATCCAAATGATAATGCCACTAATTATAAAAATGTATATAGACCCGGAGATTTTGAAATCGATAATTTTAAATTATCTGATGTATTATTTGAATTAAAACAACCTAATGGGTTTAGACCATTTAATGTTGAAATACATAATTGTGAATTAAGTCAGTTAAGGAAACATTGGCTTTTTTATGATTTTCTTAATGCTAACTTTTTAAATGGTTCATATGATGGTTCATTGTTTACCATACATAAAAAACAAAGATTTAATGAATTCAAGGAATTTGATATGGTGAAATTACAAAGATTAAGAGTTGATGGTTTAAATATTGATCATTTAAATACTGGATTATCAGGACCCTTAGGTTGGATATCTCAAGGGAAAGTTGATATGATTGGTGATTTATCTATACCATTATTTACAAATGAAAGCACTTATTTACATGCATTAAAGGAAAATTTTAATATAAATGATCAAATAAAGAACCAATCAACTACAGATTTACAGGAACCTGCAATAAAATTAAAATTGAATATTAAATTATTTAATGTTAAGGCAACAGTTCCATTCCAAACCCCTGAATTATCATACATTAATTATGCATTGATTAAACCAATTGTGGCATATATGAATTCAAACAACACATTCATTGAACTTGACAATGTTATAAGAAAGAATGTTAAAGATTTTGAAGGATCTTGGACCATTTATGATTGTTTGTTAATGGATGATATTTCTATTGAGGTGTATAATAATTTTGAGCATTATGTGGTAGATGAACAAAGTAGATTAACAAGAATGAGGAAGGTTACATTTTGGTCAGTTCAATTGTTTTTACAAGTTTTATTATTGGCAATAGGTGGGTTATCATAGGTTTTGTATATAGGAATAAATAATTGTAAATTTCACGATTTTTTATTATTTCTACTTGAGATTTATGGGGAACACAAAATTAAATGTTACCGTATTTTGGTTATAACAAACGAGAACTTGAATTTTTTTAAAACTTGAATAAATTAAATAAAGGGAGAATTATAAGGTAGACACGTGATAAGCATTAATTCCCAAGAATCAGTAAACTAAATCAAAGAAAGCTAAAACTTACAAATATATATATTCGATTAAACCTGTTTAATCTAGAATTAAATTCATGATACCTTCCTACATCCTTAATATCAAAACAAGTAATGTTATATAACACGTAAGACTCACTACACTTAATAACATAACTGAATTACCACTTGTTTTAAAATATTCTTTTTGTTTCCTTGGATTATAATAAAACTCTACAGACCTACTTTTATATAACCCGAAACAAAATACCAATGATCCATAGATTGTATATATTAGCCCAATTGGTAAAAATTCTTTAGAGAAAATCTTTATAATCATTAAAGAAAATGCTAAGCTACCAACTGCAGTTCTAGTGTAAGCCCCCTCATAAGTTCTTTGATGAGCTCTAATATCCAATTTTGAACCATTTTGTAATATATCTAAAGTAGATGGTAACCTATCACGTTGAGGAATATCAGGAATATCCTCAGCAGCACTACTACCTTCTCGTCTAGGATTGGAACCACTAGCTATACCCACACCATCACTCATACTGAGGTTAAACGTCGCGAAATTATCAATTTACACAGTTATGGCACCACCAAGAAGATTTTGGGTCAAGTTAAAGGTCCCCACTGAAGTATTAAGTAAACTTCCAAAATTTGAACCACCAATTTCTAAATCAAGATTAAAGAAAATAGCTGCCGAAGAGAAAAGAAATGCTAATTTGAATGGAGGGTTTGATTCTAATGGAAATTCAAAAACTTCATCACCTCAACCGGAAGGTATGAATTATAGAATCAATTCTGGTTTAAAGGAGACTAGTACATCAGGATTAACTATGAATAGTATATCTAGTGTATTTGCATTGGATAAGAGTGGTAAACCTAGTAATAAGTTTGTTAAAAGACCAAGACAATTTAAGACATTCAGTGGATTTAAAGTAAAATATGTTAGTTGGAAAGTTAAAAGAGAAAGAGAAAAGAAGGAAACAACTGAAGATAAATCTAAAAAACCTTCAGATACAATAAAAGAAGAGCCAAAATTAGAAACTGATATAATAGAACCACAAAAATCTCCAATACTTCCACAAACCGTTGTATTACCTAGTGAATCTCAATCTTCAACAAGTATATAAGATATATAGCATTTAATAAATGAGGCCGGCCTAATTTTGTAGAAGTAAATTGTTTGAGATCCAAATAAATTCCTCTGTCTGGTCAACATATACCTCTTGATAATCTTGATAAGTATTCAAACGTACTGCGAAAATTCTCATAATGAAGTCCCACTTCAAAGACTTAATACCAAAAGTCTTTGTACGATATCAACATCCGGTGTCAAGTACACAACTGAACCATTTATTGGCGACAAAGCAGCTATTATATACTACCGATACATTATCACCAGGATCAATATTCTTCTTACCTCATGGTACACGTATTTTCAATAAGATGATTCAGTTCATGAAGAATCAACAAATAAAATATGGGTTTCAAGAAGTTATCACTCCATTAATATATAAAAATAAGTTATGGGAGAAGTCAGGACATTGGGAAAATTATAAAGATGATATGTTTAAAGTTGTTGGTAATGATTTAGCTAGAGAAGAGCCAATAGAGAATTCAGAGCATAATCATGAACATAATGATGGAGATAGTCATGACCATAGTCATGAACATGAATATGGATTAAAACCAATGAATTGTCCTGGTCATTGTATAATATTTTCCAAATTCGAAAGATCTTATAATGAATTACCTGTAAGATTATCAGATTTCAGTTCACTTCATAGAAACGAAGCTAGTGGTGCATTATCAGGATTAACTAGAGTTCGTAGGTTTCATCAAGATGATGGACATATTTTTTGTGAAATGGGTCAAATTAATCAAGAAATTTTAAATACCATTAACTTGATTAGAGATACTTATAGAATATTCCAAATTGATCAAGAAATTAAATTTAACTTATCAACTAGACCTGAGAAATTTATAGGAGAAGTTGAAACTTGGGATAAAGCCGAAGAACAATTGAAAAAAGTTCTTAACGAAACATGTGGTGAAGATTGGCAAATAAAAGAACAAGATGGTGCATTTTATGGACCAAAAATTGATATTATGGTGACTGATAATTATAAGAAAAGTCATCAAATTGGTACTATTCAATTAGATTTCCAATTACCTTCAAGATTTGACTTAAAATACACTGATTCTAGTGGCAATAAAGATAGTCAACCAATTATGATTCATAGAGCAGTATTTGGATCATTAGAAAGATTTTTTGCTATACTTTTAGATCATTATAAGGGAAATTGGCCATTCTGGTTAAATCCAAGACAAGCCATTATAATCCCAGTAAATTCATCTCATAATGAATATTGTGAAGAAGTCAAAAATAAATTAAGTGGTGATATTATCAATGCCGAAATTAGTCCAATTACTGGATATAATTTCTATGTTGATATTGATAAAAGATCTGAAACCGTAGGGAATAGAATTAAAGAGGCTATTTCAAAAGGTTATTCATATATTTTAATGATTGGTGATAAAGACATTGAAAAGGGAACTATAGCTATAAGAACAAATAAAAATAGAAAAATTGAAAACTTGTCAGTTGAAGAAATTTATGAAAAATTTAAAGATTTAGAGAGAAAGTTCATTTAATATAATTAAAATTATTTCTTGTATATATTATTACATAACTATGCTTACAAACACCACTAAGCACCATAACCTCTTTGTATTAAAATCTTTTCAATGTCAAACCAAAAATCTTTAGCAATCATTTTATCTCTGAACCTCTTATCTCTATCAACTTTGATTTCATTTACATTCCAATCTTTTATTTGAGTTGGAACCATTTCACCTTGATATCCGATATAGAAACCTGCATATCTTTGAAATAATAATTCAGGTCTATTTTGTTTATATTTAGTAAATTGCCAACTTTGACCTGTGGTGAAAATGGCAATTACTCTATCCCAATATTCAGGTTTAGTGAAATTATCAACATTATCAACAATTGTTATTTTATGAGCAACCGGGATTAATCTATCGGATTTATGATTTATTACCACTACTCCATTACTAGGTCTGGATAATTCAGGATTGGTTGGTTCAATGAATATACTATCTTCTAAAAATTGTTTTATATTACTTAATGATAACAAAGAAGAAGTTGATGGTGATATTATAATGATTGGCAGTTTTAAATTCTTTTGCACTGATACAGGTTTAGAAACTTTATTACGTTTTAATTGATTCATTAATACTTTAGCATCTTTAATAAGGTAACCAAAATCGATATTTTTTGAACCTCTTAATATGACATTATGATCGATTGATTCTTTTTCAAATTCCGAAATCCTAGCAATTTGAGGATCTTCTAATTTATGTTTTTTACCATTAATTTCATCATTTGTGGTAGGTTCACCATTAACAGCATTAATAAATTTACAAGTATCAGAATTTCCATTTAACCAAGTAGTTAATTCTGTTTTCACTAAGAATTTGAAATCGGGGATTTGATATTTACTACAATCTTTTTTATAATCCACAACTGATGACTTATCATGGAAATAACAAAAGATGACTGATTTCAAATCAGCTTGTTGGTTTTCATTAAAGAAATTAGTGTTGGTGTTAATCTCATAAACTTTATCATTTATTTTAACTTTATTTGCATCGGTGATATTTTCAACTTTAGAGTCATCAGCCAATAACTCAATAGGTTTTGAGTTGATGACAGCATCACGTAAGGTTTCAACTTGAAAGATATCACTCATGTTATATAAAACACCAACGTCTTAGGCTTGAAAAATTCGATGAAAAATGCGACCTAGTAAATGTAAATGCGGCCCCAACTGATAAAACTAATGCGTCACTAGGTATGAGTATAACTAAGGAATCTGTTAAATTATGGACCGATAAAGCTCAATCAACGTTAAAACATGCCCAAGAATTATGCTCAACTACTGAGAAACTGTTACAAACTATTAATCATCAATTATCATCTAATTTACCTAAAAATTTAGATGAGATTGATATTAAGTATCAGGAGGTAAAACGATTACATGATATAATTTTACATTATACGGAATTTATAGAATTAAAGATTACTAAAGAAACAATTGATGGATATAATGTCAAATATAAGAAATTGAAACTTTTATTACAAGAATTAGATGATATATTACAACAATTAGAACTGACTAATGTACCGTCTATATTAATAGAACCGTCATATATATCTAATAAACTGGAATATCTGTTAAAAGATTTTATATCAACTGATGAAATTACCTTATTAACTACTAATATTGATATTTATAATAATAATATGCAAAAAATGCATGAATTTATGAATGATAGTTTTAATGATACTGTACTTGTACCATTTAATAATGTTATCACTAAGAAATATAATAAATTAATGAATTTATATGATGAAATAATGGTTGAAAATTCCATGAATAATAATTTAGTCACTACTATATTAAAGGAAAATGCATCTTTAGAACATGAATTAGTATCAATTTTAGAAATGTTAACTAATCATTATGATCAATGTTTATTAGGATTAAATTCATTTGGTACTAATAATAATGTAGATTTTCAAATCCTTCAAAATGACTCTTTAGAAGTTCCTGAAGTTTTAAAAGATTTGAAAAGTATTTGTGATATTATTATCAATAATGAGATAAGAAGTAAAAAATTTGTTAAATCAATTTTTTCTAAAATTGATACATTTAATGATCTGGTTAAAGATTTAAATATAATTTATTCAAAATTTAAATCAACGAATTTATTTCAATTGATTATATTTTTATCAAAATATCATGAAATTCTGAAAGTTTCATCAATTGAAACTGTAGATCATCCTTTAGATTCATATTATCATATTATACAACAATTGATCTTTCATTATAAACAATTTTTATCAATTTTTAAAACTAAATATTTGGTTGAATTACATCATCAACAATTCACATACCCTAGAAAATTCATAAATAAATTGAATAAGTTTTTAAATGAAGAATTATATAATTTTCAACAAGAAGAAAGAGATAGAAGGAAACATTGGTTAAATAAATATGGGGATTTTATACCAAAGCAATTTAAATTACCAGGAGAGAATCAACCATCAATTGTTCAGGTAATAACGGATGGAATTGAAGACGACACTGTTCAACAAGAGAAGCAAGTTTTGGATATAATTAAAGGATTTATGAAATAAGCATATTATGAACATATTATTAGCATTAGGTATAGATTACCTTAGAAATAAATAAATGAACTAAACCTCGTAAAATTTTTATGAGTATCACTATAAAAGTACGACGTTATTCGGCAAAAATTAACTCCATAAAAATTACCATAAAATCTTATTAAACTTAAACTTTGTTTTATAGATACATTTGTTGCACAGGCACCGTTTAGAGGCCCTGGGGTTTATAGACAGAAAAGAATGCGCATTGATTTCATTAGGCACTCTCAAATAATACATGAGTTTCCTTACCTTCACTAAAAGCGGAATTCCTCAAAGTGGGAACAAAGCTGGCTCTTCAGGTTCAATGATGAGCTTTCAAGTAGCTAATGAATGGGAGGAAGAGGAAAATGCCGAGAATGAACTTGTTCAAGAACAAGACCAAATGGAAATAGATTCACCAGATAATGAACATTTGATAAAATATGGGATTGGGGCTAAATTAATGATGCAAATGGGATATCAATCCGGAAAAGGTTTAGGTGCTAACCAAGAAGGTATAGTTAATCCTATCGAAACTAAACAAAGACCTCAAGGTCTTGGAGTTGGAGGTATACATGAGAAAGTAAAGAAAGAAGATTATCAAGACACTATAGAAGATCAAGCCGAGCAAACTAAAAGGCGACAAAGGATTCGAATTTTTACGCTTATAGAGGAATTAGAATTGAAAGGAATTGATATTCCTAATAGAATTAAAAATACTGAACAAGATTTAGATGTGATGATTAGTAAGTTAACTTTTATCAACGACGAATTAGAAACAATTGATAGACAACAGAAATTTATTCAATTCCGTAATAAAGAAATAAAGAATGAAATACAAGATTTTCAAAATCAATCTTATTATATAGAGAAAATCCAAGAATGTTTAAAACTGGAGGATGAAGAAGATGTAATTTCTCAATTAATAGAAATAGACCATCATCAAGCTAAATTTGCATTTATAAATTATTTATACCCTAAATTATCACAATTGATACAAGAACAGGATACTGAAAGTTTGAAATTCTATCATACAACTTATAAGAAACTAAAAGAATTCGATACTCCACATTTAAATCCCTGGGATTCTATGATATATAAGAATGTTTCAAGTGTGTTACAGGGATACATTCCAACCAGAGACCATAATTCCATATTAGAAACTTTAGAATTTTGGAATTTACAACCTTTGATAATAGATCATATAACATTATCAAAAATAATCGATGATAACGTTATACCATTCTTAAAGAAATTAATTAATGAATGGATACCTATTTCAAAATCACCTATTTATTTAGTTGATTATGCCAAAGTTACACCAGAGCCTCAAACCATTATACCGTTATTTGAACTTGTATATGAGAAGTATCAAGATTTCTTCACCAGCCCTCATCCAGTCGACATAGAGGATATCGAAACAATTAAAATCATATGGTTTGAAGTGTTTGATCAATTTTTAAATTCGTCAGCCGTTCCAAAATTTATTGATAAAGTATTTGAGAGTTTATTATCATATTTTGAACAACAACCTATAAGTATTGGATTATTTAAAAAGTTACTTAAATTATATAAAATATTAACTCTTGATCAATTTGAACTAATACTTCAATTTAAATTATTTAACCCTTTAATTATAGAATTAGAGAAAAAGAAAATGGATAAATTTTATTCAATAACATTTGCTAAAGAATTCAAATATTGGTATGATTTTATTAAACTGACTTTAAATACATTTGAATTACCCAATTATGAGATATTGAATTGGTATATGAATAGGTTATTAATAAATCAAGGACCCTTACCATGTATAAATGGTAAAGAAACACCCACAAATAAAGAAATTTTAAACAGTTTGCGTAATCATAAAGTGAATGTTGAAGGGATTCCAACTTATAAAATTACCACTACTTTTAAGAATGTAATAGAAGATATATGTTCTAAAAATAATATCATATATGAATCATCCAATAAGGTTAATGAATTAGGAATTACGATTTTTCATTTAACTAGAGATAATGAAAAGTTGCAATGTTTTATAAAAGATGACGTTTTATGGATTAAACCATTAAAGGAATTTTTCCCTATAAGTGTTGATGATATTAATCAGTTCATATAGGGCGCACCCAATGATGAAAGATTCTCATAAAATTGCGTACTCAAATCCGTAACCAAATCCTTGACCAAACCATTAACTATGATGAAATCAATTTTAAACAAACGTGGTATAATATCACCAATTAGAACATATTCAATTCAAACTAAATTTAAACAAGTTAATAAAAGTTTTAATAATATTGGTAAAGAAGATTCTAAAGAGTCTAAAGCAGCTTTAAAAATTGTTAGAAGAATGGGAGGATTTTCAATAATTGCAGTATTATGTCTGTTGTTTTGGGCAAGTACATTAGTAGATCAACAACCTCAAGCACCAGAAGTATTTACTGATTTGAAAAAGGATATAAGGGATAATTAATGATTAATGAAGTTTTTGTATATAGATAAATGAATATTATTCCCTAATTTTATTGTTGTAGTTTTTATAAGTATGATTCTCATGTGATAATTGAATTTTCAGAATTCAATATCATCAAATTAGAAACAAACTATATTGATAAAAATTATTTATCACTTCCCCATATTGCCACTGGTGGATACAAGTCACATCGCAGCGCTGAAAAATTTCAGATTACAAATACATCATCATGTTTAGACAAATCTTAAGAACTAACACCAGGGTTAACATACTCAGAACCAACGTTAGATCATATTCAAGTAGATCTGCTAGATCATACCCATTTAGTACTGCTAGATCAACTGCTATTTATGGTGGTATTGGTCTTTCATTCTTGGCAGTCCCATTCATTTATGGTGGTATTTCTAATGATGAGAAAAAAAAGGTTGCAAAAGTTAAGGAAGTTAAAGAAGTTAAAGAACCAAAGGAAGTTAAGGAGCCAAAGGAAGAGAAGGAAGAGAAGGAATCAAAAGAACCAAAAGAACCAAAGGAAGATGAAGAAGCCAAAGAATCAGAATCAGAATCAGATTCAAATGAAGAAAGAGAACCAACTGCTGAAGATTATGAAGGTGCTGCTTATAATCCAATCACTGGTGAAATTAATTGGGATTGTCCTTGTTTAGGTGGTATGGCCGATGGTCCTTGTGGAGAAGAATTCAAAGAAGCATTTTCATGTTTCGTTTATTCTGAAACTGAACCAAAAGGTATTGATTGTATTAAAAAGTTTGAAGGTATGAGAACTTGTTTCAGACAATACCCAGAAATTTATAAAGAACATTTATTAGACGATGAAGAATTAGAAGCTTCTAACCAAGAAAAAATCCATGCATCTGGAGAATCATCTGAAATTGTCGTAGCTGATGTAGAAACTGTTGAACCAGTATCAGTTTCAATTGAACCAGTTACTCCAGTTGAAACTCCAGCTCCAACCTTAGTTGAAGAAACCTCAACTAAAGCATAATTAAAATTATACTTCCAATAATTAAATTATACTAAAATATAATTAAAATTATACAAAATAGACTGTAAATAAACTTGTATACTTGTATATTAAAATTTTAACAAAAACATTTACTCTCATTATTAGTTTGCTTTAAATCTATGCTATCAAATCCAACTATCTTCTTATGTGTTTCATTACTCATTAATTCCAATCCTAGTTGGGCTACTCTTTTGAAAACACCTTGAACTTCATTTAATCGTTTACTACAAATTTCCATTAGATCAAGGTCCCAGTCCATTATGAAATTTTCTACACTTATTTCTGTATTATTAGTGACAATTTCTCGAATCTCTTCTAAATCTACACATCGTTCCTTATCATTTTTATTACCTACAATAATAACACCAGGATTAGTCACATGACAATGTTCTATAAACGTTTTAAACCAATTTCTTAAACTTAAAACACTTTCATAATTAGTAACATCATAGATTAAAATCACAATATCTGTACCTCTATAAAATGCTTGTGATATTGAATTAAATCTCTCTTGACCAGCAGTATCCCAAATTTGTAAATTAACTGCTTGATTAGATGGTTCATTAGTAATTGGAACTGGATTATTAGATTCAGAATGAAGTGATATTTGTTGCAGATACATCAGATTATTATCAGTAACTTTAGGTAACGGAATTTCCACACTAGTGGTTAAATAATCACCACCAATAGTTGCCTTATAAGCATTTGTGAAAATATGATGAACAAATTGTGATCTTATACAAGTTTTCCCCACCCCCAGATCACCTAATAATACCACTTTAAAAGTTGGTATTTCCATTAGGGCACCTAAAGGATATTTAACTATGAAGCCCTTATCAAAAAGAAAATATTCGCGTTTGTATTGCTGAAGGATCGTAAACGACCATCATTCATCTAAAATAATATGAAGCTTTATTATATTGGTATATTGAAAATCGGAGAGAAATCGGTTGAATTAACTTCTACTAAAGATTTAAGTCAATTTTCTTTCTTTGAAAGAACTGGAGTTTCCCAATTCATGACATTTTTTTCAGAGACCGTCTCTCAAAGGACTAAGGCAGGTCAAAGACAAAGTGTTGAGGAAGGTAATTATATTGGTCATACATATGTTAGACTGGAAGGTTTAGCATGTGTCATTATTAGTGATAAAGAATATCCTGTTAGACCAGCTTATACTTTGATTAATAAAATCTTGGAAGAATATTTATCATTACATCCACCAGCTGAATGGAAAAATTTGGAACAAACTAACGCCTCATTACATTTTGATAGTTTAGATCAATATATTAAGAAATATCAAGATCCAAGTCAAGCTGATTCAATTATGAAGGTTCAACAAGAATTAGATGAAACTAAAATCGTTTTACATAAAACTATTGAAAATGTTTTACAAAGAGGTGAAAAATTAGATAGTTTGGTAGATAAATCAGAAGCTCTTTCATCATCATCAAGAATGTTTTATAAACAAGCCAAGAAAACAAATTCTTGTTGTATTATAATGTAGAGCATGTTCGATATTAACAGTGTCGATTTATATTAATCTATAGTAAGTTTATGTTAAAGTATATTGGCGTTCTTTATAACATCGAATGCTTTAAGTAATTTTCTTCTCGCACCTAATGCTTTAACTCCTTTCTCTTCTAATTGATTATCATCGAGTTCGATCAATTGTTTCCAGGGTATATCTTTCAAACAATCAGTGTATTTATGTAATCTTAATAATTTTAACCAAGCAGGAATATTATTTAATAATTCAATATTGGTAATATCTGCTGGCATAGAACTATTACTTGAGGAAGGAGAATCTGATTTAGTAGTAATTGGTGAACTAGTAATTTTCCTATTATGAGCTTTAAAATTAGGTGGTGATTTAATATTCTTATTTGTGGATTGATTACTTAATGGTACCGAATTTGAATTCAATGCTCTACCACTTGGATCATAATAATGTTGATGATTCTTTTTATTTGAATCTAAAACCACTCTTGAATTAATCGTTTGTAATGCTCCTAATTTTTGAGCCATATCAGCTAATCCATCATCAGAAGTTGGACCTAATCCTGGTGACCTAGCAGCTGCTAATTTCAAGAAATTGGTCTTTTCAAATAAATGATTAGTTGGTGATTTAGCTCTATCTAAATATTGATAATTTGGATTCTTATGCATACTTGGATCAGCTGACCTTGGTCTTGATTGTCCTTGTTGATAAATTTGTTGTAAACTTTGATGAATTGAACCTTGATACCTTAAATCTTGTTTAGGTTTAGGTTGATGTAAAGTTCTATCACCATTTAAATTTAAGTATTCTAAATCATTCAAATCATAATTATATGGAGAGGAATACTGTTGATGTTGTTGATGTTGTTGATGTTGTTGTTGTTGATTTTGAAACCCTAATGATTGACCTGATAATGAATGACCTGATAAATGTTGATCAATTTTTGATTTAAAATTAACTAAAATATCATAAGGTAAATTATTACACAAATAATCAACCATAATTGAATTATCTTGAGGATTTAAATTTGCAATCCAGTTGGTAAACCTCATTAATTCCAGATAAAAATTAGTCGAATCAGCTTCAGATCCAAATTCAGGTCCTTGATTAAATTCAGGGCCTTGTGCTGAACTTGTAGGGGATTGAATTGGATTTTGAGTTTGTCCAGGGGTTTGTCCATGATTATGAAATAAATTATATTCATCAACTGATGGTGGACGATTAGGTAAATTTAATGATGTAACATATCTTTGATTTAATAATGAACCAAGCCCAGCTTGTGAAGCATTAACATTAGTAGGAATTGGTGATATAGTATTAACAAATTGTGAATGGGAATTTGTTGAATTTGGTTGTACTGAACTTGGTGGTGCACTAGTACTACCTAAATTTTGTCCTAAACTATTTGATACTATATTAGCACTTCCTGGTAAACTATGACTAACTGGGACATTAACTTGGGATACTGAATGGACATCTTTCAAGTCTAAATCTAAATCAGCATTTAATGTCTCAAATTCATGTTGTAAATTATACCCAACACTTTGTTGTCTTCTATTATGAAATGCTTCCGCTGCTCGATTATTTAATGGTGGTGGCGATAACATAATGGGCCTACCTTGAAATGGTGAACTTTCCTTGGGTTCCATAATTGTTTATATGTTTTAAGAACTGTTGAAATTCAATAAGTAAAACCTATAAATACCAATGATACTAATAAAATGTCTTAGAAAGTTCCTTGCTTAATCCGTGCGTTGAATTGTTAGATTAACCAGTTTTGGTAGTCTATAAGACTGGCTTCTGACAGTAATTTTTTCTCACATTTTTTTAATTGCATCAACGGTTTTACGGTTAGCGGACGACAAGGCACTAGCCTTTGACATATGACACCGCCGGGCTTAGAAGCATTTATTCTATACAGATCTAATTATAATGCAGAGTTTAAAGTTTATCATAGGGAATTCCGGTAATTCATTGAAATAGTTCCGAAATATAAAAATTCTGTCGTTTTATAGAAATTGTGCCATAAATATGGCCATCGGATAAATTCATACGCAATTACGAGAAGAGTGGCATCCATCGGTATATCTGGTATTATACATAATTCATGACTATTCACACTAATGATTATTTACTGAAATTTTTCACTAAATTTTAAACATGTTAAATCTCCACAGTATTCATATTTATTCTTCACTGGTGTTCAATTGAAATTATTCCTATTGACGTGTTAACCAAAAATCTTTATTCTCTTTAACAATATCACCAGTGAATTTCAATTGTGGTAATAATTCAACAATATTATTGAACAAATTTTCTGCAAATGTATTTATAAAAAAAATTTGACCCTTGTGTAGATTTGGATTAGACTTTAAAACTTCATCTAAATCAGTTGGTATCTTATTATATTTAACAAAGAATTTTTCCGATATTGGACAACCTTCATTACTGTTACTTTCTTCAGCAATTTTATTCTCTAATTTAGCTACTTCTTCAAATTCTCGTGATAAAACACTAGCCCACTGTGAAGATACTCTTAAAGGTCTAGTAACATTTGATATATCAGCACATTTAATTAATAAAGAACTAATTAATTTGATCCTATTAACTAATTTGGATGAATTATTAGAAAAATTGGAAAAATGAGTTAACTTATCAATATACTCAAAATGTTCAGCCATATCAGTAGCTAAAATGCTGGTTATAATCAAATCTTTAATAGTTAATTTGGTCTTATCATCAGTAATAAATGGTAATAAATGTGGCCAGTTTATAACTAAAATTTTATTAATGAAAACTGAAGAATGAAACAGTTCTAAAACTGACCTTTCATTATATAATAATGCAGCTGGAGTACCATATTTAATCATAAAAGCGTTAGTTACTCCTGGGTGTCCGATATCATGACCTATTGCTGCTAATAATAATGCCAAGGTTTGATATAAATTTAAATTAGTTTCATCCTTTGATTTACTTAATTTGGTCATGGGTATTAATTCTATAGCATTACCAAATTTTTCAGCATTTAAACAAATTAATTCATTAGCCTTTGGATCAGTTTGAAATTGAGTGAAACTTGGTAAATACCCTAATCTTATAACATAATGGAAACATGCTTGTAAAACGTCAACTGCATGTCTAAAATTATGGAAAGGGTTACCATTCTTATAACTATCTCTAATCATGAAAATCATTCCTAACAAACTATTAGGTGATAAATCAATTGATGGGTCATTAACTTGTTGCAAGCAATATTTAAGTATTAAGTAGACACAATAAACTAAATCATCATTAGTTAATTCATGAGCTGGGAATGACCAATGTCCAACTAAATTACACAATTTTGATAAATGACTTGTATCATTATTTGACAAAAGTGATTTAAAATCTATATTACTTATGATTAAATCTTTGAGATGAGTAATTTGATTGATTTTAATTTTGGATTTATTAATGGCACAACTAATAGTTGCTGACATGGTTTCAATAATTTCGGAAACTTCTTTCCTATAATCATAAGCATCTTTAGTACAATTATTACCTGAGCCAGTCCAAGTTTCAACTCTTGATATTCTATCATTTATTAATACATGAATCCTACTAATGGTCAAGTTAAGGTTATCAACAAATCCTTCACCATTTAAATCTTTAACATTAAGGACCATAAGATTTAACTGATTGAAAAAATATCTCAATAATAAATATTTATCATGATAAGTTAAATTATCTAAATCATTTCCTTCACCTTGATTATCTTCATCGATAATTATTATAGTTACATGATCAGTATCAAGTTCCTCATTACTTTTCTTAAACAATTTTTTAAGAATATCGGTGAAATTTGGAATATATTGGAAATCATTTACCCCTTGAAGATCTATCAGTATTTGACGTTTGGAATATATTATTACTTCAGTCATGATGCCAGTGATTAAGTTGATGCTAAGTTGGAAGGTTATGCAATGATTGGGGATGTTAATTCGAATTCCCTTTAGCTTTATCTATTGATATATTATTGTGTTAATAATTAATGCCGAAGACCTGTACTAGGGATAGTTATACCCACTTAAAATTATCAGTTTATGAGCTAGCTTTTAGATTAAATATACGTATACACGACTATGTAAAGCTACACTAACTTCAGGATAACTATATGAGGCTTTTCTATTATATACAAGATCTTATAAACTATGTATAGGGTTTTGCTCTGTAGTTTTTTCTCATTTTTTTTTTGTTCCTGGTTTCAAATTTCAACGGTTTTACCCGGCCACTACTCCTCAACTAATCGGTAAGGAATTTTAGCCGGGACCCTCATGACGGCTTAGATCTTATATTCCCGGTGGTAATAGTATAGAAAATATTTTTGGATACAGGACAGGGTAACTATTTTACATTTGTTTTTATATTAGAATATTTGGTAGAGGTTGTAATAATTAAATTGTCACAAATTTATACTTTCTATACATTCCTTAATCTTTATTCTATATGTTCTATGACGCCTCAATAATCATAGCCTTGTATATTAAGGTTATATGACCTTTTTAAGATGATTTTAAGATTCATGTTAATTGAACTCTTTATTGAATTGAAATTTGTTCTTATTTTTATTTAAGTTGATAATAATCAATAATTTTTGTGTTAGTAATTTTTTAATATTCTTACCAGGTAAAAATACTTTGGTAAAAGTTATTTGAGCAAGCAATACTTGAGTAAAAGTTACCAAGTAAGAAAATCAACAAAGATACTAAACATTATTATAACTAAAATAAACCCCAACTATAATAGCCAATAAAGCCAATGTGATATTCAATTGCTTAAATCTCGTCTTACGTGTTTGTTTAGAATAATCAGAGAATTTACTACTGACATATTCTAAAGTTTCAATAGTTTTAAAAATATCAACAGAAATGATCTCTTTACATTCCCCAATCAATATTCTAGTCTTGTTTAATCTGAACTCCAAGTTTTCCAAGGTTAACAATAAGTCATTCAACTTATTAACAGTATCCTTAATCTCTGGTTTATATGTATCAGTTAATGTTTGATTACTATCCTTCAACACTTTACTCAATTGTCGAATAGATTTACCAAACACTTCTAAGTTCTCATTAAGGCTCTCTATATCCTCAAGACTTTTGATTTCTCTATCAAGGCTTTGATGATTTATTTGTTCATTCATAGATCTTAAAGAATTTAAAATCGGTAATAATGCTGTTAATTCGTCTTGACCTGTACTTTCATAATGATTGTGAACAATGGTATCAATATTGAGTAAATATTTACTCAAGTCTTCATCTATAGTAATATGCGAATCGAGTGGTATAAATTCTAAATCTTTTAATGCATCTTGTTTCATTGGTTTAGCTTCATGAATAGAATAAAATTGATCCACCAATGTTTTTCTATCTGGTGTGTTTTCAGTTTCAATAGGATTTTTATCATCTATTTGTGTATCATTAATTTTATCAAATTTGTCATCAAAATAATCAGTACGACTATCAACATTACCAGGAGATCCATTAAAATTTGATCCACTAAAGCTTCCACCATTAAAATTCATTGTAGATAAACTTATATTCGATGAATTTCTATTGAAATTCCGTTTATTAAGTAAAGGACTAGGAACTTTTAACGATGGTGTTCTTTCATGAAATGCATTTCTTTTTAAATTTGTGCCAGATGATGATGTGTAAAAGTTTCCAGTAAGATTAGTATCAGATGATGATGACATTCCATGACGTTTAAGATCTTGTACTACCGGTGACTCCATTACACTGACTGGTGATCCTCTCTCATATAATTCTTTTCTTAAACTGTTTAGCAAATCTTTCTCGAAAATAGGATGACTTAACCCATTTTTGTTAATTAGATCTGTTACTGATGGTGAAGATGATCCATTTGTTGGCCTTCGCCTTCGGGAATTATCAGGGGTTGTTGTTAGACTTGACATAGTAATTGCGCCTGTGCGATTTTGCAACCGTTGAGAATTACAACGAGAGTATTGAGATCACTCTCAAAGTTAGTGAGAAATCACTCTCCAATTTACTAAGAGATCACTTTCAAATTTACTGAGAGATCATAAGAAATCATTTGACATTACCTTACAAAATCATATTATCGTATAATTACTATTTAGCTGCCAGGGAACGAGCACCTGATCCTGATAAAATCAAATCTAATGATTCTTGAGAAATTTCAACCTTTGGTAATGTCTTTTCTCCCTTACCTGAAGGTTTTGGCAAGAATCCAGTTTCAATCAAATAACTAATATAGATACCCATTAAATCAGCTTCAACACCTCTTGGAGTTTTACTATTGGTTTTATATAAAGAGAGTGATTTTTCAGTATTTGAATCATCTAATTCTGGAGCTTTAGTGTTTTGGGGTAAATCATCTAATACAAAATGTAATAAAGGAAATAATGCTGACTCTTTTGATTTGTTGACAACGAAATTTTCCAAGTCTGATTTCCAAAGAGGATAATCTTGAAGTTTTAATCCATACCCATAAGAATTTAATTGTCCAATAAAATCATTAAATGTGATTCTTGGATGTGCAGTGATTTGACTAACTCCTAATTTATCAGCTTGTGGGAATAATGCAGTAGCAACAGTGATTTTAGCAACATGATCAACAGGAACCATGTTAACATTATTATTAATTTCAGGATAAACTCCTAACTCAGCACATCCTTTTAACATTCTTAATAAGAAATCATCTGTATTACTTGCACCAGTTTTACTAGATCCAGTAACATAACCAGCTCTAATAATATTTCCTCTTAAACCTCTATTACCAGCTTCTCTGATTAAATATTCAGCAGCCCATTTACTTTGTCCATATCCATTACCTAATCCATTACTAGATCCTTGTAAATCATCATCTTCTGAAATACCTAATTTACCTTCACTAACTAATTTATCTGATAATCTAATAAAGTAATCAGTATCAAGAGTGGAAGTGGATGAAACAAATGCATAATATTTTGGTTTACCAACACCACATAAGTTCATTAAATTAATTGAACTTATAACATTAGCGTCTCTTAATTGTGAATATGGATAAACCCAATGAACAAAAGCACCATTATGAATAATAACATCAACTTTAGATCCTAAATCTTTCCATTCTTGTTCATTTAAGCCAATTTGTGGTTTAGCTAAATCACCAATAACTACTTCAATGTTTTCAGCCCATGCTTCATTCCAAACTCCATAAGTTTTACCAGCTTTACGTATTCTTTCTAAACCTGAACTTTGATCTTTAGCTCTAACATGTGCAAATACTTTAACGTCCAAGTGTTCATTTTCAAAAAGTTCTTTCAAGATAAATGATCCAAGGAAACCAGTAACTCCAGTAACAAAGATATTCAACGGTTTAGTGGTGTCAACATTGGATAAGGTTGGATATTTCTCTAACAAGATAGTTTGAGCTAATTGTTTAGCATCTTCACTGTATGAAACTTCATCTTTCTTGTCAGCTTGTTGCTCACCATTAGCTAATTCGAAATCATCACCTTTGATGAATTTGGTGACTTGATTAGAAAATGCTTCAATTGTTGGATTGCTAAAAATAATTCCTAATGGTACGTCAACATGAACTTTCTTTCTCAATTCAAAAATCATTCTTGTAGCTAAAATAGAATGACCACCTAAATCAAAGAATGAGTCTGATTTAGAAATTGTGGCTGGTCTGTTTGGTAAGACTTCGATCCATAAATCACGAATTAACGATTCTATTTCATTGAATGCTTCATCTTCTTCACTACCAGTTCTAGAAATCTTAGCTACAGCTGCTAATTGTGCAGTGTCGGGGAATGGTAATTTTGGTTTATCAACTTTACCATTTGGATTTAAAGGTAACTTAACTAATGGAACAATTAATGTTGGAATGGCATAACTGGCTAATCTTTTTTTCAAATAACCTTTGATATCTTTAATCAATTCTCTATATTGAACTAATCCAGTAACAATATGATCATTTTTAAGGTCTTCATCATCAATATTAACTTCAGCTTTGAAAGTCTTTAATTCCTCACAATCTCTTGGAACAATATAAGAAATCAATGTTGGTTCTTCATCTTTATCTCTTCTAACTAAAGTGATATTTTCTCTAACTAATCTATGTTGAGATAAATGAGTATCAATTTCACCCAATTCGATTCTGAAACCTCTGATTTTAACTTGATCATCTGCTCTACCACAACATTCTACATTACCATCAGGTAAATAACGTCCTAAATCACCGGTTCTATATAATCTATCTCTTGGTCCTTGCCAACCTTGTTTTCTCCATTCTTCTCCTTGATCTTTATCATTTTCAGACCATTTAGCTGAATCAACATACCAATTAGTAACAAACTTTTCAGCATTTAAATCTGGTAATCCTCTATAACCTTCGGATAATCCAGCAGCTCTAACATAAATTTCACCAACTTCACCAACACCACAAGTTTGACTTCTATCATTTCTATTTACAATTAATAATTGAACATTGTACATACCAGTACCGGCAGGCATAACATCCTTCAAAGCCTTTAAGTAGGTTGGGTCAGATTTGGAACTTTTAATTTCAAAATATGAAACGGCTCTTTGAGTTTCAGTAGTTCCGTACATATTTACAATGAAAACATTTTCAGCTAATGATTGTAATCTTAAACAATCTCTTTTGGTTAAAATATCACCGACGAAGAAAGCATGATGTAATTTAGGGAATGGAGTAGTAGCTTGAGCACTCAATAATTGACCCATAGCTGGGGTTAAATGAGTGACAGTGGCACCGTATTCAGCCATCCATTCAGCCAATTTACCAGGAGTTCCAATATCATCAGCAGTAGGAATTAATAATTGAGCGCCTAAGAATAACGGGGTGAACATATCTCTTTGAATAGGATCATGTGCAATACCTGAAAGCATAGTAAATTTGTCATTTTCATTTAAACCAAATCTTTTAGACATCCAAGGGAAATAATAAGCTAAAGAATAATGACGGCCTAAAACACCTTTTGGAATACCTTCAGAACCTGAAGTAAATGATAAAGTTGGATTAGAATCAGGTCCAACAATAACACCAGTTGGTTGATCAGCAAAAGTGTGATATTCTTTTAAACAATCGATTTGACCATTTTCTAATAATCCACCATTTAATGAACCATCATCATTGATTTTTAATTGTGGGATGGTGGTGACGACATCTAATTCATCTTTAATATAATCAACCACTAAAGAATCTAAAATACCAGCTTTTTCTAAACCAATTAAACCTTTTGGTTTAGCAACTGAAAGATAAATATTTTGTCTAGCAGGAGGATAAGCAGGATCAATGACTGAGAAAGTTGCACCAGCTTTTAAAACCCCCATCACTGCGATCATTAAATCTACACCTCTATAAGCATAGATCATCACTATATCACCCTTTTTAATTCCGGTTTTGACTAAATAATTACCTACTATATTAGATGCTTGATTAATTTGTTTATAATTAAAAGTTCTAGTGGTTGAATTAGAATCTAAAAATGATTTGGTTTCAACTACACAAGTTCTTTCTGGGTGTTTCAAAGCATTTTGCATGAAAATATCTTGAATAGCACCTCTATAACCAGCCCAATCTAAATCAATGGTTGGATCAGGTAAAAATTGTTTTTGAGATTCAGTGATTAAATTAACTTTAGTTATTTCGATATCATGATTTGAATCTATAGCTGAAAGGAATTGTACGAATTGTTGACCAAACATAACAATTCTTTCATGTTTGAATAATAACCCATTATAATAAATTGATAATTTATCATCATTAAAGAATACAGCTAAATCACGAATTGAACCTTTAACTGAGGATGACAAATGCTGATTGTTTGAAGAATGTTCAAATGATAATCTGAATAAGTTAGGATATTCATCAGTATTTTTTTTAGCTTTAATTTGTTCAGCTATTTCATCTAATGAACTATAACTAGAAGATTGTTGGATATTTTTTTGATATTCTTCCACCACTTTAGAATAAAGTTGACTAAATGTCAAGTTAGGTACAAGATTTAATCTAATAATGAATTCTTTAGAAGCATTGTCTTTAGTATTAGTAGCAATGACAATATCTTCATCAGCGGTTAATCTATAAATCAAAGCAATGAAAGTAGTCAAACTTTTCAAAAAATCACCATTTTTTAAAGAAACTTCATAAGTACTCTCAACAGATTTATTATTGGAAGGTCTTAAGTAATCAAATGGGAAAATTGATAATGTTGGATTATCAAGATACTCCAACCAATATTGTGACATGGTT
Organism: Yamadazyma lessepsii; assembly: GCA_030563485.1. NCBI lineage: Eukaryota > Fungi > Ascomycota > Pichiomycetes > Serinales > Debaryomycetaceae > Yamadazyma > Yamadazyma lessepsii. The sequence goes on along the minus strand of JAJMJG010000006.1, from coordinate 8,694 downwards.
GAAATTTTTCGTACTATCGCAATTTTTTTGTAGTAGTAAATTGTCGCAGAGAATTGTCAATGAGTCACGGCTGCAAAAAGCGCATTGATAAGGGTAGCTTGAGATTATCAACAGTCAAGTGAATGTTAAATTTGAAAGAATGTCTATTTATAAGTCATGAAACAGTGTTAATATAAAGTCCTTATACACAGCCAAAATGAATATGCTATGAATTCTAATTTGTAAACAAAAATTGTAAATCTTGTGGAGTTAACCTATTAATTGCAGCATCATCATGATTTATAGTAGCATGAATCATATTAGCCTTTTTCTCTTGTAATTCTATAATCTTCAGCTCTATACTATCCTTTATACAAAACCTTGTAACCTTTATGGGTCGTCTTTGACCAATTCTATGAACTCTATCCATAGATTGCCATTCTACACTAGGATTCCACCATGGATCCATTAAAAATACTTGTGAAGCTTCACAAAGATTTAATGCTACACCACCTGCTTTTAATGACACTAAAAATACCTCCACCAGTGTATTTTCCATAAAATACTTTATAGTGTTATCTCTTTGTTGTGGAGACATTGATCCTTGTAATTTTACAGTTGAGAAACCAGCTCTTTTCAATCTCCATTCAATTAAATCCAACATTGATGTAAATTGTGAAAACACAATTGATTTCAATGTATGCTTATCAGATCTAAGTTTATATAATTCTTCTACTAAAGCTTCGATCTTTGTTGAAGATTTCCATTCATTCCCATGGGTACCTAATTGAATTCTGTTAACAATCGATGCTTTGTTAAATTCCTGCTCATCTACTTCTAATGCTGGTTGTTGTAAATCAATTGATAACCCTATATGACAAACTGGACATTGTAAAGCCTTTTCTTCTCCCATAAAAGATTCACAATATTCTTGAATACACATTCTACAGAATTTATGATGACATTTAGATTCAATGGGTTCTTCAGCTTCATCATCACAAAGTTGACAAATGATAACTCCTCCAACATCAGTTAAAGGATTATTACCAGCTTTCTTCAAAACTAAATCCGGATGATCTGCTAATTGTCTCATCCTTGTGATTAATGTAAAAATATTGGCATAGTTATTTAATACCACTCCTTCTGCCACATAATCATTGAACTTCCTCTTACTATCACTATATAATGATACATATAAATCTTTTTCTTCCTTATTAAATACATCATGTCTTACTTCTACAATTCTTGGAGGTAATCCCAAATCATCTGCTCTTTCAAGTTTGGTTCTCCTTAACATTATATTTCTTAATAATAATTGAATTTGTAAGAAACTTTGCATCCCATCTCCTTCAATTCCAAATTTTTGAATATTTTTCAACATAAAATGATTGAAAAAATTGGTATGAAGCATTGGTGTATGGCCACATAAATCACAATGTCTCCAGTCTGTAAATAACCAATCTGTACTATGACAATCACATTTGGTGCAGAAATATTCATGGAATGGTTTTAATTTTAAAAATCGAATTAATGAATACATTTCTCCAATTCTATTTTGTAATGGTGTACCGGTTAAACACCATCGCTTTTGAGTCTTTAAATTATTAGCAGCTTTGGCTGTACCACTAGTTCTATCTTTAATATTATGAGCTTCATCTAAAATAACCCTATAAAAATCTATTGCATGAAGCGGTGATTTCTCTTTGACTAACCCTGACTTCCTCTTGAATCCATAATTCTCTTTACGGTAAACTGATTCTAAAACTGAATATGATGTTAATATTACATCATACTTACTCAATTCCTCTATATCACCAGATCTATTAGCCCCATGGAATAATACTGTGGATAAAGCATTATTAGTATGAGTTTCAATTTCATGTTTCCATTGCATTAAGGCTACAGTAGGTCCAACCACTAAATTAGGCTTTTTAGTAGTATCTTGCATGAAAAGTCCAATAGTCTGAATTGTCTTCCCCATCCCCATTTCATCAGCTAAAATTCCACCACCAAATTCTCCATCTTCTTGTTTAATCAACCAATTCAACCCTTCAAGTTGGAATGGTAAGAGTTTGATATTCATACCAGGTGGTTGAGGTGCTCTCTCAGGTTTTAAAACTGGTAAACTTTCCAAATAAGGGAAGATATCTTTCAAGTATGGATGATTCTCATATAATTTATTTGTAATTCTTGTAAAATAAGGAACTTTAACTTTTGGTTTCTTTGGTGTCTTTTTCTTAGGGGTTTTCTTGGCCTTTGATTTTGGTTCTGGTGGTGGCGAATGTTCTGCTAAAGGTAAATCGTCTTCACTTAATTCAATAGCATCGTTCTTATTTGACCCTGAACGAAGAATTACTGATGATCCAATAATTTCTAAGTCATCATCATCGTCATCATCACCCCCCTCTTCATTATCATTTTCTATAGTATACTCATCTTCATCACTTTCATTATCTTTAACCACAGCTTTTTTCTTAGATCTGGACGTGTTATTACGTGTCTTACGTTTCTTAGATGACAGTACACCATTATTAACTAACTGCTCTTCATTTTCCAAGTCCATATCACTATCTTCTTTATAAGATGTATCGGTCTTAGTTCTCTTGCTTTTCCGTCTTTTGTTCGATGCATAATTATTATCACCCACGATAAAACCTCCTTCTAATGAATCTTCGGTTTCTTGACTTGATGGCATTTTAAAACAACAAATCTTTTAATGTTCTAAATGATTCTAAAGGTCCTTTTATGGCCAAGATAAGATATTCAATCAAATTATTGCGCAAAAATCAATTACTTTACTATTTTGGGATTGCCGCATAAAAATGTGTCATAGTAATGACGTAAGTTATGCGGTTTATTGTTAATAAACAGTTTAGCAACAAATGTATAAACTGGGTTAACTTAAAGGAAAGATGTGTTATTAAATAACAGGCTGGGTAGATAAAATACCTCAAAAGGCAGTAAGGAAAAAAGTACCGTCAAAGAATACTATGCATCAATATACAGAAAAGGTAATATTGGAAGTGTTCCATGCCTGCAACTGTTTTCTAAACCGTGCTGTTTTCTAAACTAGAGTAAATAGTTAATTCCTGAATGTGTAAGGAGGCACGTTATTTATCCCCAAAACTCTGCAATTGTTTTGAAAGTACAAGGTTTGATTGATCAGAGAATTAAATTGGTTTTGAACTATCTCCTTTTGTCTAATGAAAAATATCACTCTGCTGGTTGGGAGACCATGACCAAATAAAACTAAAGTTCAGTCAAAGCTATGCATATTTTTTGACTTTGGCTTTGTGGTATCATTCATAAGACTAAGTTAAACTTTAAAGTGTTTAATTCAGTGAACTGTGAAGTCTCTAAGTAGTTTGTCCTTTAAACTGAACATAAATTTTTGGGGAGTATTGAGATAGCTTTATTGCAAGTGGAATTTACTAAATTTACATATAACTGAATCTTTCAGATGCTTCACTTGCATAGATACTTACATAAAAAGCTTCCCTTCATTAACATCACCGCTTTTAAAGATAAAGAAAGTTTAATGTAAAGAAAATATTATCCACTATAAAAGGCCGATATTTACGAGTTTCCAGACTGTAAAGTTTGCCAAGGGCCCGGGAAGTATAAGATTTACTTACTCAAACGATAATTGCTTCCTCGATCTAAGGGTGTTAGGGGTATTGGCAGCTATTTACCGGAACAGAACGAGATTTGTGTTTCCCAGTGAATTTTTTATAATTTAGAGATTTTTTTACAATTAAGTTTCGAATTTTTAGAACCGTTTTATATTTACTATAAGTTTCATAAATTATTCAGTATAAAAGGCAAATTCTTTTCCTGGTATAAGAAACTTTACCTTCCATACTGACCATTATTCAGCTGATACAGCGACTTATTTGCATTAGGAAGCAAATTTTAGTTTACAAGAATGAGACATCCTATCTGCACAGGTGCAGTTTATAAATGGGATTAACTGTATCTAATCAACGACTTAAGTAGCACCTGAAGCAATAGCTCTTTCAGTTCTTTCAGCATCATATTCGAAATCAAAATATGATTTATCAAAATTGTGAACTCTGATGAACCCATCTTCTCCTCCACTAGCATAACCAGTACCATCTGGGTGAACAGCAATGCTATTTAATGGACCGAAATGTCCTTTAACTCTACCGATTTCATCAACAAAAATTTTATGATAAAATCTAGCTTCAAATTTACCTTGAGATTCGGCAGTAGTAGTAACATTTCTAGCTTCTTGACCACCTCCTAATATAACAAAATTTTTAATTGGGGTTATGGCAGCAGTGTTCATTGGAGCATCAGCTTTGAAAACTTTTAAAATTTCAAAACTTTCAACATCAATTAATGTGGAACATTTATCTTTAGATGAAGTGATGAAATATGATTTATCTTCTGGAGCAAATTGTATATCAGTGACACCGACGATATTTTCTTCATTATGAATACCATGAGCTTTAACAGTTTCTATAAAATCACCAGTTTTACCATTGTATTTTGAGACAAATCCATCATCATGTCCACCTATAATATATTCACCATTTTGGGACCATCCGGCAACTGTTATCTTAGTAGCATCAGGTCTTGTATTAATAACAAGTGCTGGTTCACTTGATTGGTTGGTATAATCACCATTATAGTTAATATCGAATACACTTATAGAACCTGGTTGTCCCATAACTTTATCAGTAACAACGAGTAATTTAGAGTTATCAGGAGAAAATGCAACTCTTCTAACTGGAGATTTCATAGTATAAGTGAAGACACATTCCCCATTTTCAACCCTCCAAAGTTTAACGGTTAAATCAGCACTACCTGTAGCACATAATACAGATTCTGAATCTACATCAATGGACCAAAGTGTACCTCTATGACCTTCTAAAGTTCCTAATCTTTCACCATTTGATGAATACCAAATGGATGCTGAATTATCTTTTGCCACCGAGAATATCAAATCACCTTCTCTATTATATTTAACTTGGGTAAGGGAACGTTCATGTCCCATTAATTTAATAGGTCTCATTGTAGATGAAAATTTTTTACAGTTTTTCGGTGCGGATTGAGTGCCTAGATGTTGTGTAGGAGTTGGTGCGATTTCACTGCGTAGTAGTTAGTGAGGAGTGTGCGTATATATTTATACAAGATCTATTGAGTAACTAGTTTAACTATAACCATATATAGCCAAACTAAAAACACCAGAATACCTAACAGACATTTTCAATTTTTTCAGGTACTCCATCATGATCACCATAATCTAATTTCAACTTTCTATTGAATAATTCAAATAACCATTCCATACAATTCTTAGTAGTAGCAGGGTCATATCTTCCTTTACTCATTTCATCTCTAACAAAAGCATGTTGGGCATCATTTATTTCAATAAACGTCATTTCAATTTGATTTTTTCTTAATTCAGATCTAATCAAATCACGCCCTTCTAATGGAACATGATTATCTTTACAACCAAAGATCATTATGATCTCTCCTTTGATTTCTCCACATCTTTTCAAAGAATCATCATTTTGACCCTCTCCTAAAGCATGATTATGGATGTCTGTAGCAAAGAAACAAACTGCAGCATTGATTCTTGAATCAAGTGATGATCTAAATGCTAAATGACCCCCGAGACACATTCCGGTAGCACCAAGTTTTCCATTACATGTTGGTAAAGATAATAAATAGTCAATTGCAAGGGAATTGTCTTCATCATAAGAATGTAAAGGTTTTTTGATTTTATATTCATTACCTTTATCAGTACCTTCTACATCATAAGCTAATGGTTCGTGAGATTCATAATTATGGTAAATTGAAGGACATACTACAATGAATCCTTGACCAGCAATATCTTTAGCAAATCTTGAGACTGGTCCTGTTACTTGATAGATTTCACTGTAAACTATAACACCAGGGAATCTGGCTTTAGGGTAATTGATGATTTTAGGATGGTACACGTATAATCTCATGGTTGTACCATAAGAAGTTTTAACATCATGATAAGTTTCTTCAATTAGCATTGTGAGCGATTATTGTAGAAGATATTCTGAGTGGTGTGAGGATTGGTGTGAGAACGGTGTGAGAGAAGACATCAGATAGGTAGGACAATCATGGGTGAAAACCCTTGCAGATTTTTTGATTGGGAAACGTTTTTAAGATATTTTATGGTATTTCAAGGCTCATTTGAGGTATAAGTTCATACCACATGAATTTACAATATTCTTGCATTATACCGCTGAAACTAACCTTGAAGAACACCCCTAAATTATACTAATTCAACAAAGTCACATATATTAATTCGTTTCTATTTACATTATTTACCTGCAGCAGCAGCAGCAGCAGCTTTTCTTGCATCAGCTATATCGTTAGTAATTATCTAAAACATATTACAATATCACATACCTGCTGCTTGTTTTTGTCTTAAAATATCAGCATCACTTTCCATTCTTTTCTTTGGATCGCCGTCTTTCTTTTTAGCTTTAGCTTGATCTTGTTGTTTTTTCATATTTTTAGCTCTTGCTAAATCTCTTTGATTTCCTCTGGCCATAGTGTTGTGAGCTTGGATTCGGTAAAGCGAGATCGCGGCGTAATGGGGATTACAGTGTGTGTTGTTTTATAAAAAATAGCTATGTACTTACGTTATTTATCTCTCCTCTAACTCATATACTAGACCACCGTTAACCTTTGGATCATAAGGTGTTAATAAATACTTGGAGAATTTCTTTAAATTTTCAACACCTCTAATTTCTGTACCTAATAAAGGCATCTTAACTAAATGATAATCTTCATATAATTCACCCATTTGATCTAAATATTTCTTTTGCATCTTCCATCTAGATTCACATCTTTTACAATTATCGTCACCATCAGCAAATAGTAATTGGTTAACAACTATAGAATTAACATCCATATTATAACTCATTAATTCTTGGATCATTCTCTCTGTTTCATATAAAGACAAAAATTCAGAAATACATACACATACAAATGTAGTTAAATCAGGATTAGTGAATTGTTCATTTACTTCACTAACATTTTTTTGAATTTCATTTAATTTAGCAAAAATATCTTCTTTTTGTTGGCTACCTCCTCCTAACATTGACATCATTGGACCTAATTTACCACTTAAATCTTGAAATTTACTTAAAAGTTTCTCTAAAGTGGCTGGTAATTGTAAGAATCTTAAGGTATGACCAGTTGGTGCAGTATCAAATATAATGGTCTTATAACTTATTTTATTAGGATTATCATTTTCATCAACTTTTTGATTCTTGATATGTTTCAAAACTTCCATAAAAGATAAAGCTTCATCAATACCTGGGATGGATCCAGTCATATCATTCATCATTGATTTTAATGGATCATTTGGATCATTATTATATTGACTAGCTTGTTGTTGTAAATCAGACATAGCAGCTTCAGGATCAATTTCCATACATGATAAATTAGTTAGCCCTTCTACTGGTCTTGCATCTTTACCGAATTTTTGACAAAAGGCATCACTTAAATTATGTGCTGGATCAGTACTAATCAATAAGAATTGATTTTTTGGGTATTTTAACGCTAATTGAACGGCGACAGATGATGATGTGGTGGTTTTTCCAACACCACCTTTCCCACCAACAAAGATCCATTTAAGGGTATCTTGATTAATGATAGATTCTAAGGTTGGTTCCAATTCAAAGTCCATAGTAAGTGGTAGTTCGCGTTCTAGAAATTTCTGTTGTGAGACACAGTTAAAGTTGACCAGTGTGCAACGACACCAAGAGACATAACAACTGCGACGTGGATAAAATTAGACCCAATCTCACGCCTGATAGATGATGGCTGACGGCTGAAATTCGTTCATTTTGGGTACCCGCCAAAGTGTACGTACGGGTTACTCTATTTAATTAAATCCCAGAGAAATCTCATAGCTTTTACCGACTCCAACTTTGAAAATAACTCACATATATTATATTAAACATAGCCAGTTCGACAGCTTGCTGCATAACTACTTACTTTTAAACTTGACTTTCTCAATAAAGTATTTCTTGCTATCAAACATATACTCAATATCCCCTCCCAATTGCAAACTAGTGCTTTGATCACTGGCGGAATAATTATTATCATTAATTTTCTTATTATTTAAATCATTTATTTTTCTATCAGATATCCCATAAACTTTTTCTTTAACCTTCCCATTAACCTTTTCCACCTTTCCATTGATTTTTCCTTTACCTATTTCCCTACTATATTCATTTATTTCATTCAATTTTCCAGCATCATCATTGATTTCATTCTCATCATTTGATTCTTCACTTTCTCCGTGTAACACAAAGTATCCAAACAATTTTGGTATACCCTCTTCACTGAAGATTAAACATCCTGTGGTTTTTCGAGGGGAATCCTTATAGAATCTAGCTGCATCAGCGAACTCTTCCTCTACCGGAACGAATTCCTTATCAATTGCATAATCAAGGACTGCTAATTGCAGACGGGATCCATCACAAGAAGAATTTATAACTTTTCTAACTTCACCTTTTAATTCATATAAATCCCAAGCCTCCCCCTGTGGGTTTACATCAAGTTCTTTGAGCACACCTTTTGGCATGTTTATGTTGTAAAACATATTAAACCTTTGTCCGACCACAGAATTACCATTACTGGCTAAGATCTTTTTCAAGTCATCCACCCGTTGCAGGAGAATGGATTTCATTATTTTAA